>LQNS02277097.1:38577648-38602048 GCA_001587735.2 Parhyale hawaiensis | reverse complement strand
AGAGCACTCTGAGAGCGCATACCTCCGCCAACTGAGGCAACGGTAGCAAAAAATTCAAATTGGTTCTGAAACCATAATTGTCTTTGTATCAACTCCAAAATCTAATCATTTGTGCCTTTTTATATTAACAACAGCTTGTTCAACTTTTTCGAAGATCCGTCAAACATACAAACGAACAAACCTATCTGCACCAAATTTTGATCATTTGTGTGTTTTGAAATCACTAACAACTCCTATAAATTTCATAAAGATCCATTCATTATTTTTTGAGTTATTGTGCTAACAAGCATAAAATTAAAAACAGTGACAAGCGAACGAACGAACGAACCAACGGATCATTACCAAAATTTGGTCATGTACTCTATGTTATATACTTAATAACTCATGTTGATTTCATTAAAGTCCATTCATAACTTTTTGAGTTATGGCATTGAGAAAAATGAGGCAGACAAACAAACAAACGGATGGACATATCTTCACCAAAAGTTAATCAACTGTTCCTCCTAACATACCTAACAGTTCCTGTAAATTTCATTCAAATCGGTTCATAACTTTTTGAGTTATCTTGGTGACAGACAAGCAGTCAGACAAAGAGACAGACAGACAAACACGAAGAAAACATAACCTCCTTGGCGGAGGTAATTACCGTACCTATCAAAAAACTGTGCTTGTCAATATACGGCATTTTTTTCAAACAAACTATAGTACCTACTTGACAAAGCACGTACCTGTCAAAATTACTGCGCTCTTCAATAACTGTAACTGCCAAATTACGGCACTTTTCAACTAACGGAGCCTCACAGTCAACTACACCTGCCAAATTACTACTGCACCTGTCAAATTACTGCACCTGTCAAATTACGGTACTTATCAAATGAGCCCTCTTCATATCGGCTTACAAAAATTAACTCTAAGCGTATCCTGCAGCTCTCCGCCTGTTGCCATCAACCGATCCATCACACGGAACTTTGTACGCATTTCTGAACTCCCTTACTGACACGCAGACAAAAGATCTCTGCAGATCCTTTGAGCCTTCTCAGGTCGATAGAGGCCGGTCGTACTTCAAGTAGTCTATTCCGCTCCGTAATGCCTTTTGTTAGACCCCGGCGCGATATTTCCTTGCTGCTTTTCAGCAAGCTTTAACTTAATTTGGTCGAAATCTGGAGCCGTTAGGATACCGTTATAGGTAGAAGTATCGCCAGAGTCTCAAAACTTGAAGACTAATGGAGTAGAGGCTTACCTTTGCAGAGTGTTATTTCTTGCGAAAGTCGCTGGTAAATTGGGACCATAAATGTAGAACTACATGTCATTAAACCCTTGAAGTACCAAGTTGATATTATTATACAGAAAAGTTTAAGCCTCCGTTTCCAATACCATAGCGCTCCAACAGAGGAGAAATAAGGGATATATATAGTACGTCTATAGAAACGTGAAACCCATGCACGACAGGGTTCCCACACAGGATCAACGCCCATGAGAATAACACGTGGGGAAAGAAAGATCAATAGGAGTATGCGCCATCAAATAGAGGAATCGCCGTAACTAAGGAAACAAACTTAGCTCTAGTGAGGTCAATATAATGTCATTAGTTATGTTGAGGAATTGCGTAAGCTAAATTAAAGGTAAGGTCAGCTCGAACGTATACACCAAATGGGAAACATATAATACGCACCGCTTCGTTCTGCGTATACGCCAACTGACCTCAGAAGAATACGCGGCTACAATCGACGTGCAGCTATGTTGAAAAAGTAGCACAATAAGGAACGCCAAGTGTCAACTGTACTCGATTTTTCAGCCAATCCTATCCCTACTAGAAAATCAATATTGGTTCATCCTTTGCGGAATTAAAAAGAAACATCCACGGGAAGAATGCAACCAGCGCCAAAGGAATACGACAGACAAAAACTACGAAACATCTTCAGACGGAAATAAAAAGCAAAACCCCTGACCTCACTGAGCAAGCCAGTTATTTGTTGCATGTAACTACAGACCAGCAGCTGGGCTATTGCAGTAATAATTCATTAATGGACACGAGAGAATTCAGCCACACCGGTAACGTTCTGCTTGCGTAAGATAGCCGCGTTGATAAAGACTTTCAAACGAAGATGGAGAACAGCGCCTGAGCCACAAAGTAAACACGAGACTTGTGGGTAAGTGCGCTTAGTAAGAAGTTCGGAAAAATAAAGATTAAAAATACCTTACTACCTAGGAGCCAATGGTCGTGCTATTTAATTTTGATAGAAAAGACACACAATACAGATAAATATTACTAGTTTATTGTTACCGTTATCAGGTTAGTTATAGTTAGGAAGTTTAAGCCTCCGTTTCCGAGCGGAACGATATCACAGAGGAAAGAGCAAGGGACATATAGTATGTCAAGAGAAACGAGGAATCCATGCACGAAGGTGTTACCACACAGGATCAACGTTGTTATCAAGTTATGATAAATATGATTGAAAAGCATAAAAGTAGTAGTAATTTAAGAATTTACATTGCTTTATCGGCAAACGATACAAACCAAAAATTATAAATTATTCCACTTATTGAAATAAAATGAATCTGCACTAGATGACTGGAACTCGTAAAAAATACTTTGGTAAATTTTTTACAAACGGCATAACAACGAACTTGGTAATAAAATTGCATTGATTTTATGTAAAAAAAAGGTGCAATTTGCGAATGTAATAATGAAACTTGGGCAAATACAAAGCTTTTGTTATGAGCATTTAAATTTTTCCTATCTATTACTGAGGAAATAATTTTTTGAAATATTTTTTTGCACACCAATATCGATAATTAAAGTAGGTTTTTCGATAGTAACTAACCCAACCTAAACTAACCCACCTAACCAAATCCAACATAACCTTACCTCAATCCCTTATGACACGTGGTCTAAATTTGTAGTTTTTGTTATAATTACGATTTAGAGAAAACTAGGCCTTGCCTACCTAATTTGACCTAATATTTTGAATCATTGCGTAATTAGTTAACTTTTATGGATTTAAACAATTTTGTCCGAAGTTTCTATCCCGGCTTACCCGATATTAGACGGGGAACCCGAAAATATGAAATTAGTGCAGGGTGAGTTTACCTTACCTTACCTATCCAAACCTTACCTAACCTAATTTTACCTAACTTATTTTTACCTAACCTTTCGTAACCTACCTAACGTAACTTTACCTAACCATACCTAATCTAGGTTTGGTTAGTTACTACCAATATCTAATTTAATTTTCTTCTCTATTAGATCGAAAAAAAGTTAAAATGCTCGTAAAAAAAATCCAGGCATTTACCCCCGATTTCATTATTATATCCGTAAATTGCACTCTTTTCTATATAAGATCAATGCAGTTTTATTACGAAATTCGCTGTTGGGCCTATTGTAAAATAATACCAATATTTTTTATAGATATAAAAGATATCGATGTAAATCCTTGACTATTAGTAAGTGAAGGTAAAGTCACTTTGACAGCACACAATATCTAGCTGATCTTCCTGCACTGTTTCGCGCTGCAGATAAATTCATGCTAGGCACCATGGGAGTAAACAGCTGCACGCAACTTCAGATTCTCAGAACTATGGCGCCAAAGACGAAAGACTCAAAAGGCAGAACCACAATCCCAAACATTCCCATTGCTGATAAGGTCGATGGCTTTGCAGTGGATTATCAATGTCAGAAACGCTAACGCTGCAACTCGAGCGTCACAAAACTTCTTCTTGACTGGGAAACGACCATCTGACCTCATGACAATAAGCGCAGCTCGCTATACACTCCGTTGCTGTGGCCATGATAATTATTAGTGAAATAAGTGCAGTAAATGGATTAAAAAATCAGATAAGCTTAGCTAGTTAATGGATTTATAATGCACCGTCATGATCGAAACTCCATAAGTGTGAAGTTAGAAACCGTACTGGACTCATACTGGACAGACGAGCTGCAATCGGTTACGTACAATGTGGTGACAGCTTGTTGCTATTTCTCCCCCCGCTGCTTATGAAAGGTAGCATCTCATCCGCACAAGACGAGTTATTTGTATTTCCTACCTGAAACTCATCCGAAGAACTTCAATGGTACATGTGAAGGTAGCATATGTTAAAGATGGTAAATTAATAATGAGGTAATTATTAACAATACATCAAGCGAAGACCTAGGTAATATATATATATATATTCGGTACTGTGTATAGGAAAGTTCTCAATAAGCTCGAGTTAATTCGAGAAAGAGGGTCAGAGTTTAATATTATTGTCCCTTAGTTGTATTTAACTTGGCAAGTGAAATAGAGATTGCTATAGTGCAGAGTATCATTAGCAAATGTAGATAGAACTTATTTATTGATGAGGGCGAGTCAGTTGGCTGGAACTGTATTAAACTAGGCTACCTAAATTACAGTAATTTACTACCGGGTAGGATATCTAAGCTAAACTAATGATCGCATCCAAGAGCCAGCACACGATTGTCATTGAACTATAGGGAACTAGGCTGCTAAAATAACGTGCTGAATATCAGTACGAAAACTTGATCAAACTGAATCTAATTTATATTTAATGCCAAGCTATAATATATGTATACGCGCACTCCATGAGAAAATAATAGGGTCTCCACACGAAGGCATCCATACGCTATCAACTATATACTCCCTTAATTCGAAACTTCTACGCAACGAAGATATCTAAAATAGCGGCTTCATGATAGTGAGCTCATTAATTTAAGAAACTCCAGTAAGAAACTTCAACGCTAATACACATATCATTCGACCATTATACCATTATTATTTTTGGACTATTATACTCACGCACACCGATTAAATTCACGCTGCTCCAAAAAAACTTTTACAGTACAAATGCATTTTTCATAGCTTTAATGAGGAAGTATCATGAACTTAAGTCACGTTAAGTCCGAAGTAGAAAATGTCAGTGAAAACTTTGAACTTTATAGCCGCCAATCGATCCTTTTGATTGCTTAAGTTAGATTGTACGATCCAAACTCCAGGTCACACAGCACGCAGGGCTCTGCAAGACAAGGAAAAATTCTGCAACAAAGCATCTCACGACAAGAAGGTCACTGCCTATACCTATCTTTGCAGCGCGAATAAGTGCGTGTGGGCTTCCTAGCTCTAGCAAAATTTAAGGCCGCCGCTGCGCCGACCAGCAGTTAAATCGCGGTTTTAACTTTTGCGGCGGCCCTGATTTTTGATCGGGAGTGGAGGGTGCAATCAAGTTGATTTTACCTTTACTCCTCAACAAAATAAACAATGGTAAGTTGAAAAAGAATGGCAGTACTTGCAGGTTAGCTTATTAAAGACGATTAGACTCCTTTGTACATTACAACGGTGTTTCTAAAACGGAAAAGAAAGTGACATGTACAGGTATAAAAAAGAGCCTAAATAAGGGGAAGCGACGAAACAGCAGCTCGGGAAAGAAGAGGAAAGCTCATTAGAGAATATGAGCGTAAACGTGACATGAATTCTTGAGGAACACCCATTCCCCAACATGGCACTACCTTAGAGACACGAGTCGGCAAGCTAAACGCAAAACAAGCATTCTCAACTACAGCTGAACAGACACTGAGCGGATGCACGGCTGACAGGGGGCAGTTGACAGACACACAGTGTAAAAAGCGTGTAGCTGTAACCCATACAGCGCCACTTTCGCCTCGCTAATCCAAAATTCTTCCATAATAATAACGTTTCGAGTTCTCGAAATAAAAAGCATGATTAAAATTGGGTGTCCACTACAACGGGAGTTAAAATAAAAGCCTTCATTGTGGATACCTTGCGAAACAGGTCTCGGAATATAGCTATATTACTTTGAGTAAGTTAAACCTCCGTTTCCACTACAAAGGCGATTTACCAAAGAACAAAAGCAGATATATATGTCCAAGAAGTTTAGCTAAGGATAACGTACAGAAGTTAGTTTTTGCTTTGCCTCGTCGGTGATTGCAGGCGAAGTTTCAAAGAGGAAAATGGACACGTAGCATGCCGATGGCAATGTGGAACCTATGAACGGAGGTGTCCCCACTCTAGATTTGCGCGCATGGAAACAGCAAACGGAAGAGAAGAGAAAGACGAGAACAAAAGAAAGTATTAGTAGAAGCTTCAACATGAAAGGAAACTAAATTACCCTAGACACAATAAGTCAAAAAGTTATGTATAGATCTTCACGAAATTTATAGGAGTTGATAGTAATGGTAATAGGAGTAAACGATTAATTTTTTGAGTCGGTTTGTCTGTGTGATTGACGTATGCTGGTCATAATGTTTGTTAGCAGAATAACTCAAAAAGTGAAAACTGATCTCCAAGAAAATTACAGAAATTGTTAATACTATCAAAAGACACAAATGATCAAATGATTATATTTTAGTGATGATACAAAGAAAACAATGGTTTCAAAACTAATTCGATTTTTCGTTGCCGTTGCCTTGCTTGGCGGAGGTATGCGCTCTCAGAGTACTCTAGTTCACAAAAGTTATTAAAATGTTAGCCGTCAAATCAGTTTCCTCTGCAAGTACAACTATGAGCGAGTTGCGGATATAAATTTTAAATTTGGAATTATCATCATATAAGTTATTTGAGCTTCCATAGACACATCTGTGATGTTTCAAGCAAGGAAGTTTAATAGACAGGAGGGAGCCAGGAGCATTGTCCGTGAAGTTCATGTTTCCTGTGTGGCTGCTGCCAGTCGCCGTGTGCACCAATCCCATATTGGTAGGTACATCAGTTTGTATGTTTCTCCATGGTCACTTCCAACAATGAGATAAATGTGTGTTCGTTCGTTAAGAGGCACTCACTTTCATGGCTGATCTCATTTCTCCCCGTAGGCAGGTATTAATATAATAATACTATTACAATACATCGCGTCACAGCCACACCGGAAAGGTTGGAACGCTAGCTGGTCTAGCTTAAAGTGGCAGGGCTCCCTCTTCTCTTTTTTAAAGCTCCTTGCTTGAAACATAATAGCTGTGTCTAGGGAAGCTTAAATAACTTATATGATGATAGAGACGTGGAAGCCATGCACGAGGGTGGATCAAGGCACGCGGGAACAGCAAGTCAGGAAAGAAGAGGAAGAAAAGAACAAAGCATCATCATTATGAGTATGAAGACTGAAGGAAGTATGGTGGGCAAGAAAGAGAGACGTCCTGAAAGACTCACTAATGGCTAAGGTCACCTACAAAATCTCCCTGGGGTCGCTCAAATTTGGATTTAAATAAATCTTCGGAAACTGTGTACTTTTCTGCTCTTTCTACGGCACACTAATCCATTCGGACAAATGTATATGAGAACACGTTCAAGAGACTAAAGAAGAGACATGCCTTCACGTAATTAGAAAGGACAGGAAGAACGTAGAAAGGGACAAGTAGAATTAGGTATAATATATTTACTATATGATCTGCAAGTTAGTCAATACTAAATGAAAAAAAAAACATTTTTGAGCACGCTTGCAAATAATGAGTATAAAAGTCAGTTGTTGTTTTTCTATTGCAAGTATAGTAGGTACAAGCGTGAAAGTTGAAAGCAAAGGGAATACTCTGAGAGGTACGCGCATGTTCGTTTAGCATGGATAATTAAAAAAACATACGAGCGAGCTCTCTGGGCAGCTTACGAATCAATTTAATCTAACATTCTGCTCGTACAAACTTACTCCACGCTATGTATTCATTAAAAACGCCTGAATGTTATTCGTTTCAAGTACAGTTAGTGAAGTGTCTGCTCTTTTTAAACCTTGCAATAAAGACCGTAGTTTATTTGTCAATTTTTTGTCACGCCTGGGAGATTTTCATTCCAAGGCTGCATTGCTTGGAAAAAGAAACTTTTAAAGTTGACAAAAACACTGTCATTAAATCCACTCCAAAGGTGTCTGCATGGCTTCGGCCTAAACACGGAAATTTTACACTGACGATATCTTTCGGCCAGTTCGAAAATTTATGTATGTATTGTTTTATTCTAATGTACGTCCTCACAGCACGTGGAAACTGAAAGGCATACGAAGGCACTCATCTCTTCTAATATTTGACATCGAAGACCAAGTAGATTAGAACAAAACAGTCCAAAACAGAATAATGGCCATGGATACAAAAAACACAGCAAGTCAACATCATTATCCAGGTAGTCTAAAAAACTCAAGATGGGATGTTGACATGTATGCCAGGGGTTTCTGAATGAATTCAATAAAAAAATTGTTATTCTTCTTACGGAAATTATTGTCACTGGTGTGATGATTACATAAATTAACTATTATTATTTATGAGGGCGATGTCCACGAGTAATTTTATAGTCAAGTCTCACCAGCTAGTGCATTCTTTTCAAGTCCTTTACCTAATCTCAGAATCAGCAGATAATAAGACTTCCTGTGGTTATTATTCAGTAGTCGCTATCTCTTCAAGAGTTGCTTCATTCCAAACGGTAAACAAATCAATCCAATAAACAAACCGGCAGTCGCTGAGGCACTCCTTAAACCGTTAATTCTGTGATTGATATCTATTTATTGCTTGTAAAATCCTAGTGAGGAAAAAAAACAATGCAGGGGTATTCTACTACCCAAACAATAGAATAGCTTTTCAATCAATGCAATTGCTGAACTTTTCTAGGCAATTAGAGGCAGTAAACTGCAACGATAAAATCTCGTTAAACAAAAGCCTGCCGTAAGTCCTGATCTGGCCCCCCCGGGGTACAGAACGTTAAAAGGCCTGGTTTATTAATCTTCATAAGAGGAGGCATTATTTACACGATGACCGCGTTAAAAGCCCATCACAACTCTACCACTCGTTACCGTTGTGTATACAGAGGCCGAGAAGAGCATAAAAAGCAACCAGCTCATTTTCTTCGGCAAGTAATTGCATGCCAAATGCAGCAGACGCTGCTCTTGCTGGTGACTAATGGTGAAAACCGCGGCACTGACCACCCACGGTGATGTATCCCCCTCTCAAGAATCCAATGCAAGTATTGAAATTTATAGGTACTAAATGAGCATTAAGTTCCAACAGGATGTCTAAAGTATAAACATGACTTGTGCCTGTTATCCAACACATTGAAACGAACATTAAGTTGCAACAACATTATTTAAGGTGAATATGACCTCTGCCTGTTGATCATTATGCTGAAATTTGTACTAAATATCCTTTAATTTGTAACCTGATCGTATAAAGTAAACATGACTTGAGCATGACGTCTAATACATTGAAATTTTTATCAAATTCGTAACAAGTTAGAACTAGATCGTCTAAATTAAATACGGCTCGCGCCTGTTACCCTATATACTATAGTTGGTGGTAATTTACCTATTGATTAAAATCTTAAAATTTGTACATACTAAGTGAACATTAACTTACAACACGATCTTCCAAGGTAAATATGATGTACCCCTATTGGAAAATGTATAGAAATTGTAGCTACGTTCTTATCCAGCAATATCAATCAATCTAAGTCATTTACACGCTAATCTCTCCAGAGCAGCAATAAACATTATCCAAAACTAGAGCACTCAGAGAGCGCATACGTCCGTCAAGCAAGGCAACGGTAACAAAAAGTTCAAATTGGCTCTGAAACCACAATTTTCTTTGTGTAAACTCCAAAATCTAATCATTTGTGCCTTTTTATATCAATAACAGCTTTATCAATTTTCTTGAAGATCCGTTCGTAACTTTTTGCGTTGTACTGTCAACAAACGTTATGACAAACATGAGTCAAACATACAAACGAACCAACCGATGTGCACTAAAGTTTGATCATTTATGTCTTTCAACATTACTAACAACTCCTATAAATTTCATAAAGATTCATTTATTATTTTTTGAGTTATTGTGCTAACAAGCATAAAATTAAAAACAGTGACAAACGAACGGACGAACCAACGGATCATTACCAAAATTTGGTCATTTACTCTCTGTTACATACCTAACAACTTATGTTAATTTCATCAACATACATCCATAACTTTTTGAGTAGAAAAATTAGGCAGACAAACAAACGGATGGACATATCTTCACCAAAAGTTAATCATCTGTTCCTCCTAACATACCAAACAATCCCTGTAAATTTCATCGAAATCAGTTCGTAACTTTTTTGATTTATCTTGGTGACAGACAGAGAGACAGACAAACACGACGAAAACATAACCTCTTTGGCGGAGGTAATAATATTTTGTCGAGCGTCGCACTCGGAGGAACTTTTCATTCGAGAGTATAGTGTTGGACGTGGCCATTAACCGGTTACGTTTAGCCACCACCATAATACGCCCGTGAGATAGTACCGCAGTATTTGGAAATTGTACCACAATATGTATTATGGATTACTATCGGCACACGCAAGATATTTATCACATTCGGCGTAATGCAACGAGTTTTATGGCCTTTACTTCGGGTGTCCAGCACTTGAGGGATCAAACTTCAACATAAGGTTAGGACCGTTAAAATAAATATTTTCCACTAAATAATGATGTGGTCTAAAATACTTCTTTGAAAAGTTTCTAAGACTTTAAGTTTGATAAGTATTGAACTGATATTCATTGGTAAGGAGTAGCAAGGAATTGAAACGTGTACGTTAAACAAACAATATTATAAACCCAAGAAGCAGGAGATCAGTTACAAAAGATTTCCAAAATGGTGCCATCTCCTTTAATGTAAGCAGTCAAACGTCGATGCAATGATTGCCGGACGTGTTCGAATACTGCAGGAGTTTCACCATTTTTTGCCGATGAATGCCTCAGTAATTCTACCAATGAGGTCTTCTTTGTACTAAACCGGGTTTTCGTACACCGAGCTCTTACCATATCCCCCATAGGTAGAAATCCAAGGGCGTCAAATCAGGAGACCTTGGCGGCGATACAACGGGGCCTCCACGTAAAATCCAGCGATTTGGATATCATCAAGCACGAAGTGTGGAGGAGCACAGTTGTGTTATCGAAAACACCTTTGCTTGCGCTGAACTGCTCAGGAATGTAAACGAACCCATCTTACTCCTTGCTGTCTCGTCAAACTTAGAACAGTGGATAAATATTTCAAGCCCTTGTAACTTTTCAACGAAGCATTTTAAACCACATCTTTGCTTAGTCAAAAATGTTTATTTTAACGGTCCTAACCTTATGTTAAAGTTTAATCCCAAAAGCGCTGGACACCCTGTATATTCCTAGTTTGAATCTCATCGTCCACAGTGTACGCTGTGAGCACTAGAGACGAAGAGAGGAGAAACATAGAATCTTGAGCAATACGCGGCACCCACGCACGAAGGATAAACGCGTCCGGGCACAGCACGTCGGAAAAGAAGAGGATTATATAACTGACATGCTAGTGGTATCAGCACACTAGTATAGTGTTATTCTTTCTACTAGGCTACAACCTACAGTGTGTTAGACAAATTCGGTGAAGGCGCCAAACAACGAAAGGTTTCCCAGCTCTATATAAGGCTTTTGTTTAATTTCTGTCTAACTTACTGGACAAAAAAATATTAAAACAAAGTACTGTAGTTGAAGCAAAAGAAGCCCAGAGCACGGAATCAATTACATGACCTATTTAGCTACGAATAAATACAAAACAGAGTCAACGTCGGAAGATGTTCTAGAAGGACTTTTTAAAGAAGTTCGAATCGTACGTGAGAAATTTATTCACTGAATTTTTCATTATTACGCGTGAGCTAAGCATGCGACTCCAAAGCAGGAATTAGGAGTCGGTTGAACGTTGTCAGACTCCCAGCCTTAGCTCCAGTCGGTATCTCTTATTTTTTAGTTTGCACGCAACTGTATCACAGCACAGTATTAGATGTGGGTGGTATTCATCAAGATGAACGTTAACGTTTCTAGTTTAGGTTCAAATAAGTTACATTGGTTGAGAACATAATAGAATAGGCTCGGTTTAGCTAGATATGGTGTCTCAATGAACGCTAGCTGCGACCTAACGGAAGAAACCAAGCATCGTGACTCCCCACACGTGATGTATGTGAAGAACGTCACTTGGACTTCATCCGAAGACCCACAAAGTACACAAGGCAAGGGAACCTCAGTTAATGGCAAACATATCATACCTCAATTTCGGGCATGCCGCATATACGTGAATCTTAGGTAGGCCACGTATACTTGAATCTCAGGTAGGCGGCATATCATACCCGAATCTCAGGTAGGCCACGTGTCATACCTGAATCTCAGGTAGGCTTCATGCCATACCTGAATCTCAGGTAGGTCACATATCATGCCTGAATCTCAGGTAGGCCACGTGTCATACCTAAATCTCAGGTAGGCCATATATCATACTTGAATCTCAGGTCTGCCACATACCATACCTGAATCTCAGGTAGGCCACATACCATACCTGAATCTCTGTCATGACACACATCATACCTGAGTCTCAGGTGTGCCACTTGTCATACCTCAGACTCTGGCAGGACACAATATCATACCAGAATCTCAGGTGTGCCACACTCTTTACCAGTTCAAACGATACTCTGACAGAACATAGGTTGAGGTACGAAATGCCAGTATGAGATATGATGGTGGCTCCAGGCTCTGGAACCGCGCATAACATTGCCGTTTTTGCGTGGAAATAATTGGTCTTTGGTCTTCATAAGGCAAGCGCCCTGGGGCAATGGAAGAGCAATTACCCTACGTGAGGAGAATGCACCAGTTGTCTCGACTTTTTTTCTTTCTGCGCCAAGTGAACACACCTGGTTCTAATTACATTTCAGGGTTACGGTCCAGAAAAAATCCACACAAGGTGAATTCGCATACATCGAAATGGGATCGAAATTACATTAGATAAAAAGGATCACTTACCATGATTCATTGTTTATCTCCCTAAATGGTAAATCTGGCACACTTTTACTGAAGCACAACAAAAAGGCAAAAGTAATGATAATTACAACTAGAGCACTCCGCGAGTGCATACCTTCAGCAAGCACAGCAACGTTAACGAAAATTTCCAATTAGTTCTGAAACCAAGCTTTCCTCATTATCAGCTCCAAAATCTGGTAATTTGTGCCTTTTGACAGAAATAAAAAGTTCTGTAAGTTTCTTGAAGATCCATTGGCAACTTTTTGATTTATATTCTGACAAACATTTTGACCAATATTATTCAAACACATAAACTAATGAGCCAGTTATCACCAAATTTCGATCATTTATGTCTTTTAACACATCTCACAATTCCTGTAAATTTCATAAAGATCCGTTCAAAACTTTTTGAGTTATTTGGCAAATACCCATAAAATCAAATACAGCGATAAACAAACAAATCGCCAGAAAAAACAATTGGTCATTTAGTTTTCGTGTTATACCTAATAATTCGTGTAATTTTCATAAAAAGCGTCATTAACTTTTTGAGTTATGGCATTCAGAAAACAAAGAGACAGATAAACAAACATAGAAATGAATGAATTGATATTCACCAAAAGTGAATCATTTATTTCTCCGAACATACCTAAAAACAAAAAAAATCCCCGTAAATTTCGTAAAGATCTGTGTATTACTTTCTGAGTTAACTTGGTGACAGAGAAAGACAGACAAAGAGACGTCTCTTGCGCGCAGCTCTCATAAGATAAGGCATAAGAGCGAACTTTCTCGCATAAAAAAATCATAGGTCACTATTGGCCATTTGCATAAGAGCGAATTTTGGTCATTACGAATTCACATATAAAGAAACTTTGGTGTACTTAGTATTAACTATTACTAGCTGGAAGCTGTGGAAATTTCACAGACCAAATAGCACTGTTCCTTAATGAAGAGAGTTTATAGCAACAGAAGACCGTTTACATACCGGTATGGAACATCTTTGGAGAGCTATTAACGACGTTTCAGCATCAATAAGGTTCTCTGTATCATAACCTTTTTTTCTCTTCAGTCGACCGACTCCTTGAAAAGATCCAAGGAAATATAATATAAAAACATATAATTTTTTAAACTTATATTATTCGTAAAATGTAACAAGAATTTCGCGATTTAGATCACCCTTATTTTACGAAATATTTTTAACTGGAGTGAAAACTTTTACTTTAGGGTACTTAATATACGTTCTCCTTAATCAGGAGAGAACAAATCGAATACTTGGCAGTAAAGATTTTCAAGAAAAGGAAGAAAAATGCGTAAAACAAGGATGCCCTTAATCGAGGACCTCCTATACCTATGCGTTCGATATGAAGTCCATGACTTCTTTATGCACTTAAGGTAATGGTAAGCTACTCTTATATTTCATAAGCCTTTAAATAATGCTGTTGAACATCCGTATCATCAAAATGAAGAGTGATTAGTTCCTCTATTTGCCTGTTGATTTTCAATCGAGCATGACAGCACGGTCACGGTTTCAAACCTGGGCCAATTTTCACCTTTTTACAAGAATGACAGAAACTCGGAAAATAAACAGATAAACATACTTATGAGAGGCACACTGCGGTCTCCATTAAAGGGTTTGATACTCCCCCTTTAACCACAACACGCGACAAGGTGTAATCCAATCCGTGATACTCAGTTAGGGGAGCGTATGATATTGCCGCAGTTTGCCAGGTTACATGTAGTAAGAAAATTATTTATCAATACCAGGTATATTTAGTTCAGGAGAATCGTTATATCCAGGTTCCGATAGAAAGTATACACTCTCTCAAAAAGTTAAGGTAGATAAGCAGAAGGCGTGTAAAGTCTTTAGATAATTTCAGTCAATGGTTGTCTCGTAAAGTAAGAGGTATCTAGAACATAATTACCTATACGAATTTAAAGATTATTAACCACCAAAATCATAACCTCTTTTGCAAAGGCAATTAAAGAGACCGGCGGCATGAGGCAGAGCTAGCAGACCTACGGAGAAGCTGGGTCGGCCGACATACCACGAGCCCGATATCTTCAGCAATCTTGCTTAGTCACGCTTCCACTCAGTCAGGCTATTGCGCAAGTCACTGGGCTTTTGTTTCAGCCTAAGCAAACCAAATAGTCGATGAAATGGCGTTACGCCCATCCTTTCTCATCAACTAACCCATTTAGGGGGTCTTTGCTGCAGCCTATGCAAAATGGCCAACGAGTATGGATGAAGTGAGGTATCGGTGATACGCTGTGTACTGCAGAATTGATTGGGGATTGAGTGATTGGACCTCAGTCGCGTCGGCGAAAGCAGTGTGCTAATGGATGCTTAAGAACCTAAGATTTTAAAAGGATATTCTAAAGAGAGCGGAAAAAATCAGGTATCAGTTATAACGTTTCCCATCCTGCAATATTGATATCAAGAATCGAGTGTTACAACTTCAAGTGCGCGGCAACTGCAGTGATATTTGCGTTGTCATTGTTAAAAGTTTGACTTGAAGGGTAGATTTGTCTACTGGAGGATGTAGAAACAACAACGCAGTATTAGCATTAGGTATTAGGCAGTGATGGTTAGATGGTGTTCTTAAGGGATGCTAAAAGGTTCTCAATAAGGCTCGTGTTAACTGCTATGTCTGAAGGTGAAGAGTATAGCAGAGCGGAATCAGATTAAATAGCAATCCTTCAGATGGTTCAGATGGCAGTGTTACTGGAGGCTAGAAAGAGGAAAGCTGAGGATGGAAATAAGTTACAATAGTTTGTCTACTGTAAAGAGAAAGCAGTGGTAGCATTATGATTAGGCAACTGATGATTGATTCATCGCTAGGTAATTGAAATTTCTTTCAATATAAACCATTTCCGATTTATACGTGAAGATTTCGTACGGTTCTATTGAGTACGCAAGATCTTTTGAAACCTTTGAAAAAGTAAAATCCAAGAACTGCTCAAACCTCTAAAAAGTATAAAATATTCAAAATTCTTTAAGAGTCTTTAGGAAAATAAAAAAACTTCAGCATAAGCGTTTTCACAAATTTCTACAATTGTTCAATGGCCTTATTGCGGGGATATCTGGCAACTATACATTCTAAAATGGTTGAAGATTAAGCAGGTCAAGCATGAGTCATAACATAATTTTCAGTTTCGTATACTAAACATGACATTATGTTGAGAATTTTTTTACGCGAGAACTAACCGTATGTTGTTCAAGAAATAAATCAAATCCAAAAAAACAGTGTAATTGTTGTAGTAAGTCAAGGTTGCTGACTCATTCGTTGTCAAGACATTGGACGTTCGATTCCATTCAGGATGAAAAAAGTCCTGATACTCAAAAACATCTAGAGTTCGCAATTTTTTGTATCGTCTATATCGTCACTGGGAGCGGCATTTGCTTTGAGGCCAGGGTGGCGCAAGTTTTGATTGGGTCTTCCGTCAATATGATACCATAGTCCTGACATTCCATAGTCGACTGCAGCCATGCACACTCCTCTGGGCCTTCGTGGGCATTTTTTTTTACCTGCAGCCCGAACCAGTTCATGTACATATCTTTATGGGACTGTACGATCAAGGCAATTTGACCTCTACCTTGGGTGGTGAAATTTGAACATGCACCCGCAAATAGTTGGTTTCCTCAACCGTTGCGGCAAAGGACTCCTACAAGCGCGAAGGAGTTGCATAAATTAAAAATATAGCTACACATGTGTTGCAATCACTCGCCCTAAAGATCCGATTAACATTGCCTAGCTTGTCCGATACTTTTGTCGCAGTGGTCTTCCTCCACTAATCGCGAATCGTTTACCCTTGAGACTATCATAAAGACGCAGATAAACAGGTACGAAGGCATAGCTTGAGCGTGAGTGAATACGTTGCCTCAGCCTTCCTAGGCAAAATTACGGTGTTGCAAGAGAGGACAAGGAAGGGACATGTAATAAGTGAATAGAAATGTGAAACCCGTGCACGAGGGTGTTCCCACAAAAAAACAACGCACATGGGAAGAGCAAGTCGGAAAAAAAAAACAGAGGAAGAACAGAGCGATGCATAGCCAATAGGAGTATGAAAATGGGCGAGAGCACAGTGGGCACAAAAGACAGACGTCAATATATATTTACGGCGAATTTGTTTTCTATTAATATACATGTTCATAGTATATACATATGCACGCACATAAACTTTCATGGTAAGCCCTATAATCCTCTCTCGGCACACTGCCTAAGCTGTGTGCCGAGGACACACATGTAGGCAGCTGGCACATACCTCCGCTTTAATCTAGACAAAAAACAGACATTAGCGATTGTTGAAAATTTTCAACCATGAGCGTAACTTAATCGAAAAATTTTGCACAAATAACCGATATGATGCGACGCTCTCTCGAATGTACACGTCGAGGGCTCGTCTATACCTTCTCACACGGGAATGGGGTAAAGTACAAATTATTCGGCTACTTTTAATAATATATTATCAATACACTAAGAGCAGCATCATATAGTACTAATAAAATGCAATAATAATATAGTTGTTAATAAACTACAAGCGAAACGCATTGTGCCCTGAAACATTAACCGGTTGGCGTCTATAAGTAAGAACATGTGGTATAACTAACTGCAGAAAATCACCACGGTATCCTATCCATTTAATAAACAGACAACCAGCTGCTTTTATTTTTTCAGTAGGGGTATATAACATAAAAATACTGTTAATAACAGTGTTTTATGGCTGTTAGAATATTTGCAATATCGTGCCGATACCTAATTAAATTTCAAAATGCTGAGTAGTGTAGTTAATAGAAGAACAGGTTCCTGCTAATACAGAACAGTTACAAAGGCATTCCAACATCAACTTTCCTGTCTACAACGGTACATGAGAGGCGTATTATAGGAGCACTAAAAGGCGCTCTACGACATCTTGGAAGCTCTGACCCCAAAAGGACTCGTAGAGAGTACGGCGAAAAATATTATAAAATTGAAAAAGAAAATTTGCCATATTTCTAGCAGCAACTAAGCTGGTCCGACGTTCACAGTAGGAGGAGAGTCGTATAAGTCATCATCCTTGTGTGTCATAGGCACCTACCAAAGCCTTTGATGGGCAGCTTAGGGCTTCAAAACTAATTGCAGGTGAACCTCATCAAGTACGAGTTGCGGACTGAAGTATGAATACCTTATATATGAAGGCACTTTTATGTGGGAAGTTTAGTCCCACTTCGTTTTCTTTTACTTCATACGTTAAATTAAAGAAAAGCTGACAATGGTGAACTGTATCATAAATTATAGAAACTTTTTAATACATACTACTATATCGTATACAATTAAATTTAAACGGGTGACTAACGTACATCCTACTTACCTTATACGAGTTTCATGTGCCTCATACTACTCGAGTATTGGTTACAAACCTAGTACGAGTAACCTTTATACGAGTGACGTTATGCAACGTTCTCCTATACTATAAGCTCCTCAGAAAATCCTGCGAGAAGTATACCGTACACTTTGGAATACTACAGTGAGGGCGACATCGTAGTTGCAGCACCAACATTATATCAACGAGAGTAGTAAAATTGAAACTTTGGGTCTGTATACAATAAAATACTTGATTTTTAAATCTATATTGAGTTAGAAAGATCACGTATATCGTCTTCACATAGGTCACACAGACAAAAGAAAGAACCTTTAGTCCTGCAGACCCACTTACAGCCAAATCGTCTCCATTAAATGGACCAGTGTGCATTCATTGTTTTCATTGCACATACATTGCAAGTAACATTTTAGGACCTTAAACCTATGGAGGTTCTTCCGTCAATGCTTAGGCTAATATTCAGCGTCTGTTTTGCCACTAAGCTTAAACGCAGTTTTCTGTCCATATCTTAGCTTACTGAAGCTTAGGGCCCCTGAAATTTTACAGGTTTTGTAGCAAAGTAAAGGGAAAGTCAACTTGACCTCTCTCCCTACTGGAACAAGACCCTGACCTACTCTCGAACTTTATATTTTTGCCACAGTTGTATACTCGATCTTCCCTATGACAGGCAGTTTCGACGGATTGTAGATAAAAGTAGATTAAATTCAAGTTCAAACCTGACGGGACACCCCAATTGGAAAGCCCACAAGCACTGGTTCGTGCTGCAGATAGAGCTTGCTGGCCCGCGGGGCCTCTTGTGCCATACTGTGGACAGTCGATTTCCCCCAGGACTCTAATTATCACTATCACCATAGTTTAAAACACATACCTTCATCATTACCTGCAGTATAAATTGTTCAAAACCATTACTTCCTCCTTTGCGTGGAAGTAATCGGTTCTTACAGTTACTACAAGCTTAGCTACAATAATGAGAGGCATTGGTTGTATTCTTCTCTCCCAAGGCCTAAATACTTGAGGAAAATTCCACCCTCGCTAAAACTATCGAAATAAAACGCCGTATATTTGCAGATAAAGTGTTTGTTACCTTCAAACAATTGACCGTTCCGAAGACTAAAAGAATGAAGTACATGTTGCAGTTATTGAACGTTGGCTATACCCTAAGCAATTTAGGACTCACTACATATTGTCCCTACAATATTGTTTGGACATATTTAACCGTTATAGAATACAGAGTGTAAGAATCAGTTACAATTTCATATTTGTTAAAGCCCAAAACCCCGAAAAAGTTCGTAAATGACGCTGCTCTACGGATATATTTGACGTCATCAGAGATTACAAAATTGCTATATTTGCTACGAAAGTTTCGCCTTCGCTTAAGCAGAAAAATCGCAGATACATAACGGGTCAGGGCAGTGGCAACACATATGCTTATAGGAGCCTCAATATTTAAGAAAAAATTCATCTTCGATAGATCAGAAAAAAAAACACCTACATAACGGGTTAGGGCGGGCAGCAGGCAACACATGCTTATCGGAGCCTCAATATATAAAGGGTACAGTTCGCCTCTGGCGCAGATGCAGCAAGTCTCTCACGAGCCTTGCAAGACTTTCAGTTATTCGTGATTAGCGAGACGAGACAAACTGGTTAGGAAGTACAGGGTAGCAAGTGGTCATGTCAAAGTCTTCCCTCAGCCGTGATGGAAGATTACGGACGCCCAGACGGATGGGCTCAGTGCAACACTCGGTTAAGGCTACAATAATTGTGGCAGGTAAATTGGGGGGAAAGATGCATCTGCTGAGATAAAGAATCAGTCGGGACAGGACTTCGTCGGGCTGGCGACACGTGGGATTTGCCATGGCACTGACCGTTAACTTTAGCCCTTTAGCGAGCAACAAGCCCGCACGGGATCCTTCATTGGTGCCATTCTTATGGATGCGCTTACATCCGCCCGGAAAAGGATTAATCCTATGTAGCACGCTATGCTACTTCGATACAAAAAGGTTTCTTTTCCGGAAGATGACAATAGGATAAAGAATCCTCGTCAGTTAAACCGCTGCGTTCGCCTTGATTATGCAAATCGTAGTTTCTGGTACTTAATAAAGCTGGAAATTATTATACCTATTTGATATGAACATGTATTTAGTAAAGTAGATTACCTTGAGCCACAGGAAATATTTTTACAAAATCTGTAGTTTTGTAAACTACGATTTAGCAATATTTATCGAACAGCCATGTTGAAGCAGCCCGGCTTCGCTTTGGCAAATTGGCCTTTTGGAGCAAACATGGACAAAAAGTTGGTCTCACTGATGCCGATCGAGCGAGAACAGTTTCAGTCCTTGGCATAGGCATGCCTGCCTTACCTTGATTACCTTGATGATACTCCGGACGAGGTCCAGGTGGCTTTATGCACGCCACCCATCTTGTGCAGAGGTGATGCTGCAGTCCGTGACCAGCGGGATGGCTAACAGCGAGTTATCCCCACAGTTCACGTCGCCGCTTACAACAGGTTTATCTGGCACTTTCAGTAAGTATGCGTCCAGTAAGTTTTGAAATTTCGCAGTCTCTGCACCGGTGACATTTCAGATATGACGTGACATTTTGTTAAATAATCTCACCCCTCCTCCATGAACCGCGAAACTATTAAAATACTTTGTGTTGTGGCCATTGCATCACAACCAGTATAGATCAATACGGTCTCAGTGTCTGGTTTGGATTTGCCGATTAACGTTGACAGTATTTCCTTCTAGAATTTTCCAAACTTATATGATCATAAAGCGCTCGAATCTCCTTTGAATTGAGTACAATTAAAGTTGAGCAAGTCTTTCGTGATAGTTGAAATCTTGCATGCCCAGGATATTGGCAGTAAACGATTGCTGGATAGCCTCAAGGCGCTTTAAGTCTTTCCATTTGCTTGGCATCCAATGAGGTGAACAGTATTCAATCCTCGGCAGCATCAGTTGTTTCCATAAGGTGAGCATTGTGTCTGCCACCCGTGAAGAGGAAGTTCAAAGCACCCAGCCGCTCCACTTCTTACCTGAAATAACAACTCTAGCCACGTGATCTTCAAAAGTGGCATTATCTTGTATTGTCACCCCAAGATCTCTTAGAATTTGCTTTCTCTCAATTTTGCTCCCATCTCTCGTGGTGTAAGACGTAGATTCCGTAAGGGAGAAGTTGTTTCCATACCGCAATAGTTCAAATTTTGATTCGTTGAAGGTCTTGTTGTTAACCGATGTCCAGTGAACGATGTTGGTTAGATCTATCAAAAAATATTAATGGTGACCATCGAACCAAGAAAGATTTTGTGTATTGTGGCAAGACGGAGGAAAACACCAAAGAAATATCATTTGAGGAAGACACTTTCACCGGATACTTGCAAACTAGAAATTTAGATGGAAAAGACACTTCATGAAAGCAGTAATGCTGCGTGAAATGATAACCTCTCAAAAATGAATCAAACAACGCAACGTGAAAACCTGGATATCCTTGGCAATGTACCAAAACCCAGAAAATGATTACCTCCATTACATAAACATTATAAAACCAAAATGCTTGAGTGGGGAACAAGTATCTGACGATAAATTTCAGGAATATTATGGATGTAACTCTCGACTTTACGAGAGATGGGGACAGGATGAAATCGTAATACTCGAGACATGCTCGTAGAAGTCCAGATAAAGTCGCATACAGTGTTGCCGAATGAATTCTGAGTTTTCTTGCTAAAATCTCGAAAAAAATGCTTAAAAATGCTAAATCCCTTTAGGCAGCAGAAAACTACACTAGAGCAATGTATTACAACAAAAATTACTTTTTAAATGACATTTCAACGAAATTTTATCACAACGAGGACTTATGCAACACATTTAAATCTGTAGAGCTGTTTTCGGGTAATATAGATTCAAAGTTTTTATTCGTTGATAACAACTTTCCAGCACTTTTTAATATATTACAGTGCTAATTTTCTTCGTAACATTTTGTGAGCACACGACAAAACGCTGATAGAAGCATTTTGTTGGCTTCAATTTTTGTTTTAATTAAACTTCTGAGTAACAGTTTCTTCTACTGCTACACTTCTATCAAATTACTGGTAAACCATAATTTTTCCAGCAGGTGGATCTAATACTTGCAAATTTTTCAAAGCGTCTGTGTTATCCGTTTTTTTTTTTATAAAAATACTAGGTTAATAAACTCAGCTGCTTCGTTTCTTCACTTAAGCAATATCACACTTCTAGAGAGATGCGATTAGTCAGAATATTTTGGGCTGAAACAAAGTTGAGGTTTTTGAAAACGCTCATGACTTTTGACATGCGATTATAGAACAATTTTTCCGACTTTGTAAAGACTACATTACTTGTGTAATTTTTATTGTTCACTATCGTGGAATGTTGGTATAATCTTACCTGCCACTGTATATCACAGCTTTCTAAAGTTTCCTTAACTTTGCATCTCAACTTTCGTTTTTGGTTATGAAATTCTGCAGTTTTAGCTTTATTGTACAATCATGAGGAAGAATTCTTTTACTACATAAACACAATAGACTGTATACGTATGTTGGCACTCACTTAACATGATGACATGATCACACCCATGGCTACATTAGACAAGCTGCATGGCTACAAACTTCCACCGGACGTGAATTATAGGATTTTCGATTTTTGGAACAAAATTGGATGAATTTTCTCAAAATTTCTACACCGAACTAATAAGAAAGTAAAAAAATTTCCAAAAAACAGCTATTCTATTTTGATGCTGTTTTTCCTGCTAGTTGCTAAAAACCAAATATATAATGTTAAATCACCGAAAATAATGCTAATCAAGCATTAAATATATTAAATTGGTAACACTGGGCCACTATGGCGTACAAAGAAACCTGTATTTCAAGCATGGACTATTTTAAGTTTACGTGGAAGAAATTTTTTGTTATTCCACAACATTATAAAGGAAACATGTAGAAAAGCAAGCGATAACATGTCTATTAATTACTCAAGAAATTAGTTTTATACAATAAACAAGGCTAAATAATACATCACTCATCGAAAATTGTGGTGAATCGTAATATTCGAGAGTAGGGAACACATTTCGTAAGATTTGAGATAGGTCCGCAAAATTATGTTCGTGAAAGTCGAGACACGTTAAAGCCGAGAGTTACATGTATTGTTCGACGAGCGTCGTACCACCTTTGATGGGCCATACAGTTTGTCTTCTGGCTGCATAATAAAGATACATCGACCCATAATTCGTATTCGTCATCAGCAAGGAAAGAGGAAAGATGTTCCGGGCCTGAATCAGAGGCAGAATAATCAATGGACCATTCCACTTTGATAACTGCCTTGCTTGCTGAACAAAATGCGTGACGAACATGTTTTTCAACAGGATAATGCCTGTGCGCTCAGATCCCACGACTCCCCTAACTGGCTCAAAAATGGTGGCTTTAAAGTAAGAGGGTAATGGTATTGCCTCCAAATAGCCCAGATTTGAATCCCACTGAGAACCTGTAGGCCAACGTTAAAAGGAGAGTTTATAGCATTGGAAGGCAGTTCAGTGGCCTAGATTTAGCCATGCATAGAAGATCTTCGGAGGCTATTGATGACGTTTCCGTATCTATAACGTTCTCTGAAATGTCAATCCTCAACTCTTCAGTTGCCAACGCTTTACAAAGATCTTTGGAAACGATGGATGTCATGTTTCTGTATAATGTGATGAAACTTTCTTTTTTTCAAATTTATATTATTCCCAAAATATAATCGAGTGTTCCATACGAACCCAGGGCGTTGGCATGCTCTTGGAAAAGTGTTACAACGCTGTTCTTTCATTTTCTAAGCCTTTAAATAATGAAGCAGAACATTTGTATAAAAGTGAACGGAAGGTGATGACATAATGTTTGGAGAATCTAATACTAAGAATGATCGTCGTGTGTTTGTACATTTATATGTTTGGTGTCACGCTCTTAACGAAAAAGGCGGAATTTAGCCCAGGTTGGAGGCTCTGGTTGTCCTCTCAAGCTCCATTGAAAGTGATGGGTAGAAATAGGCCGGGTTGCAGAAGATGGCAAACGTATCTTAAGCAGGGACAGTCGAAATTCCAACAATGAAGACATCGCAGACTTAGTCTGATTTGTACGAGTATTAGCTTCTCCATACATCGAATCTACGGCAAAGTATAGGGCGACCTTATGTCTGAATGCACTCTTGCATTGCCGAAGTTGAAATCGTAGCACTGAAGATATCTGAAGCTTCCGTTGGCACTCTCATGCTTCTTGATTCGTAGTTTCTTCCCACAGATGATTTCGTTG
>LQNS02277097.1:38508243-38520725 GCA_001587735.2 Parhyale hawaiensis | reverse complement strand
ATCGGTTGGTTCGTTTGTATGTTTGACTCATATTTGTCACAACGTTTGTTAACAGTATAACTCAAAAAGTTATGAACGGATCTTCAAAAAAATTGAACAAGCTGTTATTAATATAAAAAGGCACAAATGATTACATTTTGGAGTTTATGTAAAGAAAATTATGGTTTCAGAGCCAATTTGAATTTTTGCTACCGTTGGCTCACTTGGCGGAGGTATGCGCTCGCAGAGTGCTCTAGTTATTTATGTTAAGGCGATGGAGGTCTTCAAGTAGGACGACTTTTACTGAAGGAACGTTTGCTTCCAAGTAAGAATTTTAAAAAAAGATTGCATGCATAAATAGTAATGTTTCTTGTGAAAAGGAAAACGAGATGAAGTTATTTTGTTTAACGGGAAGTGAGAAAATCATTGCTAAATAATATGGCGTAGGTACGCAACAAATATAAAGTGAAAAAAATAAGAAACATAGAATTTCAAGAATTACAGACCTGAGAAGTGTGAAATAGACTAAAACTACGCAAGGTAGCAGCATATGCACGTCTATGGCTATATGCCAACACAATAACTATTTATGTAATAAATAAATATGGAAATAAATTAAAAGTGTGTAAGGATACTATATGACAAAAAAGGAAAAGTTCTATAGAGTTGTACATTTTTTTTTTTTGTCATTATAATGTAGGACATGTGCCTGAATTTAAAAAAAAACTAAATAAGTAAAAGAAGCGCTAAAGATGGCGAATAATTATGAAACCAGGAAGAGTATTTTTAGGAGAGAGAGCACACCGCGTCTGTTTTGCGACGGTGGTACGAAAAGGGAAACATGGCTCAGTGTAATACATTATGGTTATAGGTACAAGGAGTAAAACAAAATAACAAAAAAAAATCAGCACAATTTGCAACAATCTTGCAGAGATTTAACTGTGACGCTTGCTTAACTCCTTGCCAGGCGGTTGAAAAGCACCATTTAACCCTTTACTGCATATTGTACACGTATGTTGCCATTACAAGTAGTGGTAGTAGTAGTAGTAAGTAGTAGTAGTAGTAGTAGTAGTAAAAAGTAGTAAGTAGTAGTAGTAGTAGTATTGTTACGAAATGTGATGCTTTATTGAGCCAAAAAAGGGTAGTGTGTGTTAAATAATCTAGTTTCGTTTACGTTTTAAAAGTGTGCTATAGGAATAATTACTTGAATAAGCGTGCAGATACGATTATGCTGATAGAATGCTTGGGTCAATGGGTCAAAGAATGAAGCTTTGTGGTCTTTTCAATTATGTACTGCGGAAACTATGACTTTAAAAGGTGTACATATACCTACCACTGTTGATGACATGATACAAACTGGTGTTCTATTTGAAGTTTAATAATCGTATAGTAAATTATAGATATGCCCATTTTTCTATCGTTTCAGAACTACAGGAAAACTGGCTATCGAAAGCAACATCAACTTGTATGACACTATCAATAATAAAGATGCCTTCGATAGGCACTGAGAAATTGACCCCGCTAGACTCTAGAAGGTGCTCAAACTACGCCTTATTGAACCGCTTTTCACGGGTCAACTCCGAATCGATCATTTTCACAACGAAACACCCACAAATTCAATCTTACACCGTAAAGTGGAGTTTCCGGCAGTGTCAATTGCACGTGAGTTTCTGAAAACACCTGCAACGCGAATAAAACTGGCGAAGCCAACGCTCCTGCCTACAGTTCGGGCGAAGTCAACCCGTGTGTGGGCTTAACCGAGCTTGACTTTGACGAAGCAATCGAGGACATTTTATGCGAGGGTCTTTGAAGAAAACTGTAAGCGTATGAGCGCAACCTGTTCTCATCCCACCCGCGAAAAACAGGTACCGTTCACAGAAAATTAGGTAATGAGTGCAAAGTAAACTTGCAAAGTATAACCTGTCAAAAGCTCAGCATTAAAACCCAAGTAAGGAGAAAAGGGAGAATAATTATTATTCTCGGCCAGCTTTCCAGTACCGAACAATACGTAGTTAGCTTACTCAGGTGTCTTGTGCTCCGTGTCCCAGACGAGGCAGTGTCGCCTGTCAGGCTTTCAGTTTCTGCAATGTTAATTTCCTTTGGTTTCTTGAGCTCAGTAACCCATCTAGACGAGGCTGAGATAACTATAACTTATGCAAATGCTAAGTACCTAGTTAGCCGCCTTTGACTTTTTCTTACGGCTTTCTATTGGGTAAGCCGAATGGGGCTGGATATGGAACAGCTGGTGCCTCTTGCGTGAGTCTGTGTGTTCGCATCCGTCTGCGAGTTAGTTAGTCTCTGGCTTTGAGCGAAAAGCGATGTGGGAGGCTGTATTTTGCCAGCGTGATTGTGCATAGCCAAGCGAGCTGTGTGTGTCCGGGGGACTCGATTACCTTGTATCACAAACAGGACAATCACATGTCACCTAAATTCATACGTAGTTAGCCAGCTTTGGCTTCATACGTTCCATATCCCAAACAGGCCGAGTCAGCAAGCTATCACCCTTTCAACTGCTTGTTCTCCATATCCCAAACAAGACAGAATCAGCTATCACCCTCTTCAATTCTGTAGTTAACAAGCTATATACTTAGCACATTTTGTGTCCCAAACAGGCAGAGTCAGCTATCATTCCATCAATATCTACGAAGTTAACCGACTTTGGCTCCCTGTGCTCTATATCCCAAACAAGGAGCCGCACGTCACCACCACCATGCAGCAACACGCACACAGCCGCACCCTCGTGCCCCAAAAACATAGTTCATTAACTTTCACAATCCTTCTGCCTGCAAAGTGTGCCCTAAAACGGTATCATACACAACGGAGAATGTCACAAGTAACGCGAAAGTTTGGCATCTTGGCCACAAAACCGGCGACCATGGAACTTTCTGCCGCAGCGCGAGTGTCTCAGAAACTGAAGTAATGTCACTCCGGCGGCACTGCCGGATATGGCAGATAATTGTTCATAAAAATGACTGCATTTGCATAAGCGTATAGCTGCAAAAGAAACACGTGTGGTTTTTGCTGACGAATTGAATGTAGCTTGATCTTTTCACTATAGCGAGAACCATGCTCTTCTAAAAGTATACGATTAAGCGCCCTTTGAAATATTCGCTATCGGTCTTATGAAACTTATGTGTACATTATCGTATCCGGGTTGTAATACCTCTTGGCTAGAGCTCTCTCTTTCTCCCTCCCATCGGAATACAGCTGGAGAAGGAATCCTTGTATGGGGCAGAACCGCAGCCTGAGTGCCCTAGCACAATTCCTGGCCATCTCTTGGGCTATAATTGTAAAACACCTAGTGTTAGCGTAAGAGCCAGTAAACTTCAAAAAATGAAGACATAAACCAAACTCATAAGCTCTCTATTAAGGAACCGTTAAAATTTTCCGAGACGGAAATAATTCGCTGGCATTGAGAAGAATAGCACGCTGCTGATGTGAATAGTAAAAACATTAACATATAAACCGATCTTGCGTTAACAAACACTGCACTGCAGGTTTACCTAGTGAGAAAATGCATCACTGGTATCGTTTTTTTAAAACAAACAAAATGGCTGAAACTTGAAAATTTGTTCGCATTTGTTACCTGTGAATGCATGTGACCATTGTTTTTGGTGCCTTAATGAGAGTCCCCACGAAATTTTAATTTTAAAGGACAAATGCCCATATCATATGATCCCTAACCCATGAATGTCTATTCATGCGAGCCCTAACTCATGAGTGTCCATTCATGTGAGCCCTAACTCATGAGTGTCCATTCATGTGAGCCCTAACTCATGAGTGTCCATTCATGTGAGCCCTAACTCATGAGTGTCCATTCATGTGAGCCCTAACTCATAAGTGCTCATTCATGTGAGCCCTAACTCATAAGTGCCCATTCATGCGAGCCCTAACTCATGAGTGTCCATTCATGTGAGCCCTAACTCATGAGTGTCCATGTATGTGAGCTCTAACTCATGAGTCTCCATGTATGTGAGCCATAACTCATGAGTGTCCATGTATGTGAGCTCGAACTCATGAGTTCCGATTCATGTGAGCCCTAACTCATGAGTGTCCATTCATGCGAGCCCTAACTCATGAGTGTCCATTCATATGAGCCCTAACTCATGAGTGCCCATTCATATGGGCCCTAACTCATGAGTGCCCATTCATATGGGCCCTAACTCATGAGTGTCCATTCATGTGAGCCCTAACTCAAAAGTGTCCATTCTTGTTGACCTTAACTAAAGAGCGCCCATCCATGAAGGTCCTAAATCACCTCGTCTCCAATTGCAGTAAACGCAAATACACAAACTAGTTTTTGACGCCTCAAACAGGTCTCCATGAATGTCTTTCATAATTCTCGTACATCTCCCCCACTAATTTCTGCATCTATGCTTTTACTACAGTCATTTCTCAGCACAAACAAACGTATGACAACGAAAATCAAATGGAAATTACTCAATACAGTGTATGTTAAGACGAAATGCGCATGTTGAACGTACATTTTGCAATATATTAGAAAGCCTGCAGGCCAACCTCAAATTTAACGCAATATTACACAGGAAATATGACTACAAACAAAAAATTCTAACAAGTTTAAAAAAAGTACGAGTAAAACATCCCGAAAACTTTCGCTTAATTATAGCGTTATGACTTAATAACGAATCTAGTAGGATATCGCTTGAGTCAAAGTAAACTTCTAACCTCGAAAATGGCGCGATACAGTTATTCATAACAATTATACCGGCCTCGACTTCTCAGATAATAGCAATTTATGGATTCATTTGCCTGACCCTCACTTCCAATTCATTACAGTCTCGATAGTCTCAGTGCTCACCGCTCGACATCTGATGGCAAATTAATGAGAAACTCTTCAGTATCCAATGACTTGGTGCCAAACACCCTGTGCCGAGCTGCCGAGCTTAGGTGAGTAATTACCTGACTTTCCAAATTCTAGGAAACCTAAATTTTAGCCAAAGTCAGTAAATTCTACTGAGACTGAAGAAAATTGTCATATTCGGGAAGGCAGCCTAACTGAATGATTTCAAGCAACCTAATTTTGGTAGGATCTTCAGAAAATATTCTATTTAAGAGACACCTTCCCTATTTCCAGTACCTTTTTGCTCACCTAGATGTATCCATTTTGTAAAAAAATTGACTGAAATTCTTCATTCTAAGAGATAGACTAGCATATTTATTGAAATTCAGCTGTAATTCACAAATATTACTTGGCGTAGATTCCTCATATCACTGTACGGATGTATCATCATGTAGGCAGTACGAGGGTATGACGTGTTTGTCGTCCAAGAGTATACAGAGAAAAAGAAACTCATTCCGCATACCTAACTTAGAAAAGAAGTTTTATATTCTCACTATTATTGACGTTTCTTTATTGCTCAGAGTATTTAAAATAACTTCTGTTTTGCTGCAATATGATTAACTATCTATTACCGAACTCCTCAAAAAGCTTTCGATTACATAGCTCCTGAAAAACAACAATAACTACCTTCTTTCTTAAAAACTTTTACTTCCGCACCTTCTAGAATAGAACTTTCAGCTATTGTTTCTTTACTTTTCGAGCCACACTGCTTGCTTCCCTACTTAGTACAACAATATGCCCTAAATACGGTATTCTACCCTATACAGAACCTCCCTCAGGCGTCATACTGGCGTCGTTGAGCATATTTTAATGTTTTTATCTCGGAAAGAAAGTTGATAGGTTATATCGCTGACGGACCTTTTTACCCGTCATCTTGATAAGAAGAATGTTCTCATTTTTTATCAAGGGATCTAATTTCGCTGCCGTCTGGTGGCTAAAACTGGTTCACCCGCCAGCCGTTGGGTGCATGCGGACGATCCCCCTACTACAGTAAAATGAGTAAACTCACAGTATCGTACGCAAGGCCTTGAGAAATTCACAAGAGCAAATTGCCGGTAAAAAAAGCAGTTAGCGACAGTTGTTAGATATCAGAAAAGAGCAACTCGAGTCGAATCGTAAGGGGAACTATAAGAAAATGAAGGTGGCGGAGGAGCACTATTTAACAGTATAGGTACTATTGTTACGGTATTATGAAAAGATGTTATAAAAAAGATGTACCGAACATTAGGAGGACAGCCAACCTCCGACATTGAATAAATGAACTTAAATTTAACATGCACATGACAAACAACGGTGTCTCACCTGGAAGATGGCAGCGACGAGCCTAAATTGCGGGGAAATTAANTCCCTCAGGCGTCATACTGGCGTCGTTGAGCATATTTTAATGTTTTTATCTCGGAAAGAAAGTTGATAGGTTATATCGCTGACGGACCTTTTTACCCGTCATCTTGATAAGAAGAATGTTCTCATTTTTTATCAAGGGATCTAATTTCACTGCCGTCTGGTGGCTAAAACTGGTTCACCCGCCAGCCGTTGGGTGCATGCGAACGATCCCCTACTACAGTAAAATGAGTAAACTCACAGCATCGTAAACAATGCCTAGAGAAATTCGCAAGAGCATATTCCCGGTAAAAAGAAGCAGTTAGCGACGGTTGTTAGATATCAGAAAAAAGCAACTCTAGTCAAATAATAAGGGGAACTACAAGAAAATGAAGGTGGCAGGGGAGCGCTAATTAACAGTAGCTATACTATGTACAAAATCAACAAAACACAAATGTACGTTTATCGTCAAGAAGACTATGACAAAATAAAAACAGCGCAAGCAAGCAGATCTACAGTAAATGGAACAGAAAATTACATATAGCGATGCTAAGAATTTTGGATGCTCAGAGGAATTGAGTCATCAAAATACAGCAAATACGTTTTTCACTATTAGCTAGGGGAAAATTTAACTTGTAAGAAGCTCTGATTTACATTGGAACGAAGTTTAACCATAGTTGTGTTTTTAGCGCTTCTTGGCTTTGGTTTTGTTTATGGACGGCAGAGGTGAACGACTTTAGCCTGGCCACCAACAGTGATGAGCGCTTCATATTTTCGCGCGTCGTAATTTTTGCGTTTCGTATGTACTCGGATGATACGGGTCTCAGATGTCGAAAACGGAGCTTGGCTCTCTTGAATTCCTGCTATCTCTTGTGTTTAGTAGCTCTTCTCATTCCAGCTTTCCAGTTGATGCATGACTTCTTTCAAATTTCACTGGGCTGCAGGTAGGTATATTTAGAACGTAGGCTGTCAGTCTACGAACTTCTTAATGTAGAAGACAGTTCTGAAAGTCTTCTGAGTTCTTTATTTATATATATCCAGAAGCTAGTTGACCATAAAACGTTGCCGTTGCCCGTCCTCAGGGGAATAATTTTTTTAAAAATTCAGCATCAGAGCTAAGAAAGTACACAAGAGTCGTATCCTAGCTACCGACTAGAAAAAAAAACTTTAAATATTCATCAGATTTTCGTCGCTCAATGTACTTCATTCTTCATCAGCTACTTAATATATCTGAGGTGGAGAATGCATCAGATCTACTGCTATTTGCTGTTTGATCGTAAGCTCTTCTTCCATTGTTCAGTCTTGAAGTATCGGTAGTTAAAGGTTTATTGTTCTTTCCTTAATTACAAAAACCCAGAAGACTTTCAAAACTCTTTCAATATGAATATCACTGGGTGTCATCATATGTTCTAAGATACATGTGAACATGATAAAAGTAAGGAAACGTGCAGATTTGCCGCAAATTTCACTCCAAAAATTCTTGAAAATTTCTGCTTATTTTCATTCGTTTATGAGTTGCACCACTTGAAAAAAATTCGGTAAATCAGGCAGCACTGTCAAAGATAAGCAAAAGAAAAAGAGACATCAAATAGCAATCTGCAATGTTTTACCTTAGCCGTTAGCTAGGCCTTCGGGACTTCTGTCTTCTTTGTCCACTTTGCTTCTTTCCGATTTCATATTCCTTCTGATAATACTTTCGTCTGTTCTCCCTCTTCTTTCCCAACTTACAATTCCCATGCGCGATTATCCTGTGTGGGAACACCTTCGGGCATGGGTTTCCCGTGACTATCGACATACTATAGGTTCCTTATTTTTTCTCTCTTAGAAAAGCTTAGTACTTATTTAGGGAGGCTTAAACTAACTTAAACTACTTTAAAAACAAAACGCTTTAGATATCGGTCCGTTCTGGACGTATTCACAGTAAGCAAAAAAGAAAATACAGTAACAAGAAAATTCAACAGATCCCCTAGTTAAATTTGTGATAAAAGTAAAAACAACTGAGAAAATGAATGCAAATGAGAAATACAGTATATAACGTGAGTTGAAAAAATTGAAGAGCATTACGAACAGAATGTACCTCCGATTCGAGAAGCCAAACAAATCATGTACAAGAGGAAAGAAAACCCAATGAATTGACAAAATACCGGATCCCGTGTGGTCACCTGACATGGCTGTATCACAATGAAATAAGTGCCAATAGATACAAGAAAGCATTGCTTAATAATATATTGTGTCTTTGCATCATCTGCAAGCGTTAGGTTGTACGATTTACTTGGCGTTATTTTAGTCGATACGAGTAAGGGTAAACGGACTACGATACGTCAGACGTAGTTCGCCTTGGGTTATGTTACGGGCTTTAGTTTAGACGGAGGGGGTTATGTTTGCATATTTGTATGAGGGCGAACTAAGAAAGGTAGTAATAGCGTAGCTTAGGAATGGCTCATAATAGAGAAAGATATTCTTTAACCGTGGAATTTCCACGGGTCCCGCTAGTGCAGTCTTATTTTATAACTTTCTCCATAGATCGGACAATACAGTATATCTGTTCTCAGTTTGCAACGTACAAATTCATAAGGTATAATCGACGAAAAGCGGACGAAGCGATGATGTTTTTCCGGTAGTAGACATTATTTTTTCCGCTTGCCGTGCTCCTTTTGACGGAGCTGATTCTCTATCTTGACGGCCTCGGCTGATTTCACTTCAACACAATATCTTCGATGAACTGAAGGCTCGTTGGGTATCATGAATACGCGTCGGGTAATTCATTTAAATTCACTGAGGCTGGCTGCTTTCAACTGTAAGATTTTTTCCGCATGTAATCCATGGTGGGAGACGATTGTGCTCATTACGTGAATTGAAAGAGAGAGCACTTATCTCGTATAAAAATTTGAGACGGCTGTTGTAGCGTATCCTTCATAAGCATATTAGTGACAAACGTACATATCTTGAATGAAGACGGGTCGTCTCAAATTCTTCGCTGTCATTTTTGACAGCACGGGCACTCTAGCCACAATATAATAAAACATAGTTAGTTGTTGGCGGCTCCCTTGCTTACTCACTTGCTCCCTTGTCCCTCCCTTGCTTGCTTGCTCTAATGTTAGTCCGTCTCTCCGTCACGCAGTTAACAGTTTCATAGAAGAAAATTCATGTACTGAAAAACAAGTTCAAATACCATATAATCTCAGCGCTTGGGGTAGCTACAGGTGACGATCCCCAGCCTCTGGATCCCTGCTTTCATAGGCTTTCATAGCTGAATGATATCCTAGTAGTTGAATCTTCACGCTGAGCAGACGCCTTTTTATATTGAACTAGTGCACCAAACGCCACCATTTTGTTGAATAAGTCATGAAATTAGTTGAGTATTTGCAAATATTTGACCATCCCATCGAAAGAAGTTCACACTACTTCAAAATTTACAAAGTCCACCAAATCCACAAAGTCCACCAAATCCACCAAGTCCACGAAGTTCACCAAGTTCACATTGTCCACGAAGTTCACCAAGTCCACATTGTCCACCAAGTGCACAGAAGCAACCAAGTTCACAAAGGCCCGTGACCAAGCCTTCGCAAATAACCCGGGAATTCCCGGGTTCGTATCCTGGATACGGTTTGGCAAAAAGAAAAGTTGGGTGCCTTGGCATCTTTTTCTTAATTATTAGAATTGGAAAAATAAGGCTTCGGACAGACGGACGGACGGACGGACTGACAGACAGCTCTCTTATTACCTCCGCCAAGGAGGTTATGTTTACGTCGTGTTTGTCTGTCTGTCTGTTTGTTTGTTTGTCTGTCTGTCACCATGATAACTCAAGAAGTTATGAACCGATTTGGATGAAATTTACAGGGATTGTTAAGTATGTTAGGAGGAACAGATGATTAACTTTTGGTGAAGATATGTCCATCCGTTTGTTTGTTTGTCTGCGTCATTTTTCTCGATGCCGTAACTCAAAAAGTTATGGATGGATTTTGATGAAATTAACATGAGTTGTTAGGTACATAACAAAGAGTAGATGACCAAATTTTGGTAATTGTCCGTTCGTTCGTTTGTCATTGTTTTTAATTTTATGCTTGTTAGCACAATAACTCAAAAAATAATGACTGGATCTTTATGAAATTCATAGGAGTTGTTAGTAATGGTAAAATACATTAATGATCAAATTTTTGTGCAGATCGGTTAGTTCGTTTGTATGTTTGACGCATATTTGTCATAACGTTTGTTAACAGTATAACTCAAAAAGTTATGAACGGATCTTCAAAAAAATTAAACAAGCTGTTATTAATATAAAAAGGCACAAATGGTTAGATTTTGGAGTATATGCAAAGAAAATTATGGTTTCAGAGCCAATTTCAATTTTTGCTACCGTTGGCTCACTTGGCGGAGGTATGCGCTCTCAGAGTGCTCTAGTTATAGTATAGATTTACATCGCAGCCAAAGTTCGACGCTGGAGGTTCAACAATCAGTTGGTATCCACAATACGGTGAGCCCTGGGCATTTCCAGTGAATTAATTTGACTGAACTGTATTTTTCTTAGTGCAGCTTAACGGTTGATCAATTCCGAGCTGATATTCACTCCTTATCTTGTAGGGAGGATATTTTGCTATCGCAAAACTCATGGTTATCCAGCTTGGGTTTCACTAATGGAAGATCAGGCCTGCAGGGATGAGACCTGTAATACAGCAAAACCTATACTGGGAACCGTAGTAGTAGAAGTTTTTACTAGCGCTTCAGTGGCACACTGCCCATATCGCGCCAAACTATTCCTGTGTTTAACCACAGGTTCGCGCGCCGACTAGGGCGCGTTTAATATTGTCAATGATTTTTGTCTCGGCTTTTCTGCCGGTAGGTCTCAGAGGGTCAGTGCGCTACTGACAGGAAAATGGCGCAAGTTGAGCATCTCCAACTCCCGGTCGCGGCTGAACGTTGTCGCTCAGTTACGCCGCACAGGGAAGGAAACGAAATACAAGAAAGTAGAAGTCTAGTGGGAATAGGTCAGCCACCTTGATCGGCAGCCCACCTCCCGAAACAGAAGGAGAAGTATTGAGAACCTACCTAACTTTACAAAACTAACCTCGTCAGCAGGAACTGCGGCCAGATGCTGCATCCCCTGTGGAGAAGGCACTCGGGGCCCTACGGTGCGTGATGCCCAAACATATTGTGGCAGGGAAAGGGCCCGCCACAATATGCCCCTGAGGGCTACTGGGAAACGGAACAATAAAAAGCCCAATCACAAATTTTTGTCGTCATTTTTGACGGCTGGGCCCTCTAGTTACCTCCGCCAAGGAGGTTATGTTTTCGTCGTGTATGTCTATCTGTCTGTCTGACTGTTGGTCTGACTGTTGGTCTGTCTCTGGTCTTTCTCTTTGTCTGCCTCTTTGTCTGTCACCAAGATAACTCAAACAGTTCTGAAAAAAACTGATTTGGACGAAATTTACAGGGATTATTAGATAGGTATGTTAGGAGGAACAGATGATTAACTTTTGGTGAAGATTTGTCCATCCGTTTGTTTGTTTTTTTGTTTGTCTGTTTGTTTGTCTGCCTTATTTTTCTCAATGCCATAACTCAAAAAGTTATGGATAGATTTTTATGAAATTTATAGGGGTTGTTAGTAATGTTAAAAGACATAAATGATATAATTTTTGTCCAGATCGGTTTGTTCGTTTGTATGTTTGACTCATGTTTGTTATAACGTTTGTTAGCAGTATAACTCAAAAAGTAATTAACGGATCTTCAAGAAAATTGCCCAAGCTGTTATTACCATTAAACGACATAAATGATCAAATTTGGAGTTTATACAAAAAAAATTATGGTTTCAGAGCCAATTTGAAATTTTGCTACTACTGCCTCGCTTGGCGGAGGTATGTGCTCTCAGAGTGCTCTAGTTATGTAATAAAACACAGCTGTTGGTGGCTTGCTTGCTCCAATGTTGGTCCTTGTCTCCATCACGCTTTTAAGGATTTAGACAGGAGAAGATTCATCTACTTAATAACCAGTTGAGATACCATAAAATTTCAGCGCTTGTAGCAACGGAGACAAATACAGCTTCTGAAATATGTCATGAGTAGAAATACTGCATATTTGATGAAACTCGCTTCGCGTTCGAAACTAGCTCGATACTGTTTGATAAGACGCTGATGATTTTTCTTCTGAGCGTAATAGATGAAAGGCGGTATCTTTCATAGAGTTCTTGATCCTGTCGGGCATAAGATAAGTTATTATTATTATTATTAAATCACACCAGACTGGCGACGCAGGAACGGAGAAACTCCATGAGGTTAACAAACCCCCACGCAACCAGCCCAGCGGGTGGAGAAAACAAAAGAATAGA
>LQNS02277097.1:38476826-38491426 GCA_001587735.2 Parhyale hawaiensis | reverse complement strand
CGTTCAAAGCACAGGTAATGAACACTCAACACGCCACCCGGCGCGATAATGTCAAACTGGCGCCTTTTCAAATTTTTTTTTCGGTATTTGTGTGCATTCGGCAATTGAGACATTACCCTAGAATCATATCTAATATAATAAGTGTTACAGAAAGTGCGTTATTGCTCGATAAATAGGAATTAGCGACAAAAAGTATATTCCCGTAAATTCTCTTCATATGACTCGACTGAATTACTGAAGACAACCTAGCATACCGATGTTATTATCACTGCGTAATTTTCTCCCAGAGGAAAACAATGGGAACTTCAAATTCAAATATCACGAAAACTAAGGATTTGCGACGAAGACGTTATTCATGTAAATTGTCTTTAATTGACCCAATTTAAATAGTAAACACAATAAAAATCATGTGTAAGTGAAAGTAAAATAATACCAAATTATGAACATTGCTCAACCCCTTTGACCACTTATTGGGTGGACAGACATACGAATATATATACAAATACCTATACATACCTACTTCATTCTTCAACGAAAACATTATCACCTCTCTCACTTCGTGCGCGGGTAATAACAATGCAACACTAAAGGCTCCTTCAAACCAACTTCTTCAAACAGTCATGTCTTAGATACAGCTGTCTCTGGCCCTGTTGTAAGCTATACCTCACTGTTATGTGACTACCAAAAAAAAACTTTAGCTCCATAACCATATCATAACAGGCATGAACAGGTCCTACTACATACTGTAAAAAAATATTAAGTAGTAATTTTACAAAATTTCTAAGCGATTATTATATTTAACAATACCTTACGATTTCCGGGATTCCTAGATGTCATCTTCGTTTTTCTGTCCTTTCAATTGTTTCAATTGTAGTATGGGCTAATATTCGTCTCTTCCCCCACTTGAACTTCAAAATTACATTAATATATTATAATTCGTTGAAAATTACTGATTCAGAATATATAGGTCATTATTTGTGGAAATTCTGTTTTGTTTTGTCAAATTTTTGTCTTTTCAGCTTCTTAATTGACCCGTCGGAGCGCGCTGCTGCTTTAGGTTAGGACATGCGTTACTACGTATGCGTAAGGGCCAAATTCGGCCCACTTCACGCCTTACTGTCGGGTAGTTAGGCAGGTTAGGTCTGGTTTGCCTAATTTCCATAAAAAATGGACGTCATTTTCATTTTCAGCACGCCTCAATTATGCTAGAAATCACTTTCTTATCCTCTAACTCGGGTGGGGGATAAAACGAATATTTACCGTAGTGTGCACTACAAATATACATACTAGGTACATCTGTTATTGTAGCTACTCGATTTGATCAATCAATTTTCCACACTTTGTGTTTATCAGAGAGTAACAGCATTTTTTTTAGAAGTTTAATAAAGTAATCACGAACACCAAAGCACATCAGAAAATGACTCATTAAAGAATTTACAAAAGTAATCTTTAGCACCAATATTTATCACTGTATAACGTTTTGAAGAGCTTACAAAAGCAATCTCTATCACCATTGTTGATCATTGAAGGCTTATAGACCATATAACCTTTTGAAGAGTTTACAAAAGTAATCTCTAGCACCAATGTTGATCGTAACAAACTTATTGAAGAGTTAATTTATAAAATTAATCACTGCACTAAGACGCAACACCATCACCCGCCGACGCGTACGATAACACTAGCAGACCATCCTGTACAGCGGACAGCATTCATCGGACAAGTTTTATGTTCCGAAGCAAATTAATTTTTTTCCTAAATCTCTAACCTTGTGTAGCCTTTAACACTTTCCCAGGCGGCTGAGAAACACTTTCATAAGAATAGCATTATAGAAGTGATCATAGATGGTCATTTGCCCGGTAAAGGGTTAAGGCCTGTGCCCACGTTTAGGTGGGTTCACACGTCATTCATATCAAGGCATTCGCTCATCCACTCGTCCGAATGTGTTACTGTGCCCGAGAAATAGCAGAGAAGTGCACAAATTTTGGTTCTATATTTCACTCGAAATTTGAAGACACTTCCTTAACTTGCCTATAGTTATGCCTACCTGCAGAGAAAACTGATTGGACGGTTAACATTTTTATGACTTTTTTGCGGCAAACAGGTACACAAAGTCGTGCTGACAACGACCCAACAAAACATTCAGGTCAGTGAAGGCATTGAGACGTATTACTTGTGATCTCGGCTTAATCTGGAGTTCACATGTCATTCATTTCAACGCGTTCGCGCAAACTGGTGAACGCGGCGCGTTGAGTTGATGGAAGGAGAGGCGGCGAACGCGTGAGGTGGAAGGATGAAGCACGACCGTTCTTTTTCAACGTGCTGCTTCAGTCAACTCCACTTAACAAAACCTCTGAATACTGAATTTATCCTCTGCGGCGTTCACGGTTCATGAAGAAATCGGTACAAACTTTATTCGTCGTCACTTCGATGATCAGAATCACTATAATCTCATTTCACATAACGTTTGAAAACCAAAAAAAGTTGTAAACACACGAACGCCGCCGTGTTTGTTTTGAAGAAAAAAAAACAGCAGATTAGTGTGGGATAATTTTACTTTCATTGGTTTGTCAAGCTCTAGATATTGCAGGAAAAGACTGTTGAACTTTACATCAATCTATAAATTTATAGGATACGTATTAGAATTGCAACAGACCCGACGCAAATGCAAAGATATATGTATAAAGAGACGATATCATAACTGAATGCGCGAAGTCCTTCATTTCAGTGAAAGGCACTTCTACGTGTAGACGCAACAAAGAAATTTTGACGCACAGATCGTGTTCGTTCACCCGATCGAACGCTTTGAGATGAGTGACGTGTGAACTGGGCTTAATACACGCTACCAGGTAACTTTTACCGCATCATTCTACTAGTTACTCAATATGGTGCAGGCTGCTGCCACCATTCCCTTCAGTCGACGCTTCACACCGTCTTTGTTCTCGCTCTGCATCGCACTAAAGGAGGCCCGGGTTCGATTCTCGAACGTTACACTGCGGATTCACACTGCGTGGAGCACTCCAGCACCAAGAGGCGAGGAGAAGTACGACTCCGAATTCCAAGTTGACTCTCTACACTGACTGCTTCTCCTGCTCTTCACACTACCAGATCTTCTAAATTCTAGATTTAAGGCAGCAGAAAATCTCGTTAAATATATCCACTGTATGCGAGATAATTAATGATAATTAATTATTGGTATTATTTTCGAGAAGTCTCCATTACAGGAACTTTCTTTGTTTCAAAAGGTGGCTGTTTGAGGAATTCCACTGTAGTACTCCCCTGACATCGACTAGACGCGCACATAAACATTTCTTCAGCTATCGTCAAAATTTGTTCCGGAGGAAGCTCAAGTTATTAGATATGCCGCAGGTAAGTGCAGTTTTCCCAGTTTGTTCATTGCGCAAATTTGATTTTCTGAATATCGATCATCTACAACACTTTTTAGTCTATTTTCGGCTTATATTGCTCTGGAAAAAAGACAAAAATGGCGTCAAAAATACGCATATGCAAATTTTGCTCAGTGTGTAGTCCAATTTCACCAACTTTATTCTCCTTAAAGCCGATTTATGTTACAACTGTTAAGGAAACGTGTTTTTTAGCAAATCGTCCAAATAATTTGTTGTGTAAGCAAACATGAGTTCACATGTAAGCACAATTGCGTCTACCGGACAATAACAGCAAGTTCAACTTGACAAATGCAGGGAGTGCAGCATTGAGATCTCTTGAAGCTTGCAGTGAATTAGAACTCCCAATTCTCTGCACTTTTCTGCTGTTCAAACAGACACATCAACGTTTAGAAAATTTTTGCCGTACGACATTAGGGATAATGATTGTCGTGTGAACCGGTCGCCGGAGCTGCCCAACTGGTAGGTGCAATAATGATATTCCTTGTTTATATATTGTTTCCAAATAGAATAATCCCACTTTTTGTGGAGTAATGTCTCCAGCTTTGCTCGCTGTTGTCTTCGGCAAACTTATGTCACCCCTGTAGAGGTTGGTTCATACGTTAGTCGTTTGCCCTATGCTCTTACTTCGCAGCGTCTGAATGCGTTGCAGTGTTCGTTTAAAGAAAACAAAAGTGCTCAACGCTCCGAGTATTAAATTTAATCGAAATTTAAGAGGATATTTGCCACTTGATGTCTTAACACATGCTAAGAAAACTGGTTTCAAGATAACATTTTTGTAGATCTCTTAACTTACACACAGGTTTGTTTCTGCGCTGCCTCGTTCACAGTTGTTGCAGTGGCCGCAGTTCCTGCTGACAAAGTTAGTTAACGCAGCCAGGAGGGATACAGTGCAACCGGCTGCACTTCGCTCATAGCTTCCCCTATTTGGTCCCATCAGGACTTACGGTCTCACTGAGGCGCGGCCCCACTTAGTGATAACGTAGACCAGGGCCGGCAGCACTTGACTGCAAGATCGAAATGCTTCAACCTATTCCTTCCATGCGGTCAAAGAGAGCGCTGCTCAAGCTCTGCCCTTTTGGAGGTAGCCCAACAACAACAACGAGGTTAACTTGTGGAGTTGGGTAAGAGCTCTGTACTTCCCCCTCCCTGTGCCTTATTTCCAGCCAGTAGTAGCGCGCTGGCCAATTGAGACCAAAGAATTCATTCGAGTTCGTATTAAACTTGAAACCTTCTGGCAGAAATGCCGGGCGAAAAAAAAAATTACTGGGGATTCGGTGCGATGCGCTAATAATCCTCCTGCTACTTGTGTCTGCACGGGCAAGACGAAACATTCGGGCGTTTTGAAGCACGAGTATAGGGGAGAAGACTAAAGTGCGAACTTTCAGGGTCTTATTACACGGCAAAATATGCTTGTCAAACAGAGAAATTAGTTAGAGTTAGGAAGTTTAAGCCTCCGTTTCCAAGCAGAACGATAACACAGGTGAAAGAGCAAGGGACGTATAGTATGCCAAGAGAAACGGAGAACCCATGCACGAAGGTGTTCTCACACAGGATTAACGCGCATGGGAGCAGCAAGTCGGGAAAGAAGAGGAAGATCAGAATAAAGCATGAGCAAGTAGGAGCATGAAAATGGAAGGAAGTAAAGTGGGCACGAAAGAGAGACGTCCCAAAGGCCTAGCTAATGGCTGAGGTAACCTACACGGGCCCCTTGGAGTTGCCTGGCCCCATAGAGAAACTTGACCGGTAGAGATGAGCTTGCGTAAACATTTCTAGAGCTAGTTCTTGTGAATTGCTAGTGCACAAACGTTGCTTCCAATCAGCGAACATTAGGTGCCATCCACTGGCACGGCGAAGTCAAGCTAAGCTACATGTCAGTAGGCTCCATTTGTTTGAAACTTCAGAGAGAAGAGCTGGTTTCGTCACGTTAAATCGAATTTCGGATGATGATCTTGAATTTGTTACCGACCCGATGAGGCGACCGTAGCACGCAATACTGCTCTGTAAAACGGAATTTTTGCCCGTCTTAAGTGTATTAAAGTTACTGCTAACGTCTCCGAAGATTCGAACCAGTAAGTATACCGTAGCTTAAGGGCTTATGCTAAGCCAAGCCCACTCGAAGTAACTTGTCCAGCATTACAGACAGGAACTTTGGCTTCGTCACTTTGAGCCGAGTTGAAGGTGATAATAGCAACCCAATTACACTGAGCCGACAGAAACTTTCACTTTTACGGAGAAAGATTGAGTTCTTAGATGTCTAACAGGCCATCAGATAAGCGCCAACGCCCAAAACTTGGATGAATGTGTCGAAGCCAGAGCGCCTCTCCGAAGTTTTAGACAAGTCAAGCTTCTACGGCTTAATTTCGTTGCCCAATCGATTGCATATCAACTCGATTTCGCTAATCGATGCGACTTGTTATCTACGAACAGCTACGTGCCAGACCTGTGTTACACAGGCGAACACAGCTTATCGAAGGCTAGGTTAGTTTAGGCTTCCCTAAATCACTATTAAGCTTTTCTAAACGACGAAAAGGAAGGGAGAACTAGTATGCCAAGATAAACTTTGAACCCATGCACGAGGGTGTTCCCACACAGGATCAACGCGCATGAGCACAGAGTCGGGAAAGAAGAGGAAGAACAGAATTAAAGTGTCATCAACAAGAGCAGGAAAGTGGAAGAATACGAAAAGTCGGCACGAAAGATCTAACACAATTGCGATGGGGTCGCCGCTCCCCATAATCTATTCTGATTTGGGTTGTAGCTTCACAGTGAACGAAAACTGCTTATCGTAGGGCCCCATTGCTGTCGGAGTCATTTTTTTTTTTTTAGAAAGACAAAAAAAGTACAAGCATGTTGCTAAGAAAGGGGAGCAAAAAGTGCAAATTATAGGTGAAAATATAAGAGAAAATTGCAAAATCCTCTCCTCCCCCCCCCCTTCACCAACTCGAAGCCAGTGTAATATAAGTGAAAATAAAACCAGGAGGAAAACTTCAAAGTATATGAAACGATTATACTAATAATCTTACTAATGACAGGATGTGGACAATATTTTACCGTTTAAACTAGTCTAATGAACTAGGTAATCTCGAAACAGGCATTCTTACCTTAAGTGCAATAACAACTAAGAATAAGATTGAACTATGCATCCACCGTGATTCATTCTCGTATAGAATATTTCCTTCCGATGATTTAATACACTAACCAGTCAACAATGCATATTTTTTTAAATCTAAATGAAAACGGACACATTTGATTAAGAGCCCTGCAACGGTAGGAGGAGTATAATTTTATCTGTCGATTACAGAAATTCCTTTTTTCAGTAATGTTTTATTTCAATAAAATTTCAAAAACATACTTTGTCCTACCAAGAGTTTCGCTTCTGAAAATAGTTCAGTGCCAGAATAGGGGAATTTCAGAAATTTTACGATTCTTAAGGTATTCTACTTCCAGTTAGGGTGTATTTCAATTTTTCACACGTTCGCCGTACAAAGGTGGTCACTTTAATAAATGTCTATAGAAAAAAATGTTCAATGTACAACTGCTTTACAGTACTGGAAATAAATCAACGCATGTTTTCGATGAAATCTTGCAAAAAATCCGATTAAAAGGCTAGAAGCAGGGTTACAGCCGATAAAGTATCTCGCACATGGAACCCATACTTATTCAAAGAACCATTCGTAAAAAATATCTGACACTACCAGCCGTAAAAATACAGTATTCGACACGTGGAACCCACAGTTATTAAAAAAACTGTCGAAAAATGTATGACAAATAGGATGTGTAACTCTAGCACAATATTCCCAATTCCTAAAATTGGTAAAATTAATCCTCGCAAAATTTAACAATAAATTGGTTATTGATTTCGTTCATATTTTCTGCCCACTGATACTCTAACGCTTCAAAAAGAGAAAGAACTGTACGTAGAAATGACAGCCATCGCAAGATGCCTCAATTCGTAATCTGGACGAGGAGAACGCCTTAGTGGACTACTAAACAAAATCTGAAATTGAGCCACAGCGCCAGCCACAGTAGACAACTGAGGATCGAGCATTCTGCTTCCACACAAATTATAAACGTCTCAACAAAGTGGATGCGGCGTACTAGGCTACTTTGAGATGAAGCTAAGGTAAACTAGGTGAAGGTAACAACGTACGTCGCCATAACAAGATTCCACTGCTGCAACTAGTACACTATGTATGTACTCAAGATGCAGAAAACTATGAGCAGTTCATTACGGGTTTCTAACCTTCAAGTTATGATTATAAGAAACGTTCAACTCATCACATGCTTTACCCACTACCTAATAACACACAAAACATAACACTAGAATAAACATAAAATTTCTCATGTACAGTACGCAATACTAGCATAATTACAAGAAAACTAAGGTACGTATGTACAGTAAATGAATATAACCTTATCCCTACTGACCACCAGTGCTCAAGTACATAGTCTTAATAAGTCATTAGTTCGTTTTATTCAACTTTTAAGCCACCCCATCCCTGATGACTGCAATGCAAATGATGAAGGGGAGTGTACTATGTCCGGCAAAGAGAGAAAACCATGATGCATAGCACCAGCACTCAGTTTAATTTTTCGAACGGACGTACCTATCCTCTGTTTAGCGAGAAATAACTAGAGCAAATAATAATATTTTTGCAAAGTAATGAGCAAAATATTTTCCGCACACCGGAAAGCACAGGCACACATGGTGTTCCACTAGGAGCCATAATTTAGCTAGTGCAGACGTGCGTTGCAATCACGACCCCAGAGTTAAGTATGTACCGTGCCTGTTTTACACCAGTGTTACCCACCGATCAAATCGTGCCCCGATCGGTTACAACTCACATGGACAGTAACCCCACTGAGGGGATACGGCGCGGCAAACCTCTTTCGGGTTACGGCAGCACCAATAGGGCAATGATTCTGCGATTGTAACACACCTCAGAGCTTTGGGGAACGACTTCATTGGACATCGAAAGTAAAATTTCAGAATAACAAGACCCCTTCTGTTACCAAAGCATTATAGAAAGGTGAGTACTTCGGATCTTAGGGGAAAATCAACATAATTCTTTAATATAACTAACGCTCTAGAATCGCATGCCTCCTTCTGGCACCTATAACTAGATAAATGCCAAGGAAATAATACATGTAAAACAATCAACCACTATACCTACTGCAATTAAACGTTTCTAGGAAAACGGCGGTCCAATTTCAAATATGCTTCGAAGATATTTGGGAATTTGGAAAAAAAAATGGAAAAAGAGTAACAAACCGATAATGATATGTCGTAAAGATAATTTTAAATGTAATCTAAGTTTTTGAAAAAAGGCTAAAAATGTGAAGGGGATGAAACTGGAAGAGAGGTATATACATACACAATTCGTCTGTTCTTAGTCCTACTAGCTCTTACTGACATACTCCATTGTCTTTGGTAGTTTGTATTGCTAAATCTAGGAAATGCTCTCAAGTCAGGTATATGAAAAAATTATATTTTCATAATATACATACCTGCTCCTGAAATATAATGGAAGCGTTAATAGAATTTATGTGTACGCAAAAATGAATCTTTCTAAAATATCACACACGTGCTACTGTTTTCAGAAATTACTCATTCAAGAGTCTGGCGGAGAAATAGTTATATTACTTTATAACAGTAAAAACCGCTATAATATGAAAGAACTTGCTCATAATATTATCAAACACTAGTGGGAAGCAGGCACGATTCTTCAAAAATTTCTTGAAATCAATATATTGAAATAGATCATACGCAAGAGAAGTAAAAAGAAAACTAATATATTTTTACAGGCTAATCGTAAAAAAAAAACTTTATTTAATTGCAACGAGAATACGGAAAACGTAATTTTTCGACATGTTCCAGTAGCATCGCACTCTAAATTCAACAGAAAGGTCACTTCGTAACGCTTCAATAAAGTAGAAAATTTTAGACATGTGGAACGCTTCTAACAACCGAAACATCGCGGGAGAACGGTAGCAAAACACAGCTCTCGTCTCGTACAATAAAATACTCAATGAACTTCAATGGTAACGAATATTTCTGAAATAGGAAACTTTTGATTTGCCCAAAACATGTCGCGAGCTGAGATAATGTTCTTTCCTACATCGGTGGTATAACGCAAATTGGTACTAAATGCACTTTATTGTGCATCAGCAAATGGCTAATTGAAACGTACGCAATACCTAGTAGAATGGTCAATTGTAACGTAGAAAATCTAAAAGAATAATTAGCACGAATGAAATTATTTCCCACATGAGCAGAAAATCAAAACACGACAACTCAATCGGGTCAATATTTCACCAGCGGGAAGGTAGGTTTCCAAAGGAAGTGAGGGTATGAAGCACATTAGCATTAATGGTTATTTCGATTTACTACAGTACTTTGAATCGCCATTCTGTTTCAGATTATTCTCGATTTCGTTTCGTTTCGCAGATCACGGGAAGTCTGAGCAGCAATTTATGAATCCGGATCAAGTTCAATGTGCTAGGATATGCATGCGACGGGCGGGGAGTCTCAAGAACTGCATCTACAAATGCTAATGCATTAGCGTTTTCCCACCATTTCGATCTATCCCACAGGCAACACTATTATGGCGGATGCACACGCAGAAGTTACCCCTCTACACACCGCCACTTTTGATTATTCTTTGCCGCGAACAGGGCACGGGGCTCCAGCATAAAAAACATAAATATATATCTAAAATACGAGTAATATTTTGCAGTTAATACGCTATGACAAACCGAACGTGTCAAGCGTTGAGTATACTTCCCATTTCTAAATTAATTCAAGGCTACAATGACGCATATTTGTAGCGCGATAATCGAGCGCTTCAAGTTGAAGTTACGGCAACGTGACCGCCAAAGTAAAAAATTGAATGACAGGGAAATTTTCGTTTTAGTGTGGATATACGTGACATAAAAGGCACATTCTTTACGTAAAAGGACACTCACTTGAAAAAAATATAATGCTTAACAGAAATTCAGAGACGGCATTTGCAGGCTGAAATCCCTGGTCTTTACCCATTACCACATTACGTAAACCTTCATTTCCAACAAGAATACCGCATCGAAAATGTGACAGTATGTATTAATGAGTCAATACCGATAGCTGAACTCTGAACAAGTGGTAGAAGTAGTAGTAGTAGTGAGATACGCTTACTAGCGCTTTAGCAGCGCTACAAAATTACAACTCTGAAAGAAGTCCGTCGTCAAATTTCTAATTTACAACACTGCTGACGTAGAAGAGAACAGTTCCAGGAGCTTTACTAGCTTAGCTGCAAATATATACACCCGTTTACATACCATGGGATATAAAAGGAACATCAATATCCTCACGAGACTTAAGAGCTAAATATATTTCAGGCAACAATAACTTTTCGGCCAAGTCTTCAATTACAAAGTCAACCTACACTTTTTAAGAACACAAAATTGCGCTCTTTTCATTAAAAAGTAGAAGTAATACTTCATTTTTTAATCTTAAAACATCATCAAAATCGTATTCCAAGCGATTTATCACATTCGTACGCCCCTAATTAATGTCTATCCACATTATCTGATACAATAACAACATTCTCAAGGTTTCTCTTATACTTGTAACCATCCACTTCATCTACCATTAAGGGGCGAACTCGATACACACGATCGGGCGACACCAAAAGGGCTTTTTGATTTTTGGAATGCGACAACGAGGCAACGGAACGACCCCGGGCATGTCTACCCGAGGTCGAGAAGAAACCCCCTTCGCTGCGGAGTTCAGGCTGCGCACCATCACCTGAGTCCCGCCACCTCACGTTTCTGCCAGACTTTGCAGTCTGGTCGCGTTGGCCTCGGTCCTGTTCCTCGTCATCTTGGTGTCGGCGACTGGTGATCGGTTCATCCCATTGTCATTTGGTGCTCTCTCCCACTGCAGAGCAGAGGCTAAAGGCGAGTAATATTGCCAGAAGTTCAGCGATACCCAGGGCTATTGCAGCATACAGCAAGACGCTGGAGTTCCGCATAACCCATACTTTTAATTCTCCATAACATCCCTGGAAAAGAAAGATTGCATCAGTTGAGAGGGTCTAGGGAAGACATGCTGTAAGATGAAGAAATTCGATTGATAGCGTATCTGTAGGATAAAAATTTTGTATCAGAAGGAAATTCTAGTAAAATACGTACCCTCGAATGAGAAGTTGCTATTCGAGTAAATCTGTAGAGCAGACACGTTACATTACATAAAGAAGAAAGCAAGAAGATTCAAGTTCTATTACAGTTTTTATAAAATTACATCAGAGGCACTGCACTGAAAAATGCTCGTGTAAACACAATTACAGTTATTAAATGTTCGTCGCACAAAACTATCAAATCAAAATAAATTAAAAGAAAGTTCTCAAAATAATAGGTCCAAGGACTGAGGCAACAGTTAACAGGCAAGGAAGAGTAAACTGGCGTGCAAGATTGCGTAGGTATCAATGAGAAGAAACGCTAGTCAACAGAAACTAGGTGTATGCAAAAATAAGTACTGATGATGGGAATTATTTTAAAAAAATGTGTACCTACTGTATTTATCGAACTGAAAAAGAGCAAGGTATCGTCAAACACGATGCACATGCTTTGAAAATAGCATAGGTAATTCAGAGGAAAAACGTGTATTATTCACTGAACACAAATAATTTGAGTCTTCGGAAACTGCAGTCAAAATATCATGGCTAACTATGGGAATTCAAATAAAATCTAGGTAGGAAGCAACAAGAAAAACTCTGTCAAACAACACAACTGGATACGTAAATTCAAAGGAAAATCGGGCAGTTGCAATAAAAATCTGGGGTCTCAGCCAAACAAGGTGCGATCTATATAGACTATGTAACATAGCTGGTTATGGAAATTCAAATGGAAATTGGTGGGCAGCGGTACAAAAAAAAAAAAAACTTTGTCTCCGTAAACAAGGTGCAGTCCGAGTAGCATAGCTGGGTACAGAAATTCAAACAGAAATCGGGTAGGTAGTAACAATAACAAAAAAATTGGGTCTCGCCAAAACGAGGCAGTAAGAGTAGCAGCTTAGTGTAGAAATTCTAGTAAAATTAGGTAAGAAGCAACAAGGTAATCTGGGTCTAAGCACAACAAGGTGGTCGCAGTACGAGCTGGGCGTTGCAATGCAAACAAAAAAAAATGGGTAGGTAGCAACAAAAAGGAATATCGGAATACTCTTGAACAAGAGCAGCCGAAATAAGATAGCCGAGTAAATAATTCGTATAAAAATTCGGTAGATCGTAACATATCAAAAAAATATGTTGGTAAACACGGTGCAGTCAGTATGAGTCGGTTGGATGGTTACGGCAAAGGGAGGGGGGGGGGGAAGGGCTCGAAGCTTTTACAGGAAAAAAAAAGCTGATGCTTACTTGTAGCTTTTTTGAATGGCCCTACACACGTAGCAAGCTAGTGTAACTAGCAACATCTGCACTGTACCAAGTAGTACGCATGTGGAGAGTACCACAGGTAACTGGTTAATGATAACGCCGTATAACCGAGGTAGACAGCCCTAGAGGAGAGAAATTAAAAGTTTGTATTAGAAACGTAAATCTGTCATTGACCGGAGGTGGAGAGACATACAAGAGTTAGAAAGCAAAGCACCTGTAATTGAGCCGCATTACAAACTCGAGAAGAGAATAATTACAATATTATAACCATAGCATACGCTGTATAACCGAAGTAGACAGATTTAGGAAAGAAATTAAAGGATTACAACAGTAGGAGTTAAAAATAGCCACATGACAATAGATAGCCCAAGCGGAAACAAGCTTATGCGTTGGAATAGAAATATAGGTCACATAACAGGTAGATTGCTGTAAATGAAAAAGTTAAAGCATTAGAGCCAGAAAATACGACCCACTGCCATAGAAAGCCTAAACCCAATAAAGACTACGGTCCTCCCAAGAGGACGTTTCATGTAATGTTATTCTACGAGAATCTAACGATTAAGTGGGTCATTACGCGGTTAATTAAAGGAAAGAAATGAAAAGCATTAGAACCGGAAAATACATCACAAGAGTCCAAAACAATCTCGAGGAGAAAATATACAACACAAGGACCAACAACATCGACACTCAGTAACCGTATAATAATAGGGAAAGAAAGACAAGATAAACTGAAAACAATAGATTTTCTAAACATTGAAGGAAACCATTAACTGCTATGCGTGCGACTGCAAATGTACGCTTTAAATATATGTGGAGTGCAAGAGTTTTGGGTGAAGCTGTAGGTACTATAACCTTCCCCCCTCGATACTAGACGTTTTAGACCATTGATCTTATTATTATTATATTGAGTAGTTTAAGTCTCCGTCTCCACAACAACGGCGATCTAACAGAGGAAGAAGCAAGGGACACATAGTGTGACGATAGATACGTGGAACCCAGACCATTGATCTGATAGATATTGATGCACTGAACACGAATTTATAGGTCACAGACTTCGGAAATGCTTAGTTTTGGAGATACTTATGTACTAACAGGTACAGTACTCATAGTTGCGCGCATCTTTTCTGTAAAATGTTTGCCTAATCTCCAATATCATCAGTGGAACCTTTCCTACGCTCCTAACTTTACAAAGTAAAGCGTCATTATACATAACATGTATGAATTTATCGTCCGTAATGTTTAGCGATGACGTTCCCTAACATAGGCTAAAAATGTGGAACTGGTTTAGCTATCGTATTGCATTGAGAGTTACGACGCTTCGGGCACAACACAACTTGAACACCATCAGTGGACTGCGCCATTGACGGACGTTAGGCTGAGATGCTTTTTTTCTTTCATTTCACTGACCAGTTCTATAATTTGTGTGTATTATATCCATACTTTTGCTTCAACGTAATTTTACCGAAGGAAAAAATTCGTTTCCGTAATAATTTAGCGCTATCTATGCCAACCCTACCTAAAAATCGCTTAATTTGGATGTTTAATTAAACGAATCCTAACCAATTTCGCTAAGCGGGAAATTTCAAGATGATAATAATAACCAATTCCCCTGGAGTACTGATATAATGCCAAGCTTAATAATTCAACATCCCAAAAACAGCTTATTTAACTTGAATGGTGCTGGACACCATGTACTCGGAGAAATGCTGCTCGCTGCAGCAGCTTCCGAGACAGCTGCTTTGGAAGAAGGCTTGAGCACACGACCTAAGACCATTATTGAGCAGCC
>LQNS02277097.1:38444632-38467394 GCA_001587735.2 Parhyale hawaiensis | reverse complement strand
AATATACATAATAAACTGTGAACTGCAACAATCCTGCCAGTACCTCCTCCATGACTGCATCCCACGCCAGAGTGACGGCGTTGGCCCGTTGAGGTGTGCTGTAGTATTTCTGTAGTGAGAACTTGAGCAGGTCCTCCAGTTCGTCTTCTGCCTGTAAGCAATTAACATTTCAGAAAGCAGCATAAAATTAAAAGAATTATGTGACGAAACGTTCAAGTTTCTGTAGCCACCGTATGGTGATGGATGCAAGAGAGGAATGGTGTTGGAATATGGTGGAGGTCATCAGAAACAACGAAGGGATATGGACATGTCAAGAGGAACAGTAAAAAGATACAAAGCACGTTAAAGGAATAGAGATGGGACGCAACGCATATCAAGAGGAAGAAGTAGAGAAACGCAAGGCAACAACACGTTGATGAGTAGAGTAATAAAAGAACGGAGACCGACAGCAAGAGAAAGGGACAGGAGTGAAGCAAATCGGGGCTTAAGAGAGCTTTTCCACAGGCGTGGCTAAGGCTACCCAAAGGGTCCCACTAGATGCAACTTGCTGCAACACAGACTGGGTGAAACTAATTCTATAGCCAAGCCCATAGTATAGTGCGCCTTTTGCAGAAAAGGAGCTCGATAAACAATTATGTTTTAAAATGAATACACTTCGGCTTGCATGACACTTCGCTGCAATGCACAGAGCCTAGTGCATTCAAGGATTGAGTAAATACCTAAATTTTGTTGACAGTATCAAAGTAATTTATGCATTGGACGGTCAAGTAAATAGTTTAATTCCGTAGGCAGTAACCGTCCAGCACGTCCAAGTACCTTTATACATAGGATGATTGATTAAGATTACAACATGGTTTGCTAGCGCAGCGATTCTAAGCCGCATCGCGCCGAAGGTCAAATATTTTGTCTCAGCATTCTGATGGAAGATCTAGAGTGACGGCGGACTCACATAAGTGAGTCCTGTGTCTCAAATTTGTCAAGTGCACCCCTTTTGAGAGGAAATAAGGCCCGATCATCTCAAACCCTATACGGCTCAGTCGAACAAATTTCACTCAGCTGTGCGGTACAGGGCAAGAAACGAAATTCGAAAAGAGAAGAAGATAGAAAAAAGAAATCTCCGAGTGGACGGCCCCTTCTGTGACCCTCCGCACGGGAGAAGGTAAAAGCCCCCCGGCATACGTCGACCACCTCGATCGGCAGCCCAACTCGCGGAACAGAAGGGGAAATAGAGAGAACCTACCTAACTTTACAATACTAACCTCGTCAGCAGGAACTGCGGCCAGCTGCAACAACTCCTGAAAAAAGCACGAGGGTTTGCCCCTGGGCTCGTTAGGCCCATATATATATTCTAATAGGGAAAGAGCGCGCCAGAATATGCCCCTGAGAGACTGGAAGACTGAGCAAATACACGAGCTTTGTATCGAGACGACGGCCGCCCCGCTCCTCTAAGTCATTTCACACAGCTGGCAAAAATCAAAGTACCTGAGTTTTGTAGACGGCCGCCAGGACGCCACCCGTCACTTGGAGACAGAACAGGACGATGATGAGCAGCCCGTACTGAAACAAATATTAAGTTAAACATTATAAAAGTTACAATACCTAGCTCTCGCGGACGAGAATCATTTTTGTGTTAGGGTAAATATGAGTAAGTGAAGAGGTCGTTGATGCATCCACTTCAAGCGAGATAATCTAATCCATTTATGGCTAACTGGTCCGGAGCAGCAGTGTTAGGGGCACACCTATCACGCTTAAGAGTCAGCCTCAGGCATCTCGCAACTCCAAGTCTTCTCCCAAACTTTACATATTGTTTCAGGACATGCGCCCAAATTACTGTAGTGTTCACGGCGATCACTCGCATGCTGTGGGATTAAACTTTCCACGGTAGAATTTGATCAAAATTGCAGTAGTCAACACGGATGTAAAGTTGTGATGAAAATGTGAAGAGTTTCGCATGATTGTGTTCTTTGCGGTTGACTCTCAAGCTGACCGAAACCTGAACAGGAGGAAATCGGTAATGAAATAGAAGAAAAACGCAAAATGAAGATCTGGGTCAAAGCAGGAAAAAAGGAAGAGGGCCCCAAGCTCAAGCTCTGCGGCTAAAGTAGACTCTGAAGTGACGTGGATGTGCGACTCCCTATAAAATAGGAGTGAATTTAATCATTAGAAGGGAGGGGAAAGAGAGGGAGAGGTGGACTTTCCAGCAGATTTTACAGGTAATAAATAATGTTCACCTTTTCGTGACCCAACTTCAACCTCCACTTCTCGCGAACACACCACTGTCTGTTACGTCCACACAAGTGGAGGTCACAACTAATGCTCAGTCTGGGGTCATTTTGCCTCCCAGCAGTAGTTTCCATACCGGCACAGGTCATCCAATTCGTTTCACTTGTTCTCTGCTCGTTGTTACTCCTTTGTTTCGTATATTAAAAAAAATCACCAAAAACAGCAGTGATGCGGAAGCTTGCGATAGTTGATGCATACAAGGCATGTTGAATTATACAACGGACAGTACACAGGGTAACATGCCTAGTACACGGCCACCATACAAGTAGCCGTCCACTTGGCACTAAAAACCTTCGTGCGTGAAAACTAGCAGTGCTAGAAAGCAGTACATAGGCTTAAACTGTAGGTTTAGAAGGGCCGTAACATCACATAGTACGGCTCTCTAGCACTGCTAGTTTTAACACAGGAAGTTTTTTAGTACCAAGTGGACGGTTACTAGCATGGTGGACGGGTACTAGACATGTTACCCTAATGGCAATGTTCATCATGTATGTTATGTACGTATAGAGCGTTATTTTGACGACTATATTATGTAATCGAACGACTCACTGCTTGGGCTGCAACCTTCACCATAAGGCGAAGGTCCTAAATCCTTGATGCTGCCCTCTCCATTGAAATAAAGCTATCATACGGTAGAGATCCACCAATACCGAAAAAGTGACCGGAACCGATACTCCCTTTCTTCACTTGCTGATACCGATACTTTCCAAATGTTACCGATATTATCGGTACGTCTCTACAATATATATGTATTATATATGCTAAGCGAGGCAGTGAAAAGTTACAAGCTGCATACTTCCATTTTGCAGAAACTTGTAGATAAATAACTACATTTCCTAGTTTCTTTTTCGAGATTTTACTCAACCCTATTAACAACCGCGCAACAAAGGTATTTTTATTTACCGTAGGCATACAATAGAATAAAGAAATTTGTAGCAAAGTAACACAGCCTGAATAAAACATGGTTAAATTTACCGTGGTGAGGAGAGCTCTGGACTCCATGGCGGCACCGCAGCAGCCCAAGAAGCCGAGCAGAAACACCAAGGCGCTGGCCACGATGAGCACATAGGCGCCTTGTTCCAGTACTGACGGTGTGTTGTAGACCTGCACGTAACACCAATACTGTTACTCTTCCATTATTTCTGGATCAGCCTCTCTAATTATTTTAATTATCCCATGCTAAATGCAAATCGTATGCATGCAAAGAGTTTGACTCTGTGTCCGTGGACGCGTCGCTCTCCTCTGCACAGGAGATCGTGGGTGCTTGCCCTGGGGCTGGGGCTTCGACGGCGCCGGCAGCATAATGACATTGGCGTGTCTATCCGCAATATTATTGGGTTCTCTAGGACCCAGCCTGCCGCCTTCATTCTTGGAAGAAATTTTCGACATCTGCCGCATCTACAGCAGGAATTTGTCTATCCGAATCTTCACTTCCTGCTTGTTGCGTCACCTTTAATGCGGAGATGGCGGGAGAGCTGAGGAGCACCGATAGGAAGAGTAGAAAACGAGTACCACACCAATTGGAATGTCAAATGGACATTGGCTCGGCGGAGGGCCAGGACACTAACATATTCGTAGGAACAGAAATTCTGAACAGGGGAAATAAAGGCCGCCAGTAGAAGATAGAAAAAGAAAAAAGTGGCTACAAAACGAAGACGTCGCGAAGATTAACTAAGACGACTGTAACATAACTGTGTTTCCTGGGCGTAACTCCCCATGACACAGGATGGATCAGCCTATCCTGTGGCTATAGCCCATAGTATGCTTCCTAAGGGGTGAGAGAGGGGGAAGAACACTAATATATATACTTTGAAACGCAATAACATACACAAGAAGCATTTAGGGAAGACCGTCGCCTCTCCCTTCTACTATTCGTTAATTGTAAAGACAACAACATCGAACAAACATGAACTAACAAACTAAGACGCCGTCAAGATGTGTTACTCAACAATATCAAACAAACATGAACTAACAAACTAAGACGCCATCACGATGCGTCAGTTCTAAGGATAACAATGCCAAACAGACGCCATCGGGATGAGAACAATGGTGCAAGGAGCGCCAGAGAAGAGGATACGTTTCATTAGCGGCAATTGCGCCTGACGGACAGTAGACAGGATCAAGTTTCCTCCCCCGCCCTGTTGGACACAATGACACTCCGTCCTACAGTGCTTTGAAGTCAAGCAAATGTGTGTCCTTAGCAGACCTTAGCACAGAAAGAGCTGGCAAAAGCTAAACATTCATAATTAAAAAATATAATTATCAACGTAGAAAGGTGACACGTCCCGCATGCAAATATATCTTCCGAGGTTTTGTTTGGATTACAACAGAAGGATCTCTCGATAGGCATACGTTGCTGGTATAAGAGGCGCTAAACAATAACAGCCTCCTCCCTAGAGTAAACAAAGCATGACAGAGTAGCTAATAATCAAAGTACGGATAGGAAGCACAATTTTTTGTTGGCATACATTTACAAGCTCATAATCAGTGTTTCCTCCATTGGCGTCACAAATAGTATGAAGACGAGCAGAATAGGAAGACAAAAGCGATTCAAAGAGCTCCGAGCAACTGTTGTGAGGACGGTATCGATGTGTTCCTCCATCTTAGTAGGTAGCTACTACTTAATTTAATCGCTAGAGATTTCGACAACATCGTTTTTTTTAACCTTGTTCTGTAAGATCGATCCATCGCTTTAACAGATAGTCAGATCGAGAAACATTGAGATCGGGACTCAACAGGGAGCCGTTTGAGTTATTTCCGTCGTTCTTCCCTCAGTTCCCTGCTCGTCCTCAAGTTATTCTTGACGTCAATTAAAGCACACTAAATATTGAGCTTGTGAATGTAAACCCACAATAAATTGTCTTACCCATAGGTACAATCATTTTTTTCCCTATCATACTTCGTTTACCTCAATCGACATCATTGAAAAATCCACGATATTGTTGTCTCATAATATCCATTAGATTTCAGCCACAAAATATCTGCAATATCCCCACCCATGGTCGACGCTACTCTAAATCCACGCCACTCTCGCCCCAGCACATCCACAAAACCACCACAGCATCAAAAATCTACGACACTCTGGCAAAAACTACCACAAAATTATTATTAGGAATCCGGCACCTAACCACACAGTCCGGCGACCAGATTCTACTCCACATTATACTTCGTCGTCGTCGTCGTCGTCGTCGTCGCCGCGTCCAGAGCGCTGTCACGCTCCAAAATCTGCGCTGCACATCACGATGTGTCACGGGCCTCATAATTCCAGCGAGAGCGCACCGTTACGGCGCATCCAACGCTCAGTTCTGGAGTGTCGACAGGCCGAAGAGAGCTGCGTTATTGATGCAATCCTGACTTTTGCAGACACGTACGTCGGAGCTACAGCGGTAGAGAGTAGACCAGATAACGGTACGTAGCCATAACAATAAACTGCTTGAGACAATGCATTACTAATTTGAGCAGCTATAAACTTCAACCTTCACCCACATTGTACTGAAATGCTGACGCTCGCGACTAAACTTCGGTGACTCAGAAAAAGACAATTTCGGTGCAGCAATTTTTTTTTTAGACTATTTTCTTAATTCGACGAACCTGCTTTACGCTTGGGTGAAAAAAATTTCGGTCGGTTGAAGCTGTACGAGTCCATATTAGGATAGGCGGCACAAATTTAAATTAAATGATTTTTGACTGCATGCTATTATTTTTATTCTTTATGCATGTCATCAAAGTGAAGGAAGGTCTGTGCCGCTCAGCCGAACAGAAACCGAAAGCACTCGTCTGTTTTGATTTCAGTTGGCCGTCGTAGTGAATCCTTCATACGCATACTCGGCACCAAGGAACGATCAATGCAGTGGGATCACAAATTCGCGCTGTCATTTTTGGCAGCACGGGTACTCTAGCCAGTAAAAGAATACCATCAGCCACTCCCAACACAACAACAGGGCAAAAATTACCCACAGTGGGAGGGTCGCAGGGTAAAAGAACGAATATTTTCAGTCGCTTTTAAAGCGACAGTCCATAAAACATACCGCAAAATGGTTCTTTGAGAAAGACAGTCACGCAGACGAATGTTACAATACTCCGTCCATCCTATCAAGGCAGTTTGGGCGTGGTTAAATTCCTGTACAACGTTGCCGATTCAATGGGCATTTCTGAGATTTTATTCGGCCCATATCTTAGCACCGCCCATTACCAGCTTACCAGCTTAATAGAGAAATCTCAGTAATGCCCACAGAATTGGCAACGCAGTCGAGGTATTTAACTACGTCCCAACTGCCTTGATAAAATGGACAGAATATAGACAGTCAATCACATTGTACAATTGATGAAAAACAGCACCGAGGAGTTCTTTCCCAATGGGACATTTTCAGGCAAACAGTCTATTTTATTCCAGGCTCTCTCCTACAGAAATCAGCGGTGTACCTAAAACGGTCCGATTGAGTGCTGCGTAGACAGCTGAACCTTTTCAACCAATCACAACATAGAACAATGGATGAAAAATTACAACGGGAGAGTGGAATTGGGCACGAGGTAAACAGCTGAATCTTTCCTATCAATCAGAAACATAGAATAATGGATAAAAAAATTACCTGTAGAGTGGGGTTGGGCGCCAGCTACGCAACCGAATCTTTTCAACCAATCACAAAATAGAACAAAAGATTACGAAATACGCACCTGTAGAGTGGGGTTGTCAGACAGCCGTGTGATGAGCAGGAAAGACGTGTTGTCTACGGCCAGCCAGACGCTCAGCGCTAAGATGAGTCCGCCGGCGGCCTGCACAAAATGTGGGCTTTTGAAACTGACATGTAGCTAGCAACTTAAGCTATGCAAGTAACTGGAGGCAATCACTATCAACAAAAAAAGACCAAGCATAATATAATCAAAATAAATTTCAAATATCTATCGGGTTGCCCGGAAGTTCGTGGCAATTTTTAGATGAAAGAAAAAGCTCAATAAATATAAGCCATTACATTTTTTAAACACCCAAAAAGGTTGAAGCTTTCAGCCAATTCTCGGGTTGCGAAATATGGGTCATTCTCATTTAATTACTGGAATTGGTCATCATCTGTAGTAAATGGTCTGCCAGTTCGCTCTTTAACAATAAGGGTACAATTTCCAGTTCGGAATTCTCGCGAACCACTTCCGTACAGTCTTCCGGATAAAAAATCATCACTGAAAACCGGGAAAATATCTTAGGTTTCTTGCGACGCATTTTTTTTTTTTTTTTGTATGGAAATAGAAAAACATTTAGTAGCGAAAATGAATTTAGTATCTTTCATTGTAAAGAGTTATAGAATTAACACAAGTTGTAGGATCTCTATAGGGCCTCAAATCTTCTACGAATAAATAAGTTGAACCCCCGCTCGAAATGGAGGTGTGGTCAATTCCCATTTTCCAGACTCGTGCCATGTTCTAAACTAAGTTGAATGAAAGGGTTGGCAGAAGCCATTTTTTTTAACCAAATACCATGCTTTTTAGTTAAAACCAAAAAACCGTGTTTTTGGTTCATATGTTTTTTTTTAATATTTTGTCATTTTTTCCAGAGTTCTAAAAATGTTATTCAACATTTGAAGGGTTTTCTACTGTGTACACACACGTTGCTACATAATCATCAACAATCTTAGTCGCTTCATTTCAACTTTCTATTGTAGAAGAATGATTTTAAGAAAAAGGGGTTGCGAAAAAGCCGTTAGCAGAGTAACTTTTTTTGCTATGGCTACATCCAATATGCAAACTACATACATGCTATGATTTAAAACTGCTGGATAAAATATTTTGAAAAGCTTGAAAACACTTTAAATTACGAATACAACTTGACATAAATAGCAAGCTTCTAGCTAATTGATACCAGAGTAATGAACTAAAGAAAGTGAAACAGCTATAAAATCCTTTGAAAACTTAGAAACACTCCAAAATACAAAGAAATCTCAATAGAAATATAGCTAGCTACTAGCTAATTAAGAGCAGAGCAATGGACTGAAGAAAGTGAAATAACTATATGCCTACATCCTTCTTATGAGCTCACTAGCTATCTAATAACCACTATATAACGACTACGCTTAATATTTTCAATAGCTTCTAGCTTACCAGAATATAATTAGACATGCATCTCTGATATGAAATAACACAAAATTCAATAAGTTATAGGTTTTTAATAAAACATAAACAATAGTTGACCCTAACTGTCCTAACAGTCAAACAGATTCCTGAAAAGAAACATATTAACTCATCCTTTCAGTTCTGCGACTAAAGTTTGATAATTTCAAGAAGTATAACTGTTCATTTTGCAATGTTTATCAAAAAAGTTCAATTTAAACAAAAAAAAACACTTTTTTGTTGATTTAAACTATAGCTTTAATTTGCCATTTGGTTTAAACCAGCCAACCCTGTCAAAAGATGAGCTACTGTAATCAGCATGAACTTTCCGGTTAACTCAATATCGTAGTGACTCAAGATATATAAATAGTAATAACATAAGCAATGAGTTAGAAACAATTATGAATAATAATTGTGAGCACCTATTTTGTCAGTAGGTATAGCTACGGAATAGTGATCATGAATAATTCCTGAGAAAATATATAAACCGTTAAGAAGAATATTACGAACAATAACCGTTATGAATAACCCTGACGATTAACAATCTCTAGGAACAATAACCATTACGATAGCTAACGACAAGACAATAAAGCGCCTAGACCGCCCACGGTATCACATTCAACATTGCAATAATCAAACAAAGTCGTATAATAAATAAATCGATCAATGAATATTGCCGGCTGATTGAGTATTTGAACACGAGGTTTTCGTCGACGAAGCTCGCTTTCACCTACCTATACCTTATTTATGTAGGTTGTTACGTTATAGTCTATGTTAATTTATTAAGTAGTTAGTGTCGGCAGAACGTGAAGCCTACGCACCGTACTTTTGACCAACTAATGCAAGTACGTAGAAACTTTCGGAACGTGAAGACAAACAACAATTGTACTAGTAAAAAGTTTTAGCTTCCATTTCAACAACAAAGGCTATCCAACAAAAGACATGCACTATGTTGATAGAACCGTGAAACCCGTGCACAAAGTAGTTCCCTCCCACACAGGATCAACGCGCATGGCAATTCAGCAGGTCGAAAAAAAGTGGAAGAAGAGAGTAAAGCATCATCAGGAGTAATAAAGTGTAGAGCAGCAAAATGGGCGCGAAGCAAAGACGTCCCGAAGGCCTAGCTAAAGCTAAGGTACCTAACCCATGGCGCCGTCCCTTTGGGGAACGCAACTCCCCGTAACAACGGACACGTTAACCTCACAAACCTAACCCAGTGGCTCAGGGCTCATCCTATACCTCTCATGGGGGCAGTTAAGCCGCCGGCTCCCCCCCCCCCTCTCTAAAAAAAAAACATGGCATAACAGATGTTAGTTCATATATAAGCTATATTAACCGCAGTTACACTATTTCAAGATACAAAAAGAAAGCAGCGCGTAGCATGCCATGATAGATGAGCAACTCAAGGGGCGAGAAGCACGGAACGTACGTGGAAAGCAAGTGAAGAAAGCAGAAGATAGGATCAAAGATCGCCGTTAAGGATGTAAAGGACATAAAAACGTAAAGCGAGTATGCATTGGAAAAACCGCGATGGCCTATCAAAGTGGTTCCGTATATTTAATACGTGATTTAACTCACCGATTCTAGATTTTATCGAGGCTATACATACCTTCAGCCCCAACCCCTCCCCTTTGATCTTCAAAAATAATAAGAAAACTCTTTGTTGTACGTACGCCAAGTTGAGAAGTTCAATGCCAAGAAGATCTTTATCTTCCAAGGAGAGTGTAAATTTACACCCACAAATGGCATAAATACGGTACTATGTGCCCGATAATAGATGTAAAACAGCTGCTTCTCACCCACTGGGTACCTAAAAAGAACTGAAAAACCTAATGAGCCAACATGCATACAAAACATGCATCTCCTAGTCACTAATGGGACAGTAAGCCTCTCCATACCTAAAGGTCTCCTGATCAGTAATTAAAAATAAGATAGCCTCATCATGGACGACAGGACGTTTGTACTCCATTAAAATATGTACCTATACCTCCTAATCAGTAAAGGAAAGTATCCCCTCTTGGTTTAGCCTACAACTAAAACTGCCTGGAAAACACATCATGCCAAAATGCGAAGTAAATGAAAACACGATCCCCCCCTCCCCACCTGACAGTACATCTGTACGTAGTTACCCCCTAAAACAGACATCTCCTACTCCGCCAATGAAAATACGTACTCTTTGTCCAGCCTGTAGGTATCTAAAGATAACTAGAAACACGGTAGGCCAACACGCAAAGTTAATGCCAAGGTCATCCTCCGCCAAGCAGGACAGCGCGTCAGTAACGTCCGGCCCTCGAGCTCCGTTACAATCCACTGGTCAGACTTGACTCCTATGCAACTCGCTCCGCGTGTCGGAAAAAAGCAGTTAACAATTATTGAAGCATGTCGATATGATTGGTCTACAAGTAGACAGAGTCTCAGCGAACATCCGCCGTACTCAAGGATTTCATACACAAGTACTGTATATCGCAAAATTATACCTAAGCGTATTGCAGACTCGAACAGCATCTAGCCCCAACCTTGTCCCGAGTTTTCGCTACATATGGCCACAGGAATCGTCTAGCCAAGATAATAGTCTTGTCAATAACTTGCTGTATGGCTAAATTTTCAAATATTTGATCTTCATGAAATTGCATTTATCAGGCTCGTGAAACAAAATACTGTACGAGTAATTTCATCAAGGAGCATTCGAGACTCATTGGGAACGCTTCTTCGATTAATCTAATTATATGAAGACTGCAGTGGCCACAGACTCTTTGAAGAAAATAAAAGGGATTTTCCTAGAAATATTTGAGTTGGAGTTTCAAAGCTTCTTATACTTGAAAACAGCAAGGAAAGGTTAAATGGCTTTGTGCATCGCCGTGTACTTATTAAAAGTCATCAAAATACGCAACTGTATTATTAATAATTGCTCAATTTGTTGACCAAATGACTTGATGCGCGCAAAAACTTTTCCTTCCATTGAATCAATTTAGAAAGAAGAAAATGTACTGAAATCCCAAAATTGGCAACACAAGGTTACGCGCAGTGGCAGAAAGAGTGCCAGCCCCAAGGAAGAAAGAATTTCTTTGTAGGACTGATGGTGTATTTTTGCGGTGCTTGGCTTGCTGCGTCTGCATTTCTATCATTCAGAGGCAGCTATGGGGAGTACTGACCCTTGCTAGAAATGGGGATGGTCGGAGGTCGCAGTTGTCGCAAGAGCCTCCCGTCCTTTAACGCCATTGCTCTGACAATCCACGATCGTCTCCAGCGGCGCAATCCCCTGGGGCCGGCCATCACCAACCACCCAAAGTGGAATTCCCACTAGGGTAAGTTGACTTTACCCCTGCGTATTTCATCTGCGTACGTGGGGTACCGAATAAATTGAAGTTTCAAGCGAAAAAAAAAACAGAAACAAGATCAATCTTACGCTAGCCATTGAAAGCTTGCTATAAATTACTGCTATAGGCAGGACTATGGTACAGTATAAAACTTAACAAGTACTCCAAGACCAAGCTCTTAAAAAGTAAAAAAAAATATTGCGCCACGGCGTTACTTCTTAGAATTCCAGCTCAAAACCGTCCAATCTCCGCCCCAAAGCAACAGCTTGACGAATGCACGAGGCCCTTTAGCACAACACTAAAAATAACTTACCGTATTGATGGTGCAACACTCTTTGAAATGCGACCAAAGAGACCATGTGGATATTTACTTTGCATGCACAACCAGAGAATTTGGTTCCAGTTTACTATACAAAGTGGGCAAATCGTTTTTCTGAACACGGTTTCTATCGAGTTCATCATATATTCATTTATTTGTATTATAAGGTATCGAGAAGCAATATTCAAAAAAGAACAACAGAGATTCAACTCACTCGTCCAATTTACGATGAATTCAGTCCACTTCATATATCGTTTACGAAGTATTTAATTCAGCGCCCGTAAAGGTCAAGTCAACTTGACCGCACCCCCTACTGGTAAATCCACACGCACTGGTTCGTCTACGGATCAGGCCAACTGGCCCTAGAGAAGTGTACGGCTGCAGTCGTTCACGGTCGTCAAGAACTATGGTGCCATCAACGGAAGATTCTTATGTAATGACCCGGGTCCCCTTTCTAGCTTCGATTTCAGGAAAGGCAAGTGTCCCCACAGCAGCTACCTATGAAGTGCTGACTCAACGCGTCAAGCGCCGCAAGGCTCGCCTCTCTGGCTTTGCATTCGAACCCGCAGCGCCCAGCATTACAAGTTCAGCACGCTAAGTTGCTGCTATCGTCTGTATACAATTTATCGAAAGAGCAGCTCCCCTCGCAAAATTTACGAGACGTTCAGCTCGTTTCATACAACATATAAAAAATTCAACCCCTTTATACCACAGAAACGGAGCTCCCGTCATGCATATGTAATCCGGCCGGTACTGCAAGCATCGGCATTTCGAACAAGAATGTGCAGCGATGCATGCTTAAGTTTTGGAATAAAAAACTACTGAAGAATCACTGATGCATGTCAATAGACAGGGTACGGTACCTAAGTCGTAAAGCAGTAGGATATCCGTAATAACTAGATCAGGATTTAAGGCGGACATTGACTGCCGGCAATAAAATTCCACCTAAACTATGTACTGTATATGTCAAACATCGTAGCTAACACATGGAAAAAAAGTGTCCATTTAACGTAGAATTTGTGAAAGAGCCAGGGCCGGGATGCACAAAACGCCTGTAACGCTAAAGAGAAATTTCTTCCTTAAGACTCAACCTCAAAGCCCACCCAGCGAACTCAGGAAAACGTGTTGCTATCGCGGAGCCAGTCCAGTTAACTCGTTTGGTATGTGGTGGCACTGAGCCATGTAGATTAGGTTGTGAATATATAGCTGTAATATTTATTGTACACACAATTTTTAATGTAAGCTGTAATATAATAATCCAAGAATACCTCCCGCCTGTGGAGAAATACATGTTACATAAATAAATAAATAAATTGCCGATGAGCTCTGCAAAATCATGATGGTCATGACGCCAGGGGTATTGGTGCACACTTGAAAATTTGCATGTCGAGCCTCATGCGGCACAGGCGAGCGTCAAATTACCAGGTTCGACCACAGGACCTCGTGGAGCAAAGCAGGGAAGTCAATAAACGAGTCTACCGAGTGAAATAATATTGTCGACAGTGTGTGATAACCAAGGCAGAAAGGGAAAACAAAGCCAAAAATAAATGGACGATAAGTGAAACGGGAAAAATTATCGACACAGTCATTATCTTCACCAAGGAGGTTATGTTTCCGTCGGGTCTGTCAGTTTGCCTTTTTGTCTATCTGTCACCAAGATAACTTAAAAAGTTATGGACAGATTTTGACGAAAATTACAGGGATTGTTAGGTATGTTATGAGGAGCAGATGATTAACTTTTAGTGAAGATCACTCTATCCATTTGTTTGTTTGTCTGCCTCATTTTTCTCAATACCATAACTCAAAAAATTATGGGCGGATTATTATGAAATTTACACGAGTAGTTCAATATATCACAAAGAGTATATGACCAAATTTTTGTGATGATCTGTTGGTTCATTCGTGTGATAAATGCTATGATTGATTTTATGTTTGTTGACGCAATAACCCAAAAAGTTTTGAGTCAATCTTTACGAAACTCAAAGAAATTATTAGTAATGTTAATAGACATGAATGATTAAATTTTGGTGCAGATCGGTTAATTCGTTTGAACGTTTGACTTATGTTTGTCATAATGTTTGTTAGCAGCATAAGTCAAACAGTTATCAAAGAATCTTCAAAAAAATTGCAGAAACTGTTAATACTATTAAAAGGCATAAATGATTAGAGTTTGGAGTTGATACAAAGGAAATCTTGGTTTCAGAGCTGATTTGAATTTTTCGTTACCGTTACCTTACTTGGCGGAGGTATGCGCTCTCAGAGTGCTCTAGTTTCACCTGTTTTCAGAATTCAATCACACAAAATACTGAACCGATTATCACTAAAATTGGATCAACTATATTGCTTCTAACAAATCCAGTGATTTCGGAAAGATCCCTTCACATAACTTTTGGGGTTATAATGGTAACAAACATAGGATCAAACACAGAGGCAACACTGAGACACAGAAAAACATCAGCACAAAAATTTAGTCATTTACTCTTCGTGATATACCAAACAACTCTTGTAACTTTATAAAAATCTGTCCATATCTTTTTGAGTTACGATGCTAAGAAAAAGAGGGAAAGAAATGAATATTCAAATGGTTGAATTGATTTTCACCAAAACGTAATCGTTTGTTGCTCTTAACATGTCTAACAATCCATGTAAATTTTACAAAAATCTGTTGTTTATCTATTTGACAGACAAAGAGATCGATAGAAAACTCGAAAAAACTACAGCACTTTGAGAGCGCATACCTCCGCTAAGCAAGGCAACGGTTGTGATACAATTCAAATTGGTTCTGAATTTTAATTCCATTTGTATTAAGCCCAAATCGAATCATTTGTGACGCTTAACTGTAATAACAGCTTTTGTAATTTTCTAGGAAATCTGTTCATGACTTTTTGAGTTAAACTGCTAACAAATATTATGCCAAGCATTAGTCGAACGACAAACAAATAGATTAAACGATCTACCCCTAATTCGATCAATATTATGTTTTTCAATACTTTTTATAATTCGTACTAATTTCATACAGATCCGTTCATGACTTAGAGTTACTTTGCTAGCAAGCGTAAAATTCAACACAGAGAAACAAACGAAAAAACAAACAGATCATTACAAAGATATGGCTATTGTTGCTAAGAAAAAAGGAGACAAACAAACAAACAAACTGATGGACCAATCTATATCAAAATTTAATCATCTATTCCTCCTAATATGCCTAACCATCCTTGCAAATTTTGTAAAATCCGCCTACAAATTTATCAGTTATCTTGGTGACAGCAAACACACAAACTCAACGAAAACAACCTCCTTGGTGGAGGTTATTAGTCACCAGGTGATGTACCCGTAAAAGTTATTGGCCATCAGGATATCCCGTATCGAATATAAGCCATTTAGTGTGTATCTAATAGATTCAGATCTATATACGGTATACTTAACTGTACACTAGGGCTGACTTTTAAACATCCGGGGCCGGATGCTTAAAAGTCAGCTAAGTTTGCGTAAAGTTACAATTCAACTTTAAACGCAAATGACTGCGTTAACGTTTCTCTGCGTTAATCGTACGTTGAGATGTCCACAGTAGTTTTAAGTGAACGTAAAGGCCTTTACGAGTGCATGCTTAAAAATTGCCGTGAGGCTCGCTCAGCCAATAGGAAAGCGCGTTACAAATGCAGGTAGAGCGCGCTATGCAAACATTGGAGCAACAGCTGATCGGTGTCTGTGTGTGCGAAACATATGTTGATACTCTTGTTTCAGCTCTATCTGTCGTTCCGTGGGTTTTAATGCAATAAATGGATAACTTTATACCACCCAAAAATAATGAAAAACATCCAAACTCTAGTGATAAGGAACTATAGGATACAATTTATTACAAAATATGTCCGAAAGTAACTAACGACACTTGCAGGGTAAACTGAATTGACGGTAAACATTTTCACACCATTTGTAGGCAATCTCAAAGTTGTGTTTAGAAGAATTCAACATAACTTTCTGGCGAAAAAATGACAATACTAATTTTTTTAACTAGGGTGTGTCGTCGTCATAACAGTATCATTTTTAAAGCTAACACAAGGAACAAGATTTACAGTTATATTCTGAATTAACACTAGTAAACAGTCAGTTTTAACCCGATAGAAACTAATGAGGTAGCACAGTTCTTGATAATATTATGTATTCTTCTTTTTGCAGTTTGCATCTAATATATGATAAACAATCATAAACACTTTGAGCTAAAAAATGACATACCAGTATTACAGTTTGAAATACGGTGCTCATTGTATACGGTATAACTGTGATTTCATTCAATCGCGTTCGTATACTTCGTGCTGTCCTTCCAAACACAACTGTGGGTCAACCAATAGTTTCAATAAAATGTCTACCGTCATATGCTCTGGCTTGACAAGTATCAGTAGTGCAGCGTCTTGTGCAATTTTTTAGTGAATGTCGTCTCAGAAAGCAGCGCTCGTTTTTTCGTGTTTGTTGTTTGCACAGACACAGCAACGCATTCAAACGCTGTGTAGTGAAAACACAGGACGACTGTAGCGGGTGCAATCTGCCATTTACGTTACAGCTGTTGTTCTTGAGCATTGGCATTTAATACAGCTGTGCATTGATGACAATTACTCTTATAACTAGCTAATAAATGAAATTAATTGTCCAGCCTGCACTTATCATTTGAAAAGTCTCATTTTAGCTTATGACACACGATGATCATTTTTCAGAAATACAAAAAGGCGTTGAGTGAAACATTATAAACTATGAATACACTGAAGCATTGAATTAGTGCATTCTGTCGTCTGGTGAAATACCTGTAGCTGAGCTGAGGGTTGTAGGTGCACCGAACACATTGCTATTATCATGAATCCAATACCAATCCAATATTGTTGTCATTATTAATTATTTTATTGCTATTTTAGTTAAAAGCTGTTAACTTAGTGACATTTACGACTGCTCCGACCAACCAACCTTAAAGTTAGAAGCATATTCAAGATTAAATCCAGCTAAGTGAACGTTCTAAATATTTCAAGCATTCGGTCACAACTTCTAAGGTGCACGTAAGCGGAGTTACGGCAACAGCTGAGCGCCACGTTCACGTAACGATATTTTGAACATCCCAGCCCAGACGTGCAAGAAATTTTTCTGCCAGTTGGAGGCTTGGGCAAACAAGGCTAAAAGAATATTTTTAGGAGATACTTCTGTGGAAATCCTTAGAGAATGTAAATATTATGTAAAATGGACCAAATTTGCACTCGTTATGATTCTTCCTCAATGTTTCGGTTCTGCAGCTGTTTCTTTATTGCATTTAAGGTTTCGTAGCATCCTTAACTTAAGTACAAAAATAAAGGAAAATCGCCTTTGGCGGGAAAGCGGAAATCGTTTGTGCATGTGCCCGTAGCTCACAAAGTGCACTTTTCTGCAGTTAAGAGAAAATCTGCGAGCTAAATACACTTAGTGAAGTTTCGTGCATCCCGGCCATGGAGGGTAAGCAATAGTTTTAAAGTTTAACCCTTTATCAATCGGCTGAAAGGCGCCTTGGTATGAATAGCATTATGGTGGTGACCATGCACGGTCACTCGCCTGATAAAGGCTTAGGCCTCAATATACACGAAATGCTCACTCTCAATCACGCTATTCTAGGCGATTAGCGGATCATATCCGATACTGCCCATATAGACCCTTCATACTTTTACTATCCTATTACAGATCTGCAGTCCGTTTTGGTCTATCACGTTCCCCTCTCAAGTAATAACGCGCTCGTTCCTGCATCTCAGCGGTGCTTTTCCTTCAGAACGCCTAGTGGGATCATTTTCAAACATGTCCTGTAATGTTATTCATGTCTTAAAAAAGCGCTAGTGAAGTATCAGCTGCAGGATTATAATTCAGTGTCCACAGGTAAATTAATAGCAAGTCTTAAGCTCGCAGAAAGCGCATTTTTTTTTTACCAGTGTAATTGTGATAAAATTTCGACAATTAAGGCTGAGAGGAACAACGGAACAAACAGGACGCAAAGTATGGGAGCGGCTAATCAGGAAAGTGCCGTACAGAAGAAAAGTGATGATTTGAGTTATTATAAAAAAAGGTTGGAGACAAAGGGAAAACAAAATAGAGCCTTCATGTTCTTTGACAATACTTAGGGGGGATTCACACGACGGTCAAAGGCATGATTTATCTCAGCTAATCGTCCGAGTGCGTTGCTCTGTCCTTCAACGAGTAAGAAAGTTCAGTTTTCAGAGCCCAAAATCGCAGTATTCAGACTGACAACACTCTTATCAGTCTATGAACATTATAGTCAACATTTTTTTTTTTTTTTTTGCCAAGCTTTCGACAATCTTTGCGAAAGTCGAAAGTCGTTTTCAAAGCAAGAAACTTTTGTCCGGAAATTCTTCCATGCAAAAAAAAATTATAAAATCCAAAAAACGTCTGAAAAAAAACCTAATGAATTACGTAACCTGGATGTCAATTATTTTCATCAATAAGTCAACATATTAAAAAAGACTTCCAATAGATACATAATTCCGCTCACAAGGAGACAACTAAGTATGAGGACGATTAATTAAATGGGAGAGAACGTTCAAGACCTGAGTGATCTCCTCACAGACAGAGTACCGTTCGGACCGTAGATTATCTAAGGATAGGAGGATTGGAATCTTACTTAGCAGTGTTAGCCTTATAGACATAACACCTGACGCTTCAATGAAGAAAAGGAATTGACCAGGAGTATATCGATAGCAAGCACGAGAATGTTCCAATACTGCATCAGTGCGGATGAAAGCAACATGTCGGCAAAGAACAGAAATTATACACTGTATAAAGCAGTATCATTAACGAGTACGTATGAAAACGGAAACGAAGTGGGCACGACGGAAAACAGTCGCGAAGACCTGCACATATATATATAGCTAAACTATGGGGACCCCTGGGGACCGACTCCCCATTTCATAGGATAGGCGAAAAAAAAGCGGGCCTGAATAATCTAGCCCTATGTCCCACCCTATGCCTCCAACAGGGTTAAGCTGCGTAACTATAAAAACGCAAATATCCACTATGGTGTGTGTCCACGAATATGGCCAATGAGAAAAAAGGTGCCCGCAGCAATACTTGGAATTACCCAGTTGGCTGCGCTGATGTAGGCTACATCATCTGACGGGAAAAAACATAGCAGCATATCATCACTGATGCATGCCGAAAAGCAAGGCCGAGTGTAAATGCAAAAAGAACTACCTTGGGTGCATCCGGGATATATCCTGTACGACGCACCCTCTGGTATTGTAGTCTTGTAAGCAGTTTCTGATACTAAATTTTAACCAAAACAATGCGATTCCGGAAAGAGGGCCTCCTCATGAACCGGGATCGTGAGGAGTAAGTTTACATTATCATCAGCAAAGCATACATCTTCAGTAAATTGGGAAAGTGACCGCGAATCTACCAGCTTCCATAAAATTTTGTCTCAATGTGATTTTACAAGCTCAAACTTACATAATTTTTGTTACAAGATCGTGAAAAGCAAGGCCTCGACGAATCGCTACCGCGATCGTGAAATGTTAACCTTCAGTAACTTCAGTACGTGATCACACTGAACTGATCGGTAGAACAATATACGCGTTGTACTGCTGAACATGTCTCACTGATCCATGGTCACGTCGAGCAACCGCAGCTGAGGTTCATGCATGACCCTCCCTCCTCTGCGCAAGACGATGTCGTTCTGTGGTTGGATTATTAGTAGAACATTCTTGTTTCTGGTGCTTATCATCTGCACCAGCTTTGTAAAAATACTCAGCTATAACTGACTCGAAAAACAGCTAGTTATTGACGAATTATTTATTAACTGATTAAAATTTGGATCCAGTTACAAGTGGTGTCAGAGATTATAGGTACGGTTTTGCTTTAGATGGGTATAACCTTAAATTTTAAAAAATATTTGCTAACCTAACAAAATATAGTTCTTTATGTATCATAAGATACGTTGTACGTTTAGGAATACGCATAAATACTGTGTGTGTTGAGCGTTTAAATATCGGTATTGAGCATATACCTATCGAAGCGCGACATATTCTTTTCGTAGTTGTTGAAAATCTCGACATACGAGCATATAACCCAAGAGACTCGAGTAACCCCAAAAGGCCAAAGACAGATCCGGTAATTAATTCAAAGCCGACACACATTAAGGAATAGCACACCGACCGCACTTACGAACTTGCACAGAATATCCAATAACGTATGATTAAGTCAAGTATAGCAAGTATCCTACAGGAACAGCACTCAGTGAGAAGGTGAAAAGTAGCATTAAATAATATTACGCAGGACCACAAAGAAGGAAAGACGCACATGCAGTTGGCGCCAAACGACAATGCAAAAAACGTCTGATATGGCTAACTTTGGCTAATTTAGCATGCGGAGTTTAATAGACGGGCCTATTTTACGCTTAGGATGAGCGAATCTCACTCTATATGTATATGCTGTACAAGTACGATCCATGGCTCCCACTTCCCTTCTGAAAGGACTACTAAGAATAACGGAAGCAAAGTAGACTACACGAAACGGAAAGTCTCCCACGCGGCCAACCGCAGGTAAGGCAACGTACGATGCTCATGGGAAAGGGAATACTCCATAGAAGGTGTATGGGATTAGCAAACCTAACGTAAGGCTGAACAATTAAGGTTGTAACTCATGTTTCGCTAGCTAAGAGGAGCAGCAGCAGAACCAAAAACGCAAGAAACAAAGTAAACACGAAGAGACCGACGTCCCCAAAGACCTAACTCAAGCAGGGTACAATGTCAGAAGAACCAAAGCAGTTAAGCCAAACTGACCATTGGCGAGACAGCAACAGCACCAAAATAAACAGACACATGCCAGAAGCACGGCGAAGATAAGCGAAACTCGAGTAGGGAGAGGGAGCGTCACAAACTCTTTACAAATAGACGGTCTATCTACCAGAACTGAGATTAAAACAAGAAATTTTCTTTCTCTAAAGACGCTTGAACTCTCAGCAAAGTTTAACTCGAAGAACTATGTTCTTTCGTCCTCAAGACTCATCTTCAATTTGCTCCCAAGTAACCCTAATCTTTCCTAAACTGCTGTACTTGCAGTTCGCCAATGAAGCTAGCCACTTGAAATATTTCTGTCTCAGTGAAAATAAGTATAAACTCTTTTGCTATGAGTAGCGCAAAATAAAGGAATGTTAACAAACACAGGTTGTCTAATTTGAACTAATATGGTGAAAAATGACCCTGCCTGAAAACTCTACATCCAAAATCCAGGAGGAAAATAAACTTCAACTAGTGCAACCGTAGATATTGTCAGGATGTCTGTGATGATAAAGAAAGTTAAGAATGAGTAGGTTAACAGTAGGAATATAACATCTATGTTAAGACAAGTAAGCTCCACTATATTCTTACCCAAGTTCAATGCTGTTAACCTAATCTTGAAACATACGAAAACACAACGCCTATTAATTCACTGATCAAAAATCAAATTATCATTATGTATACAGTATTTTAGACGCTATAGATACGATACTTACGAAAAATGTGAAGTTGAATAGGCATAGGATGTACTTGACGAAGATGGCACCACAACTCAGGGAAGCCATGACGTACACTCTTCTTCGCCTCCGCTGTTTATGCTTGGCAGTCTGACGCTTCTTCGGCGCCTTGAAACTTTCGCTTCGAGTTACGGTTTTAGGGACGTTTTGGGCAGGGGGGGTGGAGACTGTAGACGTCACTTGAGGAGCGGTTGGAGCAGAGGCAGTGGCTTCTTGGTAACCGTAGATAGGGTAATCGTACTGATCTTGCTGCTGTTGCTGAAACTGTTGTTGGTGAGGGTTGAGGTAAGGTTGTCGGGACGTTGGGAGAAGGGAAGGAGGTTTGTAACTATACGAAGCAATCTTGAAGGATGGGAAAAAGATTTAAGGAAAACTCGCTTTGGAATATGAAGCAAACAAAGAGGATGAGAAAACTGAAACGTAGACGGAAATTTGTACCTATACGAAGCACTGGTGAAAAAAGTTTCAAAATTGGGGATAGTAAATAGAAGAGGAGTTGAAAGTAGATTTGTCAAAAGAAGTTATAATCAAGAAGAAATGCACTTTAGTTTAGCATGGTAAAAACAAAATAATGGAATGGTCGAGGAATTCCACAGAAAATGCTAGAACGTAAACGCACTTTATTTTTTCAAGACCTGCAATTCAGCAGATTTGCTTGCAAGCTGATGTATCCACCCAAAAATTTGTTCAGCAAGCCATTTCTCGGCTAGTAAAAGTTATCACGCCTACCACATTCTCAAATCTAAATTATGCTTAAGTCACATAATCAAGTGGAGACCCTATAAAAGTTTCGCATGACACCATACAAAAACTTCTTACAATTTACACACCAAGGCACCGACGCTTCACATTAGAACTCGCTCGTCCGGTAGGTTCTTATTCTTGAACCAACCACATAAAAAATTAACGACAGAAACTCGCTTCCTGAAACACAGCCACTTCCTGCAAAAAAAGAAAACAAATGGATCGTTAGTAGAGTATAGGGCCACGAAATACACAGAAAAGGCCGCAACTCTGCATGTGCCCAGCTACTATCCCGCTAGATGTTTCAGCGCCGGTTTTCGTGTCTTCCGCCGCTGTTTCTATCCCACGCAGCCGCCGTTTCGGCTCCGAANTTTCGGCTCCGAACCGCGTTCTGTGGCCCATTCGCGCCCAGGGTTTTTGCGCCACCGAACCATTAGAAGCTTAAAGAATTCCGGCCCTTTTCATCCAATTCCG
>LQNS02277097.1:38385387-38396448 GCA_001587735.2 Parhyale hawaiensis | reverse complement strand
GTATCCCCAGCTGTATGATTAGTATTTAAAGTAGAACTTATTGTTGCCCACTCACCATCGAAAAAAAAAGAGCAAACGCTATATTATTATGTGTAAATAATTGACATTCAATCGTAATTTAATTAGCTTTGCAACTTAATTCATAACACTATGTACAAAATCAACAATACACAACTCTACGCTTATCGTCAGGAAGACTATGAGAAAATATAGTCAATGCAAGCAAAGCAGTTCTACAGTACATGGAACAGAATATTACATATAGCGATGCTAAGAACTTTGGATGCTCAGAGGAATAGTGTCATCAAAATACAGCAAATGCTGGGCAATAAAGAACAATCGTAAATTTGCTGGAATAAAAAAGGACAATATCCAATATCAACACAATAGAATGAGCACCGTCGTGTGTTTATTTTTTATGTATTTATATGTATACGTACGTTTCGGGTCACGCTCTTAAAGAGATAGGCGAAAAATAGGCCAGGTTGCATATTTAGTAATTAGGTTGCGTTTTCATGGAGATCGGTGACCTGGTTGCAGAAGATGGCTATAGTTCGCTCCCTAATCCTTTCCCTCAATGTACTTCTTGTCTGAAACATGCTTCTTGGAATCGAAAAAATATAGCTAGATATTACGGCTTCTTTTAGCGCGGCCATCTATATTATAATTCTGCTTGAGGCTCTATCCGCACGTCCATCCCTGTTCTGTACGTGACGCTTTTCACTATTAGCTAGGGGAAAATTTAACTTGTAAGAAGCTCTGATTTACGCTGGAACGAAGTTCAGCCATAGTTGTTTTCTTTAGCGATTCTCGGCTTTAGTTTTGTTTATCGACGGCAGAGGTGTACAACTTTAGCCTGGCCACCAACAGTGATGGGTGCTTCATATTTTCGGGCGTCGTAATTTTTGCGCTTCGTATGTACTCGGATGATGCGGGTCTCAATGTCGAAAACGGAGCTTGGCTCTCTGGAATTTCCACTATCTCTCCGTTTAGTAGCTCTTCTCATTCCAGCTTCCCAGTTGATGCACGAGTTCCTTGAAATTGCACTGGGCTGCAGGTATATTTAGAACGCAAGTTTCCAGTCTACAAACTTCTTATGTGGAAGATAGTTCAGAAAGTCTGCTGGGTTCCTTATTTATATTTAACCAGAAGCTCTCGGACCAGAAAACGTTGCCCGTCTTCGGGGTAACAAAATTTTAAACTAGAGCACTCTGAGAGCGCATACCTCCGGCAACCGAGGCAACGGTAGCAAAACATTCAAATTGGCTCTGAAATCATAATTTTTTTGTATAAACTCTAAAATCCAATCATTTGTACCTTTTGATAGTAATAACAGCTTGTGCAATTTTCTTGAGGATCCGTTCATAACTTTTTGAGTTATACTGCTAACAAACGTTAAGACAAACATGAGTGAAACATACAAACGAACAAACTGATCCGCACAAAATTTAATCATTTATGTCTTTTACATTACTAACAATCCCTATAAATTTCATAAAGATCCATTCATTATTTTTTTGAGTCATTGTGCTAGCTAGAATAGAATTAATAACAGTGACAAACGAACAAACAGATCATTACCTACCAAAATTTGGTCATCTACTCTTTGTTATATACCTAAAAACTCATGTTAATTTCATAAAAATCTATCAATAACTTTTTTACTTATGGCATTGAGGAAAATGAGGCAGAAAAACAAACAAACGGATGGACCAAAACTTAATCATCTGTTCCACCTAACATACCTAACAATCCCTGTAAATTTCGCCCATATCGGTTCATAGCTTTCTGAGTTATCTTGGTGACAGACAGACAAGCATACAAAGAGACAGACAGACACACCAACAGACAGACAGACAAACACGACGAAAACATGACCTCCTTGGCGGTGGTAAAAATTCCGCATCAGAGCTTATAAAGTACACAATTGGTCGTGTCCTGCCTACCGACTAGAAAACAACAAAACTCTAAATATTCATCAGATTTTCGTGGCTCAATGTACTTCATTCTTCATCAGCTGCTTAATATATCTGATGTGGAGAATGCATCAGATCGCTTGCTATTTGCTGTTTGATGGTTAGCCCATCTCCCATTGTTCAGCCTTGAAGTGTCGGTAGTTGAAGGTTGATTGTTCTTTTCTTGTATCAAAAACCCAGAAGACTTTCAAAACTCTTTCAATATGAATATGACTGGGTGTCGTCATATGTTCGAAGATATACGTGAACTTGATATAAGTAAGGAAACGTGCAGATCTAGCCGCAAATTTCACTGCAAAAATTCTTGTGAATTTCTGCTCATTTTCATTTGTTTATGAGGTGCACCCCTTGAAAAGAAATCGGCAAATCAGACAGCTCTGTCAAAGATAGGCAAACAAAAAAAAAGAGATATCAAACAACAATTTGCAATGTTTTACCCAAGCCGTTAGCTAGGCCTTCGGGACTTCTGTCTTCTGCGTCCACTTTGCTTCCTTCCGAGTTCATATTCCTTCTGATATTACTTTTGTCTGTTTCCCTCTTCTTTCCCAACTTACTGTTCCCATGCGCGTTGATCCTGTGTGGCAATACCTTCGGGCTTGGGTTCCCCGTGACTATCGACATACTATATGTTCCTTCCTTTTTTTCTCTCTTAAAAAAGATTAGTACTTATTTAGGGAGGCTAAAACTAACTTATACTACTACTACAAAAACGCTTTTGATAAATCGGTCAGTTCTGGACGTATTCACAGTAAGTAAAGAAGAAAATAATAAGAAAATTCAAAAGATCCCGTAGTTAAATGTGTGATAAAAAAATCATAAAACCGAAGTTAAAACTATTGAGAAAGTGAATGTAAACGCAAATTTGAGAAATACAGTATAAAACGTGAGTTGAAAAGATTGAAGAGCATTACGAACTGAATGTACCTTCGAATCCAGAGGCCAAACAAAACATATGCATGAGGAAAGAATACCCCAGGAACAAAATACTCAAAATACTGAATGCCGTGTGGTCACATGAGATGGCTGTATTATGATCACAATGAAATAAGTGCCAATAGATACAAGAAAGCATTGCTTAATAATATAATGTAGTTTCTTTGCATCATCTGCAAGCGTTAGGTTGTACGATTTACTGGCGTTATTTTAGTCGATACGAGTAAGGGTAGACGGACTACGATAAGTCAGAGGTAGTCCGCCTTGGGTTACATGACGTGCTTTAGTTTAGACAGACGGGGTTATGTTTGCATATTTGGATGAGGTCGAACAAAGAAAGGTAGGAATAGCGTAGCTTAGGAATGGCACATAATAAAAAATAATGATATTCATTAACCGTGGAATTTCCACGGGTCCCCCTAGTGCAGTCTTATTTTATATCTTTCTCCATACATCGAACAATATATTTGTTCTCAGTTTACCACGTACAAATTCAGAAGGTAATCAACGAAAGGCGGACGAAGCGATGTTTTTTTTTCCGGTAGTAGACATTATTTTTTCCGCTTGCCGTGTTCGTTTTGACGGAGCTGATTCTCTATTTTAACGTACGGCCTCGGCTGATTTCACTTCAACACAAAATCTTCGATGTAGTGAAGGCTGGTTGGGTATCATGGATACGTGGCTGGTAATTCATTTAAATTCACTGAGGCTGGCTGCTTTCCACTGTAAGATTTTTTTCCGCATGTTCTTCATGGTGGGAGACGATTGTGCTTCTTATATGAATTTAAAGTGAGAGCACTTATCCCGAATAAAAATTTGAGACGGCTTTTGTACCGTATCCTTCAGAAGCATATTAGTTACAAAGGTCACCAATAATAAATGAAGACGGGTCGTCTCAAATTCTTCGCTCTCATTCTTGTTAGCAAGGGCACTCTAGTTTTACTAGAGGGCCCGCGCTGTCATAAAATGACAGCGAAGAATTTGTGATGACCTTCTTCGTTGATTATACTTTCGTAATTGCAACTGCTAACCTAAGCACCCTGATACGAGTTTTTACGGCTTCACAGCCGCTCAGTATCGAAACTTTTTTTCTCTGAAATGGAGAACGCTCAAAGTAATAGCAATAGCTCAGATTCGGTATTGTGGAGAAGGTGGGCTAGCCTATACAGGTCCAAACGTTTTTGCTTAGCGAAAGCTGTTTCATCGACTATTGATTGAATCGAATTTGGGAGAATAGCTGAAGCACCGAAGTCATCAGTGGGAAGAAACTACGAATCAAGAAGCATGAGAGTGCCAACGGAAGCTTCAGACATCTTCAGGGCTACGATTTCAACTTCGGCAATGCAAGAAATGCATTCAGACGTAAGGTCGCCCTATACTTTGCCGTAGATTCGATGTATGGAGAAGCTGATACTCGTACAAATCACACTAAGCCTGCGGTGTCTTCCTTGTTTGAATTTCAACTGTCCCTAATTAAGATACGTTTGCCATCTTCTGCAATCCGGCCTATTTTCTACCAAACAGTTTTCAGTGGAACTTGAGAGGACGACCAGAGCCTCCAGCATGGGCCAATTTCCGCCAATCTGTTTTGGTAAGCCCTGAACATTTCCAGTGAATTCTTAATTTTGATTGAACTATATTTTCTTAGTGCTGCTCAACGTTTAACCAATGCCAAGCTAATATTATCGTTTTATATAGCAAGGGAGATACCTAGTTTGCTCTAGCAAAACTCATGGCTGTACAACTTGCTTTTCATTACTGGAAGCTCAGGCCTGCAGGGATGAGACCTATTTTACAGCAAAGCCTGTACCTACTGGGAACCGGAACAGAAAGCTTTATTACAAAAAATTGCTGCTGTCATTTTTGACAGCTGGGCCCTCAAGTTAGAAAATAATAGAAAGTGAAACAGAAACAACTCCAGTGGACAATGTCCAAAAAAACTACTGTTCCTGTTTGTATTCCTGTAGGTTTAGAAGGTAGCAATAGCATGATCAATAAATTATTAATATCACATACCTTCATGCTACACCACACTTAAGCCCAATGCAGACGAGCAGCAAAAATTTCCGAAAGTGACATTTCACCAACATGCAAAGGCTCTACTAGTCTCGGCAAAAAAGTTGTCTGAAGAGGGAAATCAGCAGAATGGGTCTAGGCCCATATTTTTCCCTGCGTTCGAGCAGGTCAAAGCAATTTGAAACCAGGTTCTCCCTGTTAGTACGTTACATATACACTGCTAAGGTACGTAACGCCGGCATTGTTTTAACTTTACTTTAACCCCTTCGATACTGACGGTACGTGCACGTCCCGCATCAAAATTTTCATCATTAAAACCGGTGCCTAGTTTCCTGCTCTGGAAAGTTGGACAACATATTTAACAACCCGTCTGAAGTCAGTGATAGTATTTTCTTTATGAATCAACTGAACTGTAGGAGAGCTAAAGTGACTACATGATTATGATTATGTCTTCTAGGAGCTTCTTTAAGAACCTCATAAAAAAGCAAAGTTTCCGTAGCGAAAGGGTTAAACTGATGCGATTAAATCTGCGATGTCAAAAGTATGAAAGGAATTTGTGTCTAGGTTACAACGATAGTAGCCAGCAGATACGTAGTTTTCAAAAGTTCCATTTATAAACTTCAAGATAGAACAAAACACTGAGTCGCTAAGTACTATGTAAAGGAAATAAAAACCTGGTAGATAGAGTGAAATAAAATTTATGAAGTAATGTTTGCCATTTCTATTCATGCAACTCCTAATAATTTTACCCTATAAGGCATTGTAACTGCAAGAATCTTTCCCCCACTCACGTGCTCAGAAATGTCGTGCCAAGACTGACAATCCGACAATTTTGTCCCATCGAAATCAGTGAAGACGTCACTCGCCTGCGCACGCCTTTATAATTAATTCTTTATGACTTCCAGAAAATAGTATACTTTCTAAAAGCTATTTCCATACACTTACCGACAGGTTTTTAACCGCTGTACGCTACTTCTCTTCAGTAATTATTGGCATATGTTGTATCAATTAAAAATATATTTCTTGCGATAATAAACGAAACTTTTTGTAGATACTTTCAACAGCCAACAGTTTGAAACTAAGTGTAACTAAGTGAAACTCAGAGACATAGCATAGCTAACGCTCCACAGTGAACATCGTGCAGGCGTCCCCTTGAGTTTCAGTGAAAACAAAGAATCAGAGAACACAAAAGAAAAATTAAATCAAAACTAGAGCACTCTGAGAGCGCATGCCTCCACTAAGCGAGGCAAAGGTAGCAAAAACTTCAAATTGGTTCTGAAACCATAATTTTCTTTGTATAAACTCCAAAATCTAATCATTTGTGCCTTTTGATAGTAACAACAGCTTGTGCAATTTTCTTGAAGATCCGTTCATAACTTTTTGAGTTGTACTGCTATAAACATGAGTCAAACATACAAACGAACAAACCGATCTGCACCAAAATTTAATCATATATGTGTTTTAACATTACTAACAACCCCTATAAATTTCATTAAGATCCATTCATTATTTTTTGAGTAATTGTGCTAATAAGCATAGACTTAAAAAACAGTGACAAACGAACGAACAAACAAACGGATCATTACCAAAATTTAGTCATTCATTCTTTGTTATATACCTAACAAATCAAGGTACTTTTATAAAAATCCATCCATAACTTTTTGAGTTATGGCATTGAGAAAAATGAGGCAGCCAAACAAACAAACAAACGGATGGACATATCTTCACCAAAAGTTAAGCATCTGTTCCTCCTAACATACCCAACAATCCCTGGAATTTCGTCCAAGTTAATTCATAACTTTTTGAGTTATCTTGGTGACAGACAGATGAAAAGACCGACAAACACGACAAAAAAATAACCTCCTTGGAGGAGGTAATTAGCGGCCTTTAGTAACTATAAAATAGCGCTGTCGGTAGACCTGTCCCCTGCAGGGTGCTAGGATGAGGGCCCAAAGGGGATGCTCATGGCCCATTGGAGACGCACTTGCGGTAAGAAGGCTATAACGCTGCGACCGGACGCTGCAAGGAATAGTCAATACCTGCTAAAGAGAGATGAATATGTCTCCTTAACACCCACCAAAATGATGTATGACTGGACATTTCTCACAACGTCCACCGACCGCACACCCCAATGGAGACGAAGGTGCGTCTCCATTGGGCCAGTGCGTCTCCTTTGGGCCTCTTACCCCAACTTTACGCATGTGACACTAATCTTGGCTATGTATTATTCTCAATATGAACAATTTAATTCGAAATATTAATCATGCAATTATCTCCCCATATTAGTTGTTCATATTTTGCTATTTCATTAAATTTTCTAATAGCATGATAGCACCTCTTTAATTCTCTATGCCGCTCAAAAAGCCAGAGCGTTGGTTCCGGCTGCTCTCTGAGAACGGGCCTGTTGGTTCATTTACTGCCAGCTATCTAATTTGAATGGATTTTGCTTCACGCAATGCTATTTCTACGAAAACTGTCATTTTGGGTGGACGGTAAACGCTCAACAGATATTAGGGGCAAAAACATTCAGTTGGTAGGAACACCATTAGCGCAAGCTGCCCTTTCATGTGGGTTGGGTGAAGCCGCAATAAGAAAATTATCCCAGGTGAGCATTAACTTTGCTAAAAAAATCGAAGTAGACATCCAGTATATACGTAACGCTACCACTGACCTAAGCGTTGCTTCCATATGGGTTGGGTCAGTAGAACTGGCGCAGCAGAGAACAATTCTGAGCACTGGCAGCGAACCATAACGGCAGAACACGGCAGGAGATGCGCCATACAAAGCCTAATTGCTGAACACTCGCTTCTCTAATCAACAGGGAGAAGCTGTCTTGTTGCCGCCCGTTTTTATGGTTCATTTAATGACTTGCAGCCTCTTNTCTAGGCCAGTGCGGAATCTCCTCTTCTCTTATTTGCTTCTTAATTTTCTTCTTTTCTTCATTGATCCTTTGTCGTGCTGTCATCTTTAGGTCTTCTATATAGACAGGCAGAAGTAACATCTAATACTAAGAACGACCGTCGTGTGTTTATAAATATATATATTTATATGTTCGGTGTCACGCTCTTAACGAAATAGATAGGAGGAAATTAGCCCAGGTTGGAGGCTCTGGTGCTCCTCTCAAGCTCCATTGAAAGTGATAGGCAGAAAATAAGCCGGATTGCAGAAGATGGCAAACGTATCTTAAGCAGGGACAGATGAAATTCCAACAATGAAGACATCGCAGGCTTAGTCTGATTTGTACGAGCATTAGCTTCTCCATACATCGAATCTTCGGCGAAGTATAGGGCGACCTTATGTCTGAATGCATTTCTTGCATTGCCGAAGTTGAAATCGTACCTAGCACTGAAGATATCTGAAGCTTCCGTTGGCACTCTCATGCTTCTTGATTTGTAGCTTCTTCCCACAGATGATTTCGTTGCATGAGCTATTCTTCCCACTTTGATGCAATTGTCAACGAAACTGACGAAACATAAGTTTTCACGGGCAGTAGACAATAATTATTTCTTCTAGCTTACTGTTTTCCTCCGACGAAGCAGTTTTCTCTTCATAGGTCAAAAGTTGAGCACCTCATATGAAACAGATATTTGAAGTGGGAGGGGCAAAAACATCCAGCTGGTAGGAAGGAACACCACTAGCGCAAGCTGCCCCTTCACAAAGGTTGGGTGAAGCCCCAATAAGAAAATTATCTCAGGTGAGCATTAATTAACTTTGCTAAAAAAAAAAATCGAAGTAGACATCCAGTATATACGTAACGCTACCACTGACCTAAGCGTTGCTTCCATAAGGGTTGGGTCAGTAGAACTGGCGCAGCTGAGAACACTTCTGAGCACTGCAGCGAACCATAACGGCAGAACACGGCAGGAGATGCGCCATACAAAGCCTAATTGCTGAACACTCGCTTCTCTAATCAACAGGGAGAACGACAGAACAACGGCGGGCAAAAATACCAAGTAAATTACTGAACGTCGGAGAAATAGCCATTAACAGGGAAAAGCCATAACGGGACATCTGATGCAGGCCGACCAGACACGTAACGCTTAGCCGTATCGGGCGAAATGGACCTAAACTTGTATAATTATTGGCATGCCTTTCTAATTTTTAAGCCTGCATCAGGTTATTTTAAGCCGACGGTGCCCCTATGGGGGCATTATTAATGGTGTTCTTTCTACGTAGTGATTAGCATGATATTCTGTCACTTTTGAGATCTGATCAGGTTATTTTTCGTCCAAGCGAAAAAATACTCGACGGATTTCCGGACACTACTGGTCGTGCTCCTATGAAAAATGCACGCCATGGTTAAATGTAAAGGCGTTAATATGGTTTCAACGTTTTTCATTATATAACAATTCAACGTATTTTTTTATAGCGATGGTCATGTTAGATCAAATTTATTTGAAAATGTAAAACGAAACAACGTCGAACCGCTTAGTATATGCTAACAAACTGAAATGGAATTACAAGGGCCCCATATATATAAAGACTCATGTACTTCATAAAGTACATTTTAAAAAGTGCTGTTTCCACCAGAAACATAGGCTATTGTAACTTATTTTGCACGAATAGGATAAACGGCTTACAGACGTTAGTGATAGCTAGGGCAGCAGGCAGTAGCGACGTCCTTCTACAAACGTTGGGTGGCTCAACAAACGTTGGGTGGCTCAACAAACGTTGGGTGGCTCAACAAACGTTGGGTGGCTCAACAAACGTCGGGTGGCTCAACAAACGTCGGGTGGCTCAACAAACGTTGGGTGGCTCAACAAACGTTGGGTGGCTCTAGAAATGTTGGGCGACGTGCATGGCGCCACCTAGATCAAGCCCGAAGACATCCTATGTAGGACCTAGGAAATCATTAATTAAGTTGGTACTTATGCCATTATTTTGCAACAGTAGTTAGTTATAGTCAGAAAGTTTAAGCCTCCGTTTCCGAGCGGAACGATGTCACAGAGGAAAGAGCAAGGGACATCTATGTCGATACATAGGGGGAACCATGCACGAAGGTGTTCCCACACAGGATCAACGCGCATGGGAACAGTATGTCGGGAAAGAAGAGGAAGAACAGAATAAAGCATGAGCAAGTAGTAGTAGTATGAAATCGGGAAGGAAGCAAAGTGGGCACGAAGGACAGACGTCCCGTAGGCCTAGCTAATGGCTGAGATAACCTACACGGACCTCCTGGGGCTGCCTGGCCCTATAACATAGGATGGGCGAACCTAACTAACCTAACCCTAGAGCCTATGGCCCATCCTATGCTCCCTGAGGGGTTTGCAACAGTACTAACTTTATTACACTGCATTGCATACCATAAGTTTGGTAGATCTTCAATCCTCTTCACGCAAAATTCCCCATCATAAACATCACGAACCATTACTTTTAAAAATTCAATTTTGTATTTTTTGAAAAAACTGTTAATAAATGGAGTGTAGTCAAATAACTATGACCTTACATATCTAAACTCTCACTAGTCTTATAGAAGCGCATTCCTCGACTAAAACAGTTTATTCTTTAAATGCAATTTTGTCATGTTGATCGAGATAACATTATTTGACCAAAACATACTCGGCTTTCAAAATTATTCTATCGAGAGCAGCGAATAAGCGACATCGTTTTTCCGCCTGAATACAGGAGTGTGTTGTAATCACCTCCAAATCGGCCTACCGTAACCCGAAAGAAGGCTACCGTAACCCGAAAAAAGGCTACCGTAACCCGAAAACAGGCTACCGTCACCCGAAAAAAGGCTACCGTAACTCGAAAAAAGGCTACCGTAACCCGAAAAAAGGCTACCGTAACCCGAAAAAAGGCTACCGTAACCCGAAAAAAGGCTACCGTAACCCGAAAAAAGGCTACCGTAACCCGAAAAAAGGCTACCGTAACCCGAAAAAAGGCTACATAACCTGAAAAAGGCTACCGTAACCCAAAAAAAGGCTACTGTAACCCGAAAAAAGGCTACCGTAACCCGAAAGGTAAAGGTAAAGTCAACTTAGACCACACCCTCACCTGGGAAACCCACATACACTGGTTTGTGCTGCGGGTATAGGCCCACTGGCCCCAGATGATCAAATGTGTTGTCGCAGTCGCCCTCGGGTTACGAACTATGGCGCCAATTTGACGGAAGGAACAAATAACCCGAGACCCC
>LQNS02277097.1:38325707-38362703 GCA_001587735.2 Parhyale hawaiensis | reverse complement strand
GAGTGCAAATGAGGGAGCAAAGAGTGCAAATGAGGGAGCAAAGAGTGCAAATGAGGGAGCAAAGAGTGCAAATTAGGGAGCAAAGAGTGCAAATTAGGGAGCAAAGAGTGCAAATTAGGGAGCAAAGAGTGCAAATGAGGGAGCAAAGAGTGCAAATTAGGGAGCAAAGAGTGCAAATGAGGGAGCAAAGAGTGCAAATGAGGGAGCAAAGAGTGCAAATGAGGGAGCAAAGTGTGCGAATTAGGGAGCAAAGAGTGCAAATTATAAGTGAAAATATAAGCGAAAACTGCAAAATCCCCCCCCCCTTCACCAGCTCGAAACCAGTGTAATATAAGTGAAAATAAAACCAGGAGGAAAACTTCAAAGTATATGAAACGATTATACTAATAATCTTACTAATGACAGGATGTGGACAATATTTTACCGTTTAAACTACTAGTCTAATGAACTAGGTAATCTCGAAACAGGCATTCTTACCTTAAGTGCAATAACAACTATAAGAATAACATTGAACTTTGCATCCACCGTGATTCATTCTCGTATAGAATATTTCCGATGATTTAATGCACTAACCAGTCAACAATGCATATTTTTTTAAATCTTAATGAAAACGAACACATTTGATTAAGAGCCCTGCCAAGGTAGGAGGAGTATAATTTTCTCTGTCGATTACAGAAATTCCTTTTTTTCATTAATGTTTTATTTCAATAAAATTCCAAAAACAAATTTTGTCCTACCAAGAGTTTTCGCTTCCGACAATATTTCAGTCCCAGACTAGGTGAATTTCAGAAATTTTCCGATTCTTAAGGTATTCACTTGCAGTTATTTATTTCAATTTTTCACACGTTCGCCGCACAAAGGTCGTCACTTTAATAAATGTCCATGACAAAAATGTCCAATCTACAACTGCTTTAGAGTCCTGTAAATAAATTAACGCATTTTTTCGATGAAATCTTGCAATAAATCTGATTAAAAGGCTACAAGCAGGGTTTTGTACAACATACTCGTCGTTCGCCAGTCTCCCTATAATATTCCGGCAAAACGGACGTGCATATTTACAGGCATTACCTTCATTATCGTTCATTTACTATCTTGCCGAGTCTCAGCCAAAATTTTACATGGTAATCGCGATTAAAGAGAGGAAGTAAAAGAAAACACATTCTGTAGTTTGTAGGTAGAAACGTGGAGTTCATGGTAATTCAAAGTTACAGCCGATAAAGTATCTCGCACATGGAACCCATACTTATTCAAAGAACCATTCGTAAAAATATCTGACACTACCAGCCGTAAAAATATTCGACACGTGGAACCCATAGTTATGAAAAAAAAACTATCGAAAAATATCTGATAAATAGGTTGTGTAACTCTAGCATAATAATTCCCAATTCCTAAAATTAATCCTCACAAAAGTTATGAATAAATTGGTTATTGATTTCGTTCATATTTGCTGCCCACTGATACTTTAACGCTTCAAGACGAGAAGGAACTATACGTACAGATGACAGCCATCGCAAGATGCCTCAGTTCGTAATCTGGACGAGGAGAACGCCTTAGCGGACTACCAAGCAAAATCTGAAATTCAGCCCCAGCGCCAGCCACAATAGACCACTGAGGAACGAGTATTCTGCTTCCACACAAATTATAAACGTCTCAACAAAGTGGATGCGGCGTACTAGGCTACTTTGAGATGAAGCTAAGGTAAACTAGGTGAAGGTAACAACGAACGTTGCCATAACAAGATTCCACTGCTGTAACTAGTACACTATGTAGGTTCTGGAGATGCAGAAAACTATGAGCAGTTCATTATGGGTTTCTAACCTTCAAGTTATGATTATAAGAAACGTTCAACTCATCACATGCTTTACTTCACTACCTAAAAATCAATACACACAAAACATAACACTAGAATAAACATAAAATTTCTCATGTACAGTACGCAATACTAGCATAATTACAAGAAATCTAAGGTACGTATGTACAGTAAATGAATATAACTTTATCCCTACTGACCACCAGTGCTCAAGTACATAGTCTTAATAAGTCATCAGCTTGTTTTATTCAACTTTTATGCCACCCCCATCCCTGATGACTGCAATCCAAATGATGGATGAAGGGGCGTGTACTATGTCCGGCAAAGAGAGAAAACCATGATGCATAGCACCAGCACTCAGTTTAATTTTCGAACGGACGTACCTATCCTCTGTTAAGCGAGAAATAACTAGACTAAATAATAATATTTTTTGCAAAGGAGCAAAATATTTTCCGCAAACTGGAAAGCACAGCCACACATTGTGTTCCGCTAGGACAATAATGCAGCTACAAGCAGAAGTGCGTTGCAATCACGACCCCACAGTTAGGTATGTACCGTACCTGTTTTACACCAGTGTTACCCACCGATCAAATCGTGCCACGATCGGTTACAACTCACATGGACAGTAACCCCACGGCGGGGACAAGGCAAACCTGTTTCGGGTTACGGCAGCACCAATAGGGTAAATGATTCTGCGATTGCAACGCACCTCAGAGCTTTGGGGAACGACTTCATTAGACATCGAAAGTAAAATTGCAGAATAACAAGACCCCTTCTGTTACCAAAGCATTAGAAAGGCGAGTACTTCGGATCTTGGGGAAAATCAACATAATTCTTTAATGTAACTGACGCTCTAGAATCGCATGCCTCGTTCTGGCACCTATAACTAGATAAATTAAATGCCAAGGAAATAATACATGTAAAACAATCAACCACAATACCTACTGCGATTAAACGTTTCAAGGAAAACGGAGGTCCAATTTCAAATATGCTTTGAAGATATTTGGGAATTAAGCGAAAAAAATGGAAAAAAAAGAGTAACAAAACGATAATGTCGTAAAGATAATTTTAAACGCAATCTAAGTTTTTTGAAAAAAGGCTAAAAATGTGAAGAGGATGAAACTGGAAGAGAGGTATATACATACACAATTCGTCAATTCTTAGTCCTACTAGCTCTTACTGACATACTCCATTGTCTTTGGTAGTTTGTATTACTAAATCTAGGAAATGCTCGAAAGTCAGGTATATGAAAAAATTATTTTTTCATAATATACATACCTGCTCCTGAAATATAGAGGAAGCGTTAATACAATTTACGTGAACGCAAAAATAAACCTTTCCAAAATATAACACACGTGCTACTGTTTTCAGAAATTACTCATACACGATTCTGGCGGAGAAATAGTTATAACACTTTATAACAGTAAAAACCGCTATAAAATGAACGAACTTGCTCATAATATTATCAAACACTGGTGAGAGGCAGGCACGATTTTTCAAAAATTTCTTGAAATCAATATATTGAAGTAGATCATACACAAGAGAAGTAAAAAGAAAACTATGATATTTCTACAGACTAATCGTAAAAAAAACTTTATTGAATTGCAACGAGAATACGGGAAACGTAATTTTTCGACATGTTCGAGTAGCATCGCACTCTAAATTTAATAGAAAGGTCACTTCGTAACGCTTCAGTAAAGTACAAAATTTTAGATATGCGGTACGCTTCTAACAAACAGAAACATCGTGGGAGAAGGGTTGCAAGACACAGCTCTCGTCTCGTACACTAAAATACTCAATGAACCTCAATGGTAAGTAGTATTTCTGAACTAGGAAACTTCTGATTTGCTCAAAACATGTTGCGAGCTGAGATATGCTCTTTCCGACATCGGTGGTATAATGCGAATTGGTACTAAATGCACTCTATAGTACATTAGCTAATGGTCAATTGAAACGTATGCAATACCTAGTAGAATAGTCAATTGCAAGTGAACGTCGTAGAAAATGTAAAAGAACAATTAGCACGAATGAAATTATTTCCCACATGAGTAGAAAATCAAAACACGACAACTCAATCGGGTCAATATTTCTCAAGCGGGAAGGTAGGTTTCCAAGGAAAGTGAGGGCATGAAGCACATTAGCATTAATGGTTATTTCGATTTACTACAGTACTTTGAATCGCCATTCAGTTTTAGATTATTCTCGATTTCGTTTCGCAGATCACGGGAAGTCTGAGCAGCAATTTCTGAATCCGGATCAACTTCAATGTGCTAGGATATGCATGCGACGGGCGGGGAGTATCAAGAACTGCATCTAGAAATACTAATGCATTAGCGTTTTCCCACCATTTCGATCTATCCCACAGGCAACACTATTATGGCGGGTGCACACGCAAAATTTACCCCTCTACACACCGCCACTTTTGATTATTCTTTGCTGCAAATAAGGCTTCGGCTTGCACGGGGCTCCAGCAAAAAAATATAAATATATATATAAAATACGAGTAATATTTTGCAGTTCATGCGCTATGACAAGCCGAACTTGTCAAACTTTGAGTACACTTCCCATTTCTGAATTAATCTAGGGCTACAATGACGCATATTTGTAGCGCGATAATCAAGCGCTTCAAGTTGAAGTTACGGCAACGTGACCGCCAAATTCAAAAATTGAGTGACAGGGAAACTTTCGTTTTTGTGTACGCGACATAAAAGGCACATTTTTTTACAGAAAAGGACACTCGTTTAAAAAAAGTATGAAGCTTAACAGAAATTCAGAGACGGCATTTGCAGGTTAAAATCTCTAGTCTTGACCCATTACCACATTAAGTAAACCTTCATTTCCAACAAGAGTAGCAGTAGTGAGATACGCTTACAAGCGCTTTAGCAGCGCTACAAAATTACAACTCTGAACTAAAGAATTCCGTCGTCAAATTTCAAACTTACAACACAGCTGACGTAGAAGACAACAGTTCCAGGAGCTTAACTAGCTTAGCTGCAAATATATACACCCGTTTACATACCATGGGATATAAAAGGAACATCAATATCCTGACGAGACTTAGGAGCTAAATATATTTCAGGCAACAATAACTTTCCGGCCAAGTCTTCAATTGCAAAATCAACCTACACTTTTTAAGAACACAAAATTGTGCTCTTTTCATTAAAAAGTAGAAGTAATACTTCATTTTTAATCTTAAAACATCATCAAAATCGTATTTCAAGCGATTTATCACATTCGTACGCCCCTAATTAATGTCTATCCACATTATCTGATACAATAACAACATTCTCAGGGTTTCTCTTATACTTGTATCCATCCACTTCATCTACCATTAAGGGGCGAACTCGATACACACGATCGGGCGACACCAAAAGTGCTTTTTGATTTTTGGAATGCGACAACGAGGCAACGGAACGACCCCGGGCGTGTCTACCCGAAGTCGAGAAGAAACCCCCTTCGCTGCGGAGTTCAGGCTGCGCACCATCACCAGAGTCCCGCCACCTCACGTTTCTGCCAGACTTTGCAGTCTGGTCGCGTTGGCCTCGGTCCTGTTCTTCGTCATCTTGGTGTCGGCGACTGGTGATCGGTTCATCCCATTGTCATTTGGTGCTCTCTCCCACTGCAGAGCAGAGGCTAAAGGCGAGTAATATTGCCAGAAGTTCAGCGATGCCCAGGGCTATTGCAGCATACAGCAAAACGCTGGAGTTCCGCATAACCCATACTTTTAATTCTCCATAACATCCCTGCAAAAGAAAGATTGCATCAGTTGAGAGGGTCTTGGGAAGACATGCTGTAGGATGAAGAAGATTTGATTGATAGCGTATCTGTAGGATAAATATTTTGTATCAGAAGGAAATGCTAGTAAAAAAATACGTACCTTCGAATGAGAAGTTGCTATTCTAGTAAATCTGTAGAGCAGACACGTTACATTACATAAAAATGAAAGCAAGGAGATTCGAGTTCTATTACAGTCTTTATAAAATTACATCAGTGGGACTGCATTGAAAAATGTTCGTGTAAACACCATTACAGTTATTAAATGTTCGTAGCACAAAACTATCAAATAAAAATAAATGAAAAAAGTTATCAACATAATAGGTCCAAGGACTGAGGCAACAGTTAACAGGCAAGGAAGAGTAAAAAGGCGTGCAAGATTGTGTAGGTATCAATGAGAAGAAACACTGGTCAACAGAAACTAGGTGTATGCAACAATAAGTACTGATGATGGGAATTATGTTTCAAAAAATGTGTAGCTCCCTACATATCGAACTGAAAAAGAGCAAGGTATCGTCAAACACTATGCACATACTATGAAAATAGCATAGGTAATTCAGAGGAAAAACGTATACTATTCACTAGAACACAAATAATTTGAGTCTTCGGAAACTGCAGTCAAAAGATCATGGCTAATAACTATGGGAATTCAAATAAAATCTAGGTAGGAAGTAACAAGAAAAACTCTGTCAAACAACACAACTGGATACGTAAATTCAAAGGAAAATCGGGCAGGTAGCAATAAGAAAAATCTGGGGTCTCAGCCAAACAAGATGCGATCTATGTAACATGGCTGGTTATGGAAATTCAAATGAAAATTGGTGGGCAGCGGTAAAAAAAAAATCTGTCTCCGTAAACAAGGTGCAGTCCGAGTAGCATAGCAGGGTACAGAAATTCAAACAGAACTCGGTAGGTAGTAAAAATAACAAAAAATTGGGTCTCGCCAAAACGAGGCAGTAAGAGTAGCAGCTTAGTGTAGAAATTCTAATAAAATTAGGTAAATAGCAACAAGGTAAACTGGGTCTAAGCACAACAAGGTGGTCACAGTACGAGCTGGGTGTGGAAATGCAAACAAAAAATTGGGTAGGTAGCAACAAAAGGAATATCGGGATACTCTTGAACAAGAGCAGACGAAATAAGATAGTCGGGTAAAAAATTCGTATAAAAATTGGGTAGATCGGAACATGAAATAAAAATCTGTTGATAAACACGGTGCAGTCAGTATGAGTCGGTTGGATGGTTACGGCAAAGGGACGGGAGGAGGGCTCGAGGCTTTTACACGAAAAAAAGCTGATGCTTACTTGTAGCTTTTTTGAATGGCCCTACACACGTAGCAAGCTAGTGTAACTAGCAACATCTGCACTGTACCAAGAAGTACGCATGTGGAGAGTACCACAGGTAACTGGTTTATGATAACGCCGTATAACCGAGGTAGACAGCCCTAGAGGAGAGAAATTAAAAGTTTGTATTAGAAACGGGAAATCTGTCATTGACCGGAGGTGGAGAGCCATACAAGAGTTAGAACGCAAAGCACCTGTAATGAAGCCGCAATACAAACGCGAGAAGAAAATAATTACAATATTATAACCATAGAAGAATACGCTATATAACCGAGGTAGACAGTTCTAGGAAAGAAATTAAAGGATTACAACAGTAGGAGTGAAAAATAGCCACATGACAATAGATAGCCCAAGCGGAAACAAGCTTGTGCGGTGGAATAAAAATATAGGTCACATAACAGGGAGATTGCTGTAAATGAAAAAAGTTAAAGCATTAGAGCCAGAATATACGCCCCACTGCCATAGGAAGCGCCTTAACCCAACAAGGACTACGGTCCTCCTATGAGGACGGTTAAAATAATGTTACTTCTACGAGAATCTAACGATTAAGTTGGTCATTACGCGGTTAATTAAAGGAAGGAAATTAAAAGTATTAGAACCGGAAAATACATCACAAGAGTCCAAAAAATTCCCGAGGAGAAAAATACAACACAAGGACCAACAACATCAACACTCAGTAACCGTATAATAATAGGGAAAGAAAGACAAGATAAAGTGAAAAAACTAGATTTTCTAAACATTGAAGGAAACCATCAACTGCTATGCGTGCGGCTGCAAATGTACGCTTTAAATATCTGTGGAGTGCAAGAGTTTTGGGTGAAGCTGTAGGTACTATAACGTCCCCCCTTGATACTAGACGTTTTAGACCATTGATATGATTGATATTGAGGCACTGAACACGAATTTATAGGTCACAGACTTTGGAAATGCTTAGTTTTGGAGAAACTTATGTACTAACAGGCACTCATAGTTGCGCGCATCTTTTCTGTAAAATGTTTGCCTAAGCTCCAATATCATCAGTGGAACCCATCCTACGCGTCACTATACATAACATGTATGAATTTACCGTCTGTAATGTTTAGTGATGTCGTTCCCTATCATAGGCTAAAAATGTGGAACTGGTTTACCTATCGTTTTGCAAGTGAGAGTTACGACGCTTCGGGCACAACACAACTTGAACACAAACAGTAGACCGCGCGATTGACCGACGCTAGGCTGATACGCTTCTTTTCTTTCATTTCACTGACTAGTTGTGTAATTTGTGTGTATGTTATGTACATACTTTTGCTTCAATGTTATTTTACCGAAGGAAAAAGCTTGTTTCTGTAATTATTTAGTGCTATCTATGCCATCCCTTTCTAAAAATCGCTTAATTTGGGTGTGCAATTAAACGAATCCTAACCAATTTCGCTGAGTGGGAAATTTCAAGATGATAATAATAACCAATGCCCCTGGAGTACTGATATAATGCCAAGCTTAATAATTCAACATCCCAAAAACTACTAGTTTCAAACAGGTGAAACCAATGTATTTGTGTTCACGGCTTTAATATCAACCAGAATAGTGATCTAAGATTCTCGGATAAGAGGAGGGGGGAGGGTAATAGAAAAAGAAATCCCGAGTTTTGAAATTTTTTGGACGATGTATGCTGAACTCATCATAGTATATAGTGTAATAGGTACCGGTAAAATACTATTCACCACAGTTCACTTTCTATAGAAGCTATGTCTCACAGTAGTGCCTGCAGTTGCAGAATAATGACGTCAGACAAAAGTGCATCAGCCAATAGCGTCAATCCTTTTGCAGCAAGGCATCATGGGTAAATCCACAATGGCGTCGTATGTGCGTCGCGATTGTTTATGATATAAACGTTTGTAAAATTATTCAATTGCAGTTTATTGTGTTTTTCCTTTATGTACAACGTTCTACTGTATAATTATTATTATAGTGGGTTTGGTTACTAGCGCCGCAGGCATCACGCCCGCCTGTATAACCTGTTGTAATGCATAGTCTTCATGGTGAATGAAAATCGTCTAATTTTGTCTTTTTTTCACCTGTGTGAAACATTCAAACTCGTGCAAAGCATTCACTTTTACTTAGGTACACATTTTTCGAACGATTTTCTCTGTTCTTTTTATGGCGAAGGAAATCAAGATGCAATATAATACATCAAATCTGTGGTCTATTATTTTCCTTTATTTATGCAATTAAGTGCATGAGTAGTTCCAATTTGAGGTAATAAATGATAAACAATTGGCGAGAAGGTCTTTCTGGTATAATACAATGAGCCGTCCCTTGCGGTCTCATTTGTTATCTCTGAATAGTGACGCGGCGGTCGCCCATTGGCTGAAATTGACGTCAGTCACGACGGTCGCTGATTGGCTGAAATAGGCCACCCGGGTGTTCGTTTAGAGCTGACATAACTATCTGTAGTAAATGAACGGTGCTGTTCACTCGCACGCTCAACTGGACGAGCGCGACTGCTCAGATCGCACCACGAAGGTAGTATGAGAGGAGCGAGTGTGAGCTCTTTTTCATGAAGTCCAAGAACTCGAGGCAATGGCTGGATGCTTGGACTAAAGTGACTGGAACTGGCTGCTGAGAGCCCTCAGAGAAGGCGCAGCAATACAGAGCAGCAGAAGCGGTCTAGAGGTTTCCCAACAACAGTTAGCAACGCAATGTAGCACGACTTGGCAAAATGCTTTCGTGACGTGTAGCTAAGTAATATTGGCATCTATATGCAATAGTAGCTTAAAAGGCAATCCTGTTCGCTCCTGAGACCGTATCAACACCAACAACGGAACATAGACGGGTATTTCTTCGGTATTTTCACTAGAAATATAATAATGACGTCACGGTCGATCGCTTGCTTATTTACATCGCATGCGCGTAGTTATGGTACCAGTGTTCTGTAGCTATATCCCCCAGCAGGGCCAAATTTCGTCAAAATCTAAAATGGCTGAGACTATTACGCTTGGCTGTAACAACAACGTAGGCTAACTGGATTAGCGAGAAAAAAAAACGATGATGACATCACAGCAATCTCGTGGAAAAGTTGAGGTGCGCTTAGGAGTTGTCCGCCTGTGTCTTCCTTTTTCTCTGGCATCAATGATACCTTATATTAAGTTATCCAATACTGAGAGCATAAACTGCAAACGAGCAGGAATAGATGGAGGAGTGAACAGATGAGGCCACAAACAGGATAACATTACAGATTTTGCCTCCGAGGCTAATCATGATATGCCGCCATACTCGACAGATCCCCAACTCTGTGACGCCATCAAAGCCAGACTTAGGCAAAACTTGACTTATTTGTTCGAATGGGAGCAAACGACAGAACGCGCTCCTCTTATCACGCCTCCGAGGCTCTAACCTCGTCCCGATACATCATTAGAAGTCGGTAACACAGACATGGGACCATGAACGACGTGATAGTTGAACGCCCGCTTATCACACTGAGCGTGCGATTGTATGTATAGCGTGCCAGGCATAATGGCTGGTACACACTCTAGCCAAAAGAACGAGTTTCCTCAGCTAATCGTCCGCATGTTTTGTTGAGCCCTCGTAAACACAGCTTGAGTTTACTGAACAAAGTGTTGAAATGTTAGCCACCCAGTTCATTTCGCCCAGCAAGTGTCGTTAGTTAAGTTTCAGGCATCTCTTCAAACTTGAAGTGGGTGCTATTTACATGGACACATCAACAACCCATTCAGACGCGAAGGTGATGAAACTCGTCCTTCTGACTATCGTGTATACAGTCCATAAGGCATCCTGAGATTTTTACGGAGCCTAGATACAAACGTTGGAGAAAATCAGTACACTGACCAATAGGTCAGTAAATTTGGAGAATCTTCTTCAATGTTCCCTATTAGCGATAATTCAGGGAGTCGCAGTCGTGCAAATTAGGGACTTCGATTATACTTAAGTTGAGCGACGAGTGAGCTGAATATATGTTCATAAATTGAACGTGCGACTATTGAGTGTGGCCTCGGTATAGCAATCCTGCTGCAGCCTTTGTAAAAGCCCTGCGACCACTGGCTCTGACCTATTTACTGCAGGGGTTCACGATCAGCGGCCCTGCAGCCTTCCTTGCTTACCGCACTAATAACATGAACTGGCCGCAAACTCCTATTCTTGATTTAGTAATTATGAGGCCTCTTTAGCAAAAGGGACGCACGTCGGGGCTCAAATCTTTCGGCCTGAAGAGCCTATGGCCGTCAATCCTAAGGAAAAAAAAGCTTGCAGTGACGGGGTCGCACGAAACTCGAAAAATAGGCGGCAAAAAGGGGCGGCACCGATATGGAAACGTCGTCGGTACCCGCAGTTGGAAGAGCAACATGAAAGTGACATTTAAATTAAGAATGCAAAGCAATATACCGATTACAGCGAAATTTTATAACGCTGTAATAAAATGAAAAAAATAATAGGATAAGTATGAAGAGGTGGTTACATTAGTCTATTATATAAGTCTAAGAAGTCTTTTATATACAAGTTTGAGACTACTTAGTCAATGCAAAGATGCTCCAAGAGAGGAAGAGCAAGAAACAGAGATCATGCTGAGAAGAATATGGAACCCATACCCGGGAGTGTTTCCTCACTGCATCAACGCGCGCGGGGGCAGCAAGTCGCGATACAAAAGGAAGAATAGTTATTACTTAACGTTACTTAATATATTATATTGAATATTTTGAGCCTCCGTTTCCACAACTACGACGATCTAACAGAGGGAGAAACAAGGGACATATAGCAAGACGATAGAAACGTTGACCCATGAACAGGATCAACGCGCACGGGAACAGCAAGTCGAGAAAGAAGAGGAAGAACAGAGAAAGGAAGAATATAACAGAGCATAATCAGTAGGAATACGACGACAGAAGAATGGGCACGGAAGGATGGAATCCCCAAGGTTACATAAGGCAACGGTAACCCACGGGTTCACCTGGGACGTTGCCCCCCGTAAATATAGGAAGAAAGAAACTAATTACCCTAACTCTTTGGTACACCCAATGCTCATGAGAAATTCTGACAGGGAGCTAATCTAACAGTGATAGGTAATGAAAGCGCGCGATAAAAATGAACGTAAGAACACACTCATAGACCGAAGGAACCTCGGAAGAATGATAATATGGTCACAACTCACAAGTTCAAAACCTATCCGCAGCTAACAATTCGACAAGCAAAGTCAGTGCAGCATCATCTGTAGCACAGACTTACCTTTAGGTAGTACGAATTCGCAGAGTTCGGGTTGGTTGTACAAGAACCCGCCTGTTGCAGCTGTTTATTTAACAGCTGCTGTTGTCTGTTGCGCTGTCTATTTCTCTGCCGCTGCGCAAGCGCAACAGGCTTGGGCTGTTGCAGCTGCAGCGGCTGCAAGGCCTCGTCCTGCAGCAGCGTCCCTCCGGAGTCCACTATATTGATGTCGTCCAGAACGGCGAAGGGATCGTCGTGTTGTATGGGCGGCAGCAGCGACAAGTCGCAGCAGGCGAGGGGCACGACCTGATTAGCCGTTTTGTTGGTCTGCCACAGGGCCGCCTTCTCAAAGTCCGTGTAGTTGTTCACCCCGCAGCATTCCAACTGGAAAAGCAAACATTGTGCTCGGATGTACCTACCATGGTTGAATTACGAAACGTTTACGTAGGTCAGCCATGGTCCCTACCACAGAAATGAAAACCAAAAGCTTATGTATCAACAGGAAGATTTCCTTTCTTCATCGTATCAGGAGGAAGCCCTAAAATAGTACTGACCTTTGCATCAATAAAAAGCTTCCTTTTGTCCTTTGTACCTTGAACGAAGCCCAATTTTTTTTTTTCCATCAACAAAAGTATTCTTTATTCATCACCTTATCGTGATGAAAACCCTAAAGCAATCGATACCTACACAGCAACATGAAGACCCTCATTGTTCATCCTATAGTCTAGGGTTTTCGAGAACAACCAGGACCTCCTCATATACACAGAGTATCTTTATGTTGGTCTTACCGCACAAAGAACACTTGAACCAGTACGACCTTTCAAAAATCCATATCATCCGCATGTTCTTCACACTATGTTCATTACTACTGTTTTCAAAATCCATATCGTCCGCATGTTGCTCACACTACGTTCATTACTACTGTTTTCAAAATTCATGCTTTCTTCCAATAAAGTTTACTGTAATAGCAAAAATAAAGTTTAGAGAAAGCAGTGGTAGCGTGCCAAACGAAACGAAGAATTGAAGCAGGAAACAACTGCATTGTTGCGAGGGGAGCCCTCGAACAAACGTAGCATTTGCTTAGATTAAATTGCTTCGTTAGTCAAACAATAAACCCACATAAAACATAATATTCGGGGCAAATGGCGATAAGGTAATTTTGGGGGCAAAAAATTATTTCGGCCTCATGAAAGTTAGAATCACTATGGACAAGCAATGAGTGCATAAACTCTTAGAGCAATTATTTGAGGTCATTTCAGTGTTTGTGTTGCTTTTCTAAATTGAACAAGGAATGTGTGAGGCCGAAATAATTTTTTTCCTAAAATGACCCTATCGCCATTTACCCCGAATGTTTATAACGCCTAAGATAGGGAAAGTTAGAGTCTGAAGAGGGTAGATCATTAAAGCGCTAAATAATGGGTTTATGATAAAAGCGAAGTCTACACTTTTAATATGCAGAGTTTAAGCCTCCCTTTTCCACAACAATGGAAAAGAGCAGGGACATACACTACGTCGGTATAAACGTGTAACCTACGCTCGTGTAATTTAGTTCATACATTATATCAACGCGCAAGGCCAACTAGGTACCTCAAGTCGGAATAGCATAGATTGTATAGGAAGACTAGAAGATAGCATCATCAGTAAGGAGGAGCATAGTAAGCGAACAATATACATAATAAACTGTGAACTGCAACAATCCTGCCAGTACCTCCTCCATGACTGCATCCCACGCCAGAGTGACGGCGTTGGCCCGTTGAGGTGTGCTGTAGTATTTCTGTAGTGAGAACTTGAGCAGGTCCTCCAGTTCGTCTTCCGCCTGTAAACAGTTGACAATTCAGAAAGCAGCATAACATTAAAAGAGTTATATAACTAAATGTTCAAGTTTCTACAGCCACCGCAAGGCGATAGGTGCACGAGAGGAATGGCGTTGGAATATGGAGTAGGTCATCAGATATAAAGAAGGGATATAGACATGTCAAGAGGAACAGTAAAAAGATACAGAGCATGTTAAAGGAACAATGAAGGGACGCAACGCATATCAAGAGGAAGAAGTAGAGAAACGCAAGGCAATAACACGTTGATGAGTAGAGTAATCAAAGAACCGAGACCGACAGTAAGAGAAAGGGACAGGAGTGAAGCAAGTGGGGACTTGAGAGAACTTTTCCACAGGCATGGCTAAGGCTACCCATAGGGTCCCTCTGGACGCAACTTACTACAACATAGACTGGGTGAAACTAATTCTACATCCAAGCCCATTGTATAGTGCGCCTTCTGCAGAAAAGGAGCTCGATCAACAGCCATGTTTTAAAAGGAATACACTTCGGCATGCAGGACACTTCGCTGCAATGCACAGAGCATAGTGCATTCAAGGATTAAGTAATACCTAAATTTTGTTGTATCAAAGTAATTTATGCATTGGACGGTCAAAATAAATAGTTAAATTCCCTAGGCAGTAACCGTCCAGCACGTCCAAGTACCTTTACACATTGGATGATAGATCAAGATTAGAACATGGTTTTGCTAGAGCAGCGATTCTAAGCCGCAACGCGCCGAAGGTCAAATATTTTGTCTCACCATTTCTGCCGGAAGATCTTGAGTGACGGCGGACTCACATAAGTGAGTCCTGCGTCTCAAATTTTTCAGGTGCATCCCTTCTGAGAGGAAATAATGACCGAGTATCTCAAACCCTACACGGCTCGGCCGAATGAATTTCGCTCAGCTGTGCGGTACAGGGCAAGAAACGAAAATCGAAAAGAGCAGACAGAAAGAAAAAATGCCCGAGTGGACGCCCCCTTCTGTGACCCTCCGCACGGGGGAAGGTAAAAGCCCCGGAGCATGCGTCGGCCACCTCGATCGGCGGCCCACCTCGCGGAATAGCAGGGAAACATAGAGAACTTATCTAACTTTGCAATACTAACCTCGTCAGCAGGAACTGCGGCCAGCTGCAACAACTCTTGCGAAAAAGGCACTAGGATTTGACCCTGGGCTCGTTAGGCCCATATATATTCTGATAGGGAAAGGGCGCGCCAGAATAGACCACTGAGGGATTGGATGACTGAGAAAATACACGACTATTGTTTTGAGACGACGGCCACTGACACTAAAACAAGTACCTGAGTTTTGTAGACGGCTGCCAGGACGCCACCCGTCACTTGGAGACAGAACAGGACGATGATGAGCAGCCCGTACTGAAATAAATATTAAGTTAAACATTATAAAATTACAATAGCTCTCGCGGACGCGAATCATCTTTGTGTTAGGGTAAATATGAGCAGGTGAAGAGGTCGTTGATGCACCCACTTCAAGCGAGATAATCTAATCCATTTAACGCTAGCTTGTCCAGAAATATCGATTCCCCAATTTCGAAACGTGTTTCTGGCGTTAAGCGCACACCTATTACGCTTAAAGGTCGGCCTCAAGTAGCTCTAAACATTTGTTTCTCCCAGACTTTACATACTGTCGCAGAACACGCGATGACTCACTTGCTGTAGAATTAAACTTCCCACGGCAGGAATTTGATAAAAATTGCATTAGTCAACACAGATGTAATGTCGTTATGAAAGTGTGAAGAGTTCCGCATGATTGTGTTCTTCGCGGTTGACTCTCAAGCTGACCGAAACCTGAACAGGAAATCGGGAATGAAATGGAAGAAAAGAGCAAAATGAAGATCTGGGTTAAAGCAGGAAAAGAGGAAGATGCCCCAAAGCTCAAGCTCTACGGCTAAAGTAAACTCTGAGGTGACGTGGAGGTGCGAATCCCCATAAAATGGGAGTAAATCTAATCAATGGAAGAGAGGGGAGACGAAGGGAAAGGTGGACTTTCCAGCAGATTTTACAGGTAATAATGTTCACCTTTTCATGACTCAACTTCGACGTTCACTTTTCCCAAGAACACCACTATCTGTTACGTCCACACAATTAATGGGTCACAACAAGTACTCAGTCTGGAATAATTTTGCCTCCCAGCCGACACAGGTATTGCAATTCATTTCACTTTTTCTATGTTGATTGTTACTCCTTAATTCGGTAAGAAATTTTAAGAGAAATTCATCAAAAACAGCACTGACGCCGAACCTTGCGATATTTGACGCGTACAAGGCATATTGGTTTATACAACGGACTGAATGTAATGACAAAGTTTATCATATAAGAGACGTACGTATACAGCGTTATTTTAGGATTATGTAATCGATAGGCTCACTGCTGGGGGCTGTAACATTCGCCCTTAGGCGGAGGAGTTAAGTCCTTAATGCTGCACTTTCTGTTGAAATAACGCTACTATACGGTAGAGATCCACCGATACCGAAAATGTGACCGGTACAGATGCTTCCTTTCTTCACCTGCCGATACAGATTCTTTCGAATATGGCCGACACTATCGGTAGCTACGTCTCTCTTATACGCATCATATATGCTACGCCAGGTAGCGAAAAGTTATGAGCTTCCCAACTGAAAAGATAAATATTTACATTTCCAAGTCTGTTTTGATATTCTACTTAACCCTATTAATGCCAGGCTATGCTACCCGGCTACAAAAGCCCTCTCTTCTATAGGAATGCAGTAGTACAAAGAAACTTTGTAGCAAAGTAACACAACCTCAATAAAACATGGTTAATTTTACCGTGGTGAGAAGAGCTCTGGACTCCATGGCGGCACCGCAGCAGCCCAAGAAGCCGAGCAGAAACACCAGGGCGCTGGCCACGATGAGCACATAGGCGCCTTGTTCCAGTACCGACGGTGTGTTGTAGACCTGCACGTAACACCAATACTGTTACTCTTCCAATATTTCTGGATCAGCGTCTCTAATTATTTTAATTATCCCGTGCTAAATGCAAAAGCGTATGCATAGATTTGGACTCCGTGTCCGTGGACGCGTCGCTCTCCCCTGCACAGGAGATCGTGGGTACTTGCCCTGGGGCTGGGGCTTCGACGGCGCCGGCAGCATATTGACATTACTGTGTCTATCCGCAATATTACTGGGTTCTCTAGGACCCAGCCCGCCGCCTCCATTCTTGTACAAAATTTTCGACATCTGCCTGCTGCCGCCACATCTACACCGGAATTTGTTAAACCGAATCTTCATTCCCTGCTTGTTGTGTCACCTTCAATGCGGAGATGGCGGGAAAACTGAGGAGCATCGATAGGGAGAGTAGAAAACGAGTACCAGACCAATAGAAAAGTCAAATGGACGTTGGCTCGGCGGAGGGCCAGGAAACTAATATATTCGTAGAAACAGAAATTCTGAACAGGGGAAATAAAGGCCGCCAGTAGAAGATAGAAAAAGAAAAAAGTGGCTACAAAAGGAAGACGTCGAGAAGACCTAACTAAGGCGACTGTAACATAACTGGGTTTCCTGGGGCGTAACTCCCCATGACACCTAATGGATGAGCCTAATCCTATGGCTATAGCCCATAGTATGCTCCCTAAGGGGTGAGAGAGGGGAAGAACACTAATATAGCCTACTTTGAAACGCTATAACATACACAAGAAGCATTTAGTGAAGACCGTCGCATCTCCCTTGTACTATGCGTTAGTTGTGAGGACAACAACATCGAACAAACATGAACTAACAAACTAAGACGCCATCACGATGCGTCAGTTCTAAGGATAACAATGCCAAACAGACGCCATCGGCATGAGAACAATGGTGCAAGGAGCGCCAGACAAGAGGATACGTTTCATTAGCGGCAATTGCGCCTGACGGACAGTAGACAGGATCAAGTTTCCTCCCCCGCCCTATTGGACACAATGACACTCCGTCCTACAGTGCTTTGAAGTCAAGCAAATGTGTTTCTTTAGCAGCCCTCAGCACAGGAAGAAGTGGCCAAAGTTAAGCATTCATAATTAAAAAATATAATAATCAACGTAGAAAGGTGGCACGTACCGCATGCAAAACCATCTTGAGAGGTTTTGGTTTGGTTTACAACAGAAGGATCTCACGATAGGCATACGTTGCTGGTATAAGGGGCGCTTAATAATAGTCTCCTCCGTAGAGTAAACAAAGCATGTTAGAGTAGCTAATAACCCAAGTACGGATAGGTAGCACAATAACTTATTGAGGGTATAGATTTACAAGCTCATTATAAATGTTTCCTCCATTGGCGTCACGAATAGCATGAAAACGAGCAGAATAGGAAGACAAAAGAGACTCAAAGAGCTCCGAGGGAACTGATGTGAGGACTGCACCGATGTGTTCCTCCATCTTGGTAGGTAGCTGCTACTTAATTTAATAGCTAGAGGTTTAGACAACATTTTTTTTCAACCTTGTTCTGCAAGATCGATCCATCGCTTTGACAAACATTCAGATCGAGAAACCTTGAGATCGGGACTCAACGAGGAGCCGTTTGAGTTGTTTTCGCCGTCCTTCCCTCAGTTCCCTGCTCGTCCGCAAATTGTTCTTGACGTCAATTAAAGAACACTGAATATTGAGCTTGTGAATGTAAACCCACAATCAATTGTTCAACCCATAGGTACATTCATTATTTTAGAATAATACCACGATCATACCACGATCGACATCATTTGAAAAATCCACGATATTGTCGCCTCATAACATCCACTAGAATGCAGCCACAAAATATCCGCAATATCCCCACCCATGTTCGACGCTATTCAAAATCCACGCCACTCTCGCCCCAGCATATCCACAAAACCACCACAGCATCAAAAATCTACGACGCTCTGGCTAAAACTACCACAAAATCATTATTAAGAATCCGGCACCAAACCACACACAGTCCGGCGACCAGATTCTACCCCCATTCTACTTCGTCGCCGCCGCGTCCAGAGCGCTGTCACGCTCCAAAATCTGCGCTGCACATCACGATGTGTCACGGGCCTCATAATTCTAGCGAGAGCGCACCGTTACGGCGCATCCAACGCTCAGTTCTGGAGTGTCGACGGGCCGGCCGAACAGTGCTGCGTTATTGATGCAATCCTGACGTTTGCAGACACGTACGTCGGAGCAACAGCGGTAGAGAGTAGACCAGGTAACGGTACGTAGCCATAACAAAATAAACTGCTTGAGACAATGAATTACTAACTTGAGCAGCTATAAGCTTCAACCTTCACCCACATTTTACTGAAATGCTGACGCTCGCAACTGCACTTCAGTGGCTCAAAACAAGAGAATTTCGGTGTAGCAATTATTATTTCAAACTATTTTCTTACTTCGACGAAACTGCTTTACGCTTGGGTGAAAATTTTTCGATCGGTTGAAGTTGTACGAGTGCATATTAGGATACGCGGCTCAAATTTAAATTGAATGATTTTTGACTGCATGCTAATATTTTTTTTCTTTATACATGCCACCAAAAGGAAGGAAGGTCTGTGCCGCTCAGCCGAACTGAAACCGGAAGCACTCATCTCTTTTGATTACAGTTGGCCGTTGTAGTAAATCCTTCGATCATACGTATACTCGTCACCAAGGAATGATCAATGCAGTAGTATCACAAATTCGTCGCTGTCATTTTTGGCAGCAAGGGTACTCTAAAAACTAATACCATCAGCCACTCCCAACACAACAACAGGGCAAGAATTACCCACAGTGGGAGGGTCGCCGGGTAAACGAACGAATATTTTCGGTCACTCGCAATGCGACAGTCCATTAAACATACCGCAAAACGGTGCTTTGAGAAAGACACAGTCGCGCAGACAAATCTTATAATACTCCGACCATCCTATCAAGGCAGTTTGGGCGTGGTCAAATTCCTCTACAACGTTGCCAATTTCTGAGATTCTATTCGGCCCATATCTTAGCACCGCCCATTACCAACATAATAGAGAAATCTCATAATGCCCACAGAACTGGCAACGCTGTCGAGGTATTTGACTACCTCCCACCTGCCTTGATAAAATGGACCTAGTATAGACAGTCAATTACATTGCACAACAGATGAAAAACAGCACCGAGGAGTTTTTTCCCAATTGGACATTTTTAGGCAAACAGTCGATGTTATTTCAGGCTATCTCCTACAGACATCAGCGCTGTACCTAAAACGGTCAGATTGAGCGCTGCGTAAACAGCCGAACCTTTCCAACCAATCACAACATAGAACAATGGATGAAAAATAACAACGGTAGAGTGAAATTGGGCACGAGGTAAACAGCTGAATCTTTCCTATCAATCCGAAACATAGAATAATGGGTAAAAAAAATCAACTGTAGAGTGGGGTAGGGCGCCAGGTAAACAACCGAATCTTTTCAACCAATCACAAAATAGAACAAAAGGTTACGAACTACGCACCTGTAGAGTGGGGTTGTCAGACAGCCGTGTGATGAGCAGGAAGGACGTGTTGTCCACGGCCAGCCAGACGCTCAGCGCCAAGATGAGTCCGCCGGCGGCCTGCACAAAATGTGGGCTTTTGAAACTAGCATATCGTCTGAAGAAACTAGCAACTTAAGCTAGACAAGTAATCACTATCAACAAAAAATGACCAAGCACAACAATTAAAATAAATTTTAAATATCCATAGGGTTTCCCGGAAGTTCGTCGCAATTTTTAAAGGAAAGAAAAAGCTCAATAAATATAAGCAATTACATTTTTGAACCACACCCAAAAAGGTTGAAGCTTCCGGTAAATTCTCGGGTTGCGAAATATGGGTTATCCTCAATTAATTACTGGATTTGGTTATCATCTCTAGTAAATGGTCTGCCAGTTCGCTCTTTATCAATGAGGTTACAATTTTCAGCTCGGAATTTTCGCGAACCACTTCCGTACAGTCTTTGGATAAAAAATCATCACTGTAAACCGTGAAAATATCTTTGGTTTCTTGCGAGGCATTTTTTCTATGGAAATAGAAAAGCATTTAGTATCGAAAATGAATTTTGTATCTTTCATTGTGAAGGGTTACAGAATTATCACAAGTTGTAGGATATCTAGGAGCTCAAACCTTCTACGAATAAATAAGTTGAACCCCGCTCGAAATGGAGGTGCGGTCAAATCCTATTTTCCAGACTCGTGCCATGTTCTAAACTAAGTCGAATGATAGGGTTGGCAGAAGCCATTTTTTTTAAACCAAATACCATGTGTTTTAGTTAAAACCAAAAAACCCGTGTTTTTGGTTTATTTGCTTCTTTAATAGTTTGTTATTTTTTCAGAGGTCTAAGAATTTTATTCAATATTTCAAGGGTTTTCTGCTTTGTACACACATGTAGCTACCTAATCATCAAAAATCTTAGTCACTTCATTTCAACTTCCTATTGTAGAAGAATGATTTTAAGATAAAGGGGTTACAAAAACGCAGTTAGCAGAGTACCTGTATTTGCTATGGCTACATTTATAATCCAAACTGCAGAAAGGCTATGATTTATATTTGCAATATAAAATCTTTTGAAAAGCTTGGAAACACTTCAAATTACAAATACAACTTGACAGAAGAGCAAGCTACTAGCTAATTGATAGCAGAGTAATGAACTAAAGAAAGTTAAATGGCTATAAAATCCTTTGAAAAACTTAGAAACACTCCAAAATACAATGACATCTCAATAGAAATATAGCGTGCTACTAGCTAATTAAGAGCAGAGCAATGAACTGAAGAAAGTGAAATAGCTATAGGCGTACATCCTTCTCATGAGCTCAATAGCTATCTAATAGCAACTATATAACGACTACTCCTAATATTTTCAATAGCTTCTAGCTTACCAGAATATAATTAGACATGCATCTCTGATATGAAATAACACAAAATTCAATAAGTTATAGGTTTTTAATAAACATAAACAATAGTTGACCCTAACTGTCGTAACAGTCAAACAGATTCCTGAAAAGAAACATATTAACTCATCCTTTCAGTTCTGTGACTAAAGTTTGATACTTTCTAGAAGTAAAACTGTTCATTTTGCAATGTTTATGAATAAAAGCCAAAAAATTTCAATATAAATAAAAAAAAACACTTTTTTGTTGATATATAGCTTTTATAATTTTGTGGCTCACAGCTCATCCTAATACCTCAGATGGGGGCAGTTAAGCCAAGGCCCCCCCCCCCTTCCCCAGAAAAAAAAAAAAAAAAAAAAAAAAANGGGGGCAGTTAAGCCAAGGCCCCCCCCCCCTTCCCCAAAAAAAAAAAAAAAAAAAACAAGGCATAACAGATGCTAGTTCATTTATAGGCTTCATTAACCGCAGTTATCATATTTCAAGATACAAAAAGAAAGCAGCACGTAGCATGTCATGATAGATGAGCAACTCAAGCGACGAGAAGCACTAAACATGGAAAACATGTGAAGAAAGCAGAAGAAGATAAGATCAACGATCGCCGTTAGGCTGTGAAGAACATTAAAAAAAGTAAAGCGAGTATGCATGGAAAAACCGCGATGGCCTATCAAAGTAGTTCCGTGTATTTAATACGTGATTTAACTCACCGATTCTAGTTTTTATCGAGGCTATACATACTTTTAGCCCCCACCCCTCCCCTTTGATCTTCAAAAATAATAAGAAAACAGTTGTACGCCAAGCTGAGAAGTTCAATGCCAAGATCAGCTATGTCTTCCAAGGAGAGTGTAACTCGACTCCCACAAATGGTATAAATACGGTACTATGTGCCCGATAATAAATATAAAATAGCTGCTTTTCACCCACTGTGTACCTAAAAAGAAATGAAAAACCTAATACACCAACATGCATACAAAACATGTATCTCCTAGTCACGAATGGGACAGTAAGATTCTCCATACCTAAAGGTCTCCTAATCAGTAATTAAAAATAAGATAGCCTCATCCTGGACGACAGGACGTTTGTACTCCATTAAAATGTGTACGTACATCTCCTAATCAATAAAGGAAAATACCCCCTCTTAGTTTAACCTGTAACTAAAACTTACTGGAAAACACTTCATGCCAAGATGCGAAACACGATCCCCTTCCCCACCTGACAGTACATCTGTACCTAGCTAACCCCTAAAACGTACATCTCCTACTCCGCCAATGAAAATACGTACCTACTCTTGGTCCAGCCTGTATCTAAAGATAACTAGAAACACGGTAGGCCAACACGCAAAGTTAATGCCAAGGTCATCCTCCGCCCAGCAGGACAGCGCGTCAGTAACGTCCGGCCCTTGAGCTCCGTTACAAGCCACTCGTCACACTTGACTCATAAGCAACTCGCTCCGCGTGTCGGAAAAAAGCAGTTAACAATTATTGAAGCATGTCGATATGATTGGTCTAAAAGCAGACAGAGTTTCAGCGAATATCCGCCGTCTCCAAGGATTTCGTACACAAGTATATCGCTAATAATTAAATTTATACCTAGCGTATTGCAGACTCGAACAGCATCTAGCCCCAACCTTGTCCCGAGTTTTCGCTACATATGGCCACAGAAATCGTCTAGGCAGGATAATAGTCTTGTCAATAACTGGCTGTATGGGCTAAGTTTTCAAATATTTGATCTTCATGAAAATTGCATTTGTCAGACTCGTGAAACAAAATACTGTACGAGTAATTTCATCAAGGGGCATTCGAGACTCATGCGGAACGCTTCTTCGATTAATCTAAGTATATGAAGCCTGCAGTGGCCACAGACTCTTTGAAGAAAATAAGAGGGATTTTGCTAGAAATATCTGAGTTGCAGTTTCAATGCTTCTTATACTTGAAAACAACAAGGAGAGGGGAAATGGCTTTGCGCATCGCCGTGTTATTATTAAAAGTCATCAAAATACGTAACTGTATTATTAATAATTGCTTAATTTGTTGACCACATGACTTGATGCGCGCAAAAACTTGTCCTTCCATTGAAACAATTTAGAGAGAAGAAAATGTACTGAAATCCCAAAATTGGCAACACAATGTTACGCGCAGTGGCAGAAAGAGTGCCAGCCCCAAGGAAGAAAGAATTTATTTGTAGGACTGATGGTGCATTTTTGCGGTGCTTGGCTTGCTGCGTCTGCATTTCTATCATCTTGACGCAGCTATGGGGAGTACTGACCCTTGCTAGAAACGGGGATGATTGGAGGTAGCAGTTGTCGCAAGAGCCTCCCGTCCTTTAACGCCATAAGCTCTGACAATCCACGATCGTCTCCAGCGGCGCAATCCCCTGGGGCCGGCCATCACCAACCACCCAATGTGGAATTCCCACTCGGGTAAGTCGACTTTACCCCTGCGTATTTCATCTACGTACGTGGGGTACCGAATAAATCAAAGCTTCAAGCGAAAAAAACAGGAACAAGATCAAGCTTACACTAGCCATAGGAAGCTTGCTATAAATTACTGCTATAGGCAGGACTATGGTACAGTATAAAACTCAAGAAGTACTCCAAGACCAAGCCCATAAAGAAGAAAAAAAAAACAATGTGCCACGGCGTTACTTCTTAAAATTTCAGCTCAAAAACGTCCAATCTCCGCCCCAAAGCAACAGCTTGACGAATGCACGAGGCCCTAAAGCACAACACTAAAATTAACTTATTGATGGCGCAACACTCTTTGAAATGCGACCAAAGAGACCATGTGGATATTTACTTTGCATGCACGACCAGAGGATTTAGTTCCAGTTTATTATACAAAGTAGACAAATCGTTTTTCTGAATACGGTTTCTATCGAGTTCATCATATATTCATTTATTTGTATTATAAGGTATCGAGAAGCACCATTCAAAAAAGAACGACAGAGATTCAACTCACTCGTCCAATTTACGATGAATTCAGTCCACTCCATATATCGTTTACGAAGTATTTAATTCAGCGCCCGTAAAGGTCCAGTCAACTTGACCGCACCTCCTACTGGTAAATCCACACGCACTGGTTCGTCTGCGGATACAGGCCAACTGGCCCTAGAGAAGTGTACGGCTGCAGTTGTTCACGGTCGTCAAGAACTATGGTGCCATCAACGGAAGATTCTTATGTAATGACCCGGGTCCCCTTTCTAGCTTCGATTTCAGGAAAGGCAAGTGTCCCCACAGCAGCTACCTATAAATTAGGTGCTGACTCAACGCGTCAAGCGCCGCAAGGCTCGCCTCTCTGGCTTTGCATTGGAACCCGCAGCGCAGAGCATTACAAGTTCAGCACGCTAAGTTGATGCTACCGTCTGTATACAATTTATAAGAAGAGCAGCTCCTCTCGCAGAATTTACGAGACGTTCAGCTCATTTGATGCAACATATAAAAAATGCAACCCCTTCATACCAGAGAAACGGAGCTCCCTTCATGCAAATGTAATTCTGCCGGTACTGCAAGCATCGGCATTTCGAGCAAGAAAGTGCAGCGATGCATGCTTAAGTTTTGGAATAAAAAACTACTGAAGAATCACTGATGCATGTCAAGAGACAAGGTACGTACGGTACGTGGTGAGGCAATAGGATATCCGTGATAACTAGATCAGGATTTAAGGTGGACCGTGACTGCCGACAATAAAATTCCCCCTTAAACATGCATACGTCAAACATCGTATAGCTAACACATGGAAAAAAGTGTCCGTTTTAACGTAAAATTTGAGAAAGGGCAAGGGCCGGGATGCACAAAACGCCTGTAACGCTAAACAGAAATTTCTTCTTTAAAACTCAACCTTAAATAGATAAATAGACTAGTGAAACGGAAAAATCATGGACACAGTCATTACCTCCACCAAGGAGGTTATGTTTTCGTCGGGTCTGTCACCAAGCTAACTCAAAAAGTTATCGAAGGATTTTGATAAAATTTACAGGGATTGTTAGGTATGTTAGGAGGAACAGATGATTAACGTTTGGTGGAGATCCGTACATCCGTTTGTTTGTCTGCCTGATTTTTCTCAATGCCCTAACTTAAAAAGTTATGGATGGATTTTTATAAAATTTACATGAGTTGTTAGGTATACCACAAAGAGTAAATGACCAAATTTTTATGATGATCTGTTTGTTAGTTTGTATGTTTGTTGCTGCGTTTGATTTTATGTTTGTTAGCGCAATAACCCAAAAAGTTTTGAGCGAATCTTTATGAAACTTACAGAAATTATCAGTAATGTTAAAGACATGAATGACTAAATTTCGGTGCAGATCTGTTGGTTCGTTTGAATGTTTGACTTATGTTTGTCATAATGTTTGTGAGCAGCATCAGTCAAACAGTTATGAAAGGATCTTCAAAAAATTACAGAAATTGATAATACTATTAAAAGGCACAAATGATTAGATTTTGGAGTTGATACAAAAGAAATTTTGGTTCAGAGCTAATTTGAATTTTTCGTTACCGTTGCCTTACTTGGCAAAGGTATGCGCTCTCAGAGTGCTCTAGTTTCACCTGTTTTCAGAATCCAATCACACAAAATGCCGAACCGATTATCACTAAAATTGGATCAACTGTATTGCTTCTAACAATTCCAGTGATTTCAAAAAGATCCCTTCAAATAACTTTTGGAGTTATGATGGTAACAAACATAGGATCAAACACAGAGTCAACACTGAAACACACAAAAAGACCATCACAAAAATTTAATCATTTACTCTTCGTGATGTACCAAATAACTCGTGTAACTTTATACAAATCTGTCCCTAACTTTTTGAGTTACGATGCTAAGAAAAAGAGGTAAAAGAAATGAATATTCAAATGGTCTAATGTATTTTCACCAAAACGTAATCGTTTGCTGCTCTTAAAATGTCAAACAATCCCTGTAAATTTGACAAAAATCTGTTCATAACTTTTTAAGTTATCTATTTGACAGACAAAGAGATCGATAGAAAACTCGAAAAAACTACAGCACTTTGAGAGCGCATACCTCCGCTAAGCAAGGCAACGGTAGTTGTAAAATTCCAATGGGTTCGAAATTTTAATTTCATTGGTATTAACGCCCAAATAGAATCATTTGTGACGTTTAACTGTAATGACAGCTTTTGTAATTTTCTAGGAAATAGGTTCGTGACTTTTTGAGTCAAACTGCTAACAAATATTCTGTCAAGCATTAGTCGAACGAACAAAAATAGATTAAACAATCTACACTAAAATTCAATCAATTCTATTAGGTTTTTCAATACTTTTATAATTCGTACTAATTTTATACAGATCCGCTTATAACTTAGTTTCTTTGCTAGCAAGCGTAAAATTCAACACAGAGACATACAAAAGAAAGAACAAACAGATCATTACAAAGATATGGCTCTTGCTGCTAAGAAAAAAGACAGACAAACAAACGGATGGACCAATCTGTGCCAAAAGTTAACAATCTATTCCTCCTAACATGTCTAACCTTCCTTGTAAATTTTGTAACATCCGCCTATAAATTTTTTCTGTTATCTTTGTGACAGCAAACACACAAACTCAACGAAAACATAACCTCCTTTGCGGAGGTAATTAGTCACCAGGTGATGTACCCGTATGAGTTATTGTCCATCAGGATATACAGTATCGAATATAGACCATTTAGTGTGTATCTAATAGATGCAGATGTATATATACTTAATTGTACACTAGGGCATACTTTTTAACATACGGGTCCGGATGTTTAAAAGTTAGCGAAGTTTGCGTAAAGTTACGTTTCAACTTTAAACGCAAATAACTGTGTTAACGTTTCTCTGCGTTTTTCGTACGTTTACGTTGAGATGTTCACAGCAGTTTTACGTTAATGTAAAGGCCTTTACGAGTGCATGCTGAAAAATTGCCGTGAGGCTCGCTCAGCCAATAGGAAAGCGCGTTACAAATGCAGATAGAGCGCGCTGTGCAAACATTGGAGCAACAGCTGATCGGTGTCTGTGTGCGAGAAACTCATGTTGATACTTTTGTTTCAGCTCTGTCGTTTCTTGGGTTTTAATGCAATAAAATGGATAACTTGATTTCACACAAAAATAATAAAAAATATCCAAACTCCAGTGATGAGGAACTATAGTCTACAATTTATTACATAATGATACGTCCGAAACTAACTAACGGCACTTGTGGGGTAAACTGAACTGACGGGAAACATCTTCACATCATTTGTTGGCAATCTCACAGCTGTGTCTAAAAGAATTCAACATAACTTTCTGACGAAAAAATTATGATACTCGTTCTTTTAACTAGGGTGTGCCATCGTCATAAAAGTACCATTTGATCCTAAAGCAACACAAGGGACAAAATTTACCGCTATATTCTGGATTAACACCAGTGGGCATTCAGTTATAACCCGATAGAAACTATTGAGGTAGCACAGTTCTTGATAACATTACCTATGCATTCTTGTTTTGCAGTTTTCATCTAATATATGATAAACAATCATAAAAATTTAGAGCTAAAAATTGACATATTACAGATTGAAATACGGTGCGCATTCTATATTGTATTACTGTGTTTTCAATTCACCGCGTTTGAACACTTCGTGCTGTCCTAGCAAACACAACTGTGGGTCGACCAATAGTTTCGATAAAATGTTTACCGTCATATGCGCTGGCTGAGCAAGTGTCAAGAGTGACGTCGTCTCAGAAAGTGGTGCTTGTTTTTGTTGCTTGCACAGACACATCAACGCATTCCAACGCTGTGAAGTGAAAACACACGACGAAAGTCTATTTTCTGTAGCGGGCGTAATATGCCATTTACGTTACAGCTGTTGTTCTTGAGCATTAGCATTTATTACAGCAAGTGCATTGATCAGAATTCCTCTTATAAATAGCTACTAAATGAAAATAATTGTCCAGCCTGTACTTATCATTTGAAAAGTCTCATTTTAGCTTATGCCAGATGGTGATCGTTTGTGCATGTGCCCGTAGCTCACAAAGTGCACTTTTCTGAAGTTAAGGGAAAATCTGTGAGCTAAATACACTTAGTGAAGAGTCGTGCATCCCGACCATGGAGTGTAAGCAATATAGTCTTAAAGTTTAAGCCTCAGTATACACGAATGCTCATTCTCAGCCACGCTATTCTAGACGATTAGCGGATCATATCCGATACTGCCCAAATCGACCCTTGATGACACAGGTCTAGGTAGCATTTCCGTCAGAATTTATTTCCATCGTATCTTCATACTTTTACTATTCTAGTACAAATCTGCAGTCCGTTTTGATCTATCACGTACCAATCTCAAGTAATAACGCGCTCGTTCCTGCATCTCATCGGTGCCTCTCCTTCAGAACGTCCAGTGGGATCATTTTCAAACATGTCCTATAATGCTATTCAAAAGAGAGTCAAACACGAATGTCTAAAAAAAAAAGCGCTAGTGAAGTTTCAGCTACAGGTTTAAAATTCAGTGCCCAAAGGTAAATTAATAACAAGTCTTAAGCTCGCAGAAAACGCTTTTTTTTTTTTTTTGACCAGAGTAATTGCGATCAAATTCCGACAAGGCTGAGAGGAACAACAGAACATACAGGAAGCAAAGTATAGGAGCAGCTAATCAGGAAAGTGCCGAAGAGAAGAAAAGTGATGACTTGAGTTATTAAAAAAAAGGTTGGAGACAAAATGAGAACAAAATGGAGGCTTCATGTTCTTGGACAAGATTTAGGGCGGGTTCACACGACAGTCAAATGCAGGATTTATCTCAGCTAATCGTCCGAGTGCATTGCTCTGTCCTTCAACGAGCAAGAAAGTTCAGTTTTCAGAGCCCAAACTCGCAGTAAATATAAGTTATCATAACTTTACTGGCAACACTCGTGTCAGTCTATGAACATTGCAGTCAACATATTAACAAGACTTCCAATAGATACATAATTCCGCTCACAAGGACACAACAAAGCATGAGGACGATCGATTAATTAAATGGGAGAGAACGTTCAAGACCTGTGTGATCTCCTCACAGAGTACCGTTCGAACTGCGGTTTACCTAAGGATAGGAGGATTGGAGCCTTACGGAGCAGTTTTAGCCTTATAGACATAACACCTGATGCTTCAATGAAAAAGAGGAATTGACCAGGAGTATATCGATAGCAAGCACGAGAGTGTTCCAACACTGCATCAGTGCGGATGAAAGCAACGTGTCGGCAAGAACAGAAATTATACACTGTATAAAGCAGCATCATTAACGAGTACGAACGAAAACGGAAACGAAGTGGGCACGACGGAAAACAGTCTCGAAGACCTGCACACATATTATAGCTAAACCATGGGGACCCCTGGGCATCGACTCCCTATTGGATAGGACAGGCGAAGAAAAAAGAGAAGAGCGGGCCTGAATAATCTAGCCCTATGCCCCACCCTATGCCTCCAACAGGGTTAGGCTGCGTAACTATAAAAACGCAAATATCCACTATGGTGTGTGTCCACGAATATGGCCAGTAAGAAAAAAAAGGTGCCGGCAGCAATATACTTGGAATTACCCAGTTGGCTGCGCTGATGTAGGCTACATCATCTGACGGGGAAAAAACATACCAGCATATCATCACTGATGCATGCCGAAAAGCAAGGCCGAGTGTAGATGCAAAAAGAACTACCTTGGGTACATCCGGGATATATCCTGTACGACGCACCCTCTAGTATTGTAGTCGTGTAAGCAGTTTCTGATACTAAATTTTAACAAAAAAAAAAGATGCGATTCCGGAAAGAGGGCCTCCTCATGAACCGTGATCGTGAGGAGTAAGTTTACATTATCATCAGCAAAGCATACATCTTCGGTAAATTGGTAAAGTGACCGCGAATCTACAAGCTTTCATAAAATTTTGTCTCCATGTGATTTTACAAGCTCACACTTACATAATTTTTGTTACGTGATCGTGAAAAGCAAGGCCTCGACGAATTGCTACCGCGATCGTGAAATGTTAACCTTCAGTAACTTCAGTACGTGATCACACTGACCGGTAGAACAATATACGCGTTGTACTGCTGAACATGTCTCACTGATCCATGGTCACGTCGAGCAACCGCAGCAGAGGTTCATGCATGACCCTTCTCTGCGCAAGACGATGTCGTTCTGTGGTTGGATTATTAGTAGAATGTTCTTGTTTCTGGTGCTTATCATCTGCACCTGCTAGGTGATAATACTCAGTTATAACAGACTCGAAAAACAGCTAGTTTTTCACTAATTATTTATAAGCGGATAAAATTTGGATCCAGTTACAAGTGGTGTCGGAGATTATAGGTACGGTACTGCTTTAGATGGGTGATAAGTGATAACCACAGCCATGCAGTTACACTGGAATAATATCCCAAAAAATTTTATCATCTCACAAAAAGACGTACACTGTGATCCAGAGAGAGGAAGAAACAAGAGATATGATTACCATCAACTTGAATTAAAAAATACAAAGGACTAATAAACCCAAGGGTAACAGTAGACAATCTGATGACGCCTGTAGGACTCTCGACCAAAAAGAATCACTCGATCTTAAACTATTTACGCCTGACTTCTACATTCGTGGAATCGATTCCTACGGCTAAAACTAAGATTTTTCGTTCGGGCATTATTTATCTCAAGTAACGGGTCACTGAGATCCGGTCCTGGCCCATTGGACATTCCAGTAGACCACAATAAACAGGACAGAAAATAAAAACATTATTAAGATGATTCCCTCTATTTTAATTTATAACCTTAAATTTTAGAAAATATTTGCCAACATAACAAAATATGATTCTTTATGTATCGTAAGATACGTTGTACGTTTAGGTATAAAACATCAATACTGTGTTTGTTGAGCGTTTAAATATCGGTATTGAGCATATAGCTACCTATCGAAGCGCGACATGTTCTTCTCGTAGTTTTTGAAAATCTCGACATACGAGCATATAACCCAAGAGACTCGTGCAACCCCAAGAGGTCAAACACAGATCAGGCAATAAATTCAATGCCGACACACATCAAGGAACAGCAAACCGACCGAACTTACGAGTTTGCACAGAACAACCAACAACGTATGATTCAGTCAAGTATAGCGAGTATCCTACAGGAACAGCACTCAGTGAGAAGATGAAAAGTAGCATTTAAAAAAAAATTATGAAGGACCACAAAGCATGAAAGACGCACATGCAGTTGGCGCCATACGACAATGAAAAAAATGTCTTATATGGCTAGCTTTGGCTAATTTAGCATGCGGAGTTTATTGGACGGGCCTCTTACGCATAGGATGAGCGAATCTCACTCTATATATCGAGGGCGTAGAGTCAGAAGTGGCTATGTCCATTTTTGGTGAAATTGGGTTCCCCTCAGCAAAAGGGTGCCCGTGAGGCATATTCTTAGAGTCACGGGTGTGTTTGCTATATCTCTTCATTAAGGAGAGTTTTGGCATGAAAATATAGGGCATAGACACCCGTGACACTAACAATATGCCTCACTGGCACCCACTTAGTGAATGGAACCCGATTTCGCCAAAAATGGACATAGCCACTTCTGGCTCTAAACCCTCGATATGCTGTACATGTACGATCTATGGCTCCTACTTCCCTCCTGAAAGGATCAGCCGGACTACTAAGAATAACGGAAGAAAAGTAGACTCTACAGGAAACGGAAAGTCTCCCACGCGGCGAACTGCAGGTAAGGCAACGTACGATGCTCATGGGAAAGGGAATACTCCATAGAAGGTGTATGGGATTAGCAAACCTAATGTAAGGCTGAACAATTAAGGTTGTAACTCACGTTTCGCTAGCTAAGATGAGCAGCAGCAGAACAAAAAACGCACGAAAGAAAGTAAACACGGAGAGACCGACGTCCCCGAAGACCTAACTCAAGCAGGGTACATTGTCAGAAGAACCAAAGCAGTTAAGCCAAACTGACCATTGGCGAGACAGCAACAGCACCAAAATAAACAGACACATGCCAGAAGCACGGCGAAGATAAGCGCAACTCGAGTATAGGGAGAGGCAGCGTCACAAACTCTTTACAAATAGACGGTCTAGCTATCGGAACTAAGAGTAAAACAAGAAATTTTCTTTCTCTAAAGACGCTTGCACTCTCAGCAAAGTTTAACTCGAAGAACTATAGATGTTCTTTCGTCCATAAGACTCATCTTCAATTTGCTCCCAAGTAACCCTAACCTTTCCTAAACTGTTGTATTTGCAGTGCACCAATGAAGCTAGCCACTTGAAATATTTCTGTCTCAGTGAAAAGAAGCATTAACTTTTTTGCTATGAGTAGGACAAAATAAAGGAACGTTGACAAACACAGGTTGTCCAATTTGAACCAATATGGTGATAAATGACCATGCCTGAAACCTCGATATCCAAAACCTGAAAACTCGATATCCAAAACCCTGGAGGAAAATAAACTTCAACTGCAACTAAACATACGATACTTACGAAAAACGTGAAACTGAATCATATTATTAAAGACTAAAGAAAAGATACTCACGAAAAATGTGAAGTTGAATAGGCATAGGATGTACTTGACGAAGATGGCACCACAACTCAGGGAAGCCATGACGTAGACTCTTCTTCGCCTCCGCTGTTTATGCTTGGCAGTCTGACGCTTCTTCGGCGCCTTGAAACTTTCGTTTCGAGTTACGGTTTTCGGGACGTTTTGGGCAGGGGGGGTGGAGACTGTAGACGTCACTTGAGGAGCGGTTGGAGCAGAGGCAGTAGCTTCTTGGTAACCGTAGATAGGGTAATCGTACTGATCTTGCTGCTGTTGCTGAAACTGTTGTTGGTGAGGGTTGAGGTAAGGTTGTCGGGACGTTGGGAGAAGGGATGGAGGTTTGTAACTATACGAAGCAATCTTGAAGGATGGGAAAAAGATTTGAGGAAAACTCGCTTTGGAGTATGAAGCAAACAAAGAGGATGAGAAAACTGAAACGTAGACGAAAATTTGTACCTATACGAAGCACTGGTGAAAAAAGTTTCAAAAATTGGAGATAGTAAATAGAAGAGGAGTTGAAAGTAGATTTGTCAAAAGAAGTTATAATCAAGAAGAAATGTACTTTAGTTTAGCATGGTACAAACAAAAAATTGGAATGGTCGAGGAATTCCACAGAAAATGCTAGAACGTAAACGCACTTTATTTTTTCAAGACCTGCAATTCAGCAGATTTTCTTGCAAGCTGATGTATCCACCCAAAAATTTGTTCAGCAAGCCATGTCTCGTCTAGTAAAAGTTATCACGCCTACCACATTCTCAAATCTAAATTATGCTTAAGTCACATAATCCAGGGGAGACACTATAAAAGTTTCACATGACACCATACAAAAACTTCATGCAATTTACACACCAAGACACCGCCGCTTCACATTAGAACTCGCTCGTTCGGTAGATTCTTATTCGTGAACCAACCACATAAAAAATTAACGACAGAAACTCGCTTCCTGAAACACAGCCACTTCCTGCAAAAAAAGAAAACAAATGGATCGTTAAAAACCAGTAAAAATGAGCATTCTTCACAAGCACCGAGTTCTTCAGTAGGTATCACTAGTAATGAAGATGAATGGCACCAGCAGCCACAAGACTATAAAAACTTGTGAAAAACACTTGAGCTAAGTCTAGAGTGCATGCGTTAAATGTGGTGATCGATGGACGTACTGCACGTAGGTACAGGGTTCTGTCAATTGTTTAGCACTCGCAAGGTATATACATGGAAACAATATGTGAGGGTACTGGCTGTAGTACGATTGATGGGCATGCCGAAAGTGAATACATAGTTCTGTCACTTACGCATTCCTTAACCATGGTAGGTACATTTGAAAATTTGGAATTCAAAAATGAAACCAATGTCATAAGCTAGAAAAATACGATAGATGGGCACGCCGAAAGTGTATAGTTAGGCCTATGTCACTTACGCATTTCTTAAATAAATGGTACATTTGGAATTGGAAAATGAAACCAGTATCCTACGCTGGAAAAATACGATAGATGGGCACGCCGAAAGTGAATAGGTCTGTCAGTTACGCATCCTTAAATATGCATTTAGATTTAAAATTGAAACCTGAGTCAAAGATGATGAAAACCTCTGATAAACGATCCACATAAAGGGCACATGTGACTATGCAACTTAGTGTGACCCGATATAGACCAACACCATGACAAAAAATAAAAAAATAATTTAATTTATAACAATTCAAAAGACTCAGTTGAGAATGACACGATAATGTGAAGCAATATATATTAACTCATTCTATGCACAAAAGAATTACTGTATATTAACCCGTATGAGCGTTAACAAGTTATCAGTTGTAATTTTAAAAAATTTTCTTTTGCAATAGGACCGTCAAAAAATTATCACTATCACTACAAGCATCCCAAGTCCGATATACGTCGCGTCTCATCTGATAACATGAGGCTATTACAGTATATATTCATCGACGATGCTGCAAAAATATAGTTGTGTGCTGCGATTAATATTACATAAATAACATTACTTCAAATTTCAGTTCAGTACCTAGCACACTAATTTCGTACTCGTATAGGTATAATTCCATAGCAACAAATATGTAAGATAATGCACAGAAGATTGATAGTACAATGAATAATTGGTGAAGCCACAATTATAATGCCGGAAATAGCCTCAGTTCGGGACCTATACAACATGCAGCTACCAATAAAGATGCGTCATTCCATTGTAGTAACCAGATAACGCGAAGTTCTTTCCACTACAATAGGTAAAAAGTGGGAAAAATAACCAAGCAAATGCGGTAATTAGGATAAATCACCTCGACTGGCGCGATTCTCAGTTTTCAAACAAAGAAAATATAATTCCACCGTAATACATAAAAAACTAGACACCTTGAGAGCGCATACCTCTGCCAAGAAAGGCAACGGTAGCGAAAAATTCAAATTGGCTCTGGAACCATGATTTTCTTCGTATCAACACTAAAATTTATCCATATGTGCCTTTCGATAGTATTAACAGTTTCTGCAATTTTTATGAAGATCCGTTGATAACATTTTGAGTTATGCTGCTAACAAACATTATGACAAACATGAGTCAAACACACAAACGGACTGACCGATCTGCACAAAAATTTATCATTTATGTCTTTTAACATTGCCAACAACTCCTGTAAATTTCGTAAAGATCCATTCAAAACTTTTTGAGTTATTGTGCTAAGAAACATAAAATTAAAAACAGCGACAAACTAATGAAAGAACAAACAGATCATCACAAAAATTTTGTCATTCTCTCTTCGTATACCTAGCAATTCGTGTACATTTCATAAAAATCCGTCCATAACTCTTTGAGTTATGGCATTAGCAAAAATGAAGCAGACAAACAAACATGCAAAAGGATGAATGGATCTTCACCAAAAGGTTATTATCTGTACCTCATAACATACTTAACCATTTGTAAAGTTCGTCAAAATCCGTCCATAACTATTTGAGTGATCTTGGCGACACACAAGTAGAATAACAGACAAAGAGACAGACAAACCCGACGAAAACATAACCTCCTTAGCGGAGGTAACAAATACACTTATTCTCAGCTTCAATTCCGTACGACATTCAGTGTTTCCATTAGCTCATAATTTCTGCAGTAAGCAATAAAATCGAAGATACAGCTAAACTAGAAGAATAAATATGTAGTATAAAGTGCAAAACCTCAGTATACGATCAACGACTCTCGCTTTCCAAGCGAAGTTATCTTCCCATTACAGGAAGCAAAAACCGAACTGTAGCAGTAATATTAACATCCCACAGCCTCAGTTCGACAAGACGCTTCTTTCTCACGCAACGAAATCTTTCACTACAACGAATAAAATGTGATGAAATAACTCAATTTCTAATCATAAATATGATACCATCACCACACTGACTCAGTTCGGTAGACCAAACCATACACAGCCTCAGTTCGGCAAGACGCTTCTTTCTCACGCAACGAAATCTTTCACTACAACGAATAAAATACGATGAAATAACTCAATTTCAAATCATAAATATGATACCATCACCACACTCAGCCCCCGTTCGGTACAACCCTCGCTGCTCCCATGTGCAGATAACGCGCATGAACGCATGAATGAGCGTCTCGTTAGAACCGAGGCCGTCAATGGAAGGTTTGTTGTAGGATCTTCAGAGGGAGACTGGCAGTAATTAAGTGGGGTTAGGATGGGGGACCCCCGCAGTAACTGCTGAAGTACGGGTACATTGATGTGTGTACGGAAGACTTCCGTTGGTGTGGGA
>LQNS02277097.1:38277811-38323450 GCA_001587735.2 Parhyale hawaiensis | reverse complement strand
AAATGCCGATAAGCACGCAACTATACAAGTCACGCACAATGTCATCGATGTTGGAGTTAACAGTAGCCCACTTTCTCGTCCGTCTAACCACACCAGCCATGCTATATCCCCCAGGTGTGAGTCACCTACGAGTTTGTTTATAGGAAGTACTTTCCGCCTCCATAAGAGTGATCTCAAAAGAAAAAAAAATGAGGACATACAGTAATGCACGAGGGGTTCCCACACAGGTTCAACACGCATAGGTACAGCAAGTCGGGCAAGAAGAGGAAGAACAAAGGAAAATAACATCAGCAGGGTTGGCTGGTTTAAACCAAAAGACCACGGTTTAAACCAACTAAAAAATACTTTTTTGTTTTTATTCAATATTTTTGGTTTTTATCCAATAATATTGCGAAACAATCAGTTTTACTTCTAGAAATTATGAAATTTTATTTGCAAAACTGAAAAGATAAGTTAATGTGTTTGTATATAGGAATCCGTTTGACTGTTACGACAGTTTGGGTCAACTATTGCTTATGTTCATTAAAAACCTATAACTTATTAAACTTTGTGTTATTTCATATCAGAGATGCATATTTAGTTCTATTCTGGTGTGCTAGTAGCTACTAAAAATCTGAAGTAGTAGTTATAGTAACTATTAGATAGCTAGTGAGCTAGCTCATGAGAAGGATGTAGGCACATAACTATTTCACCTTCTCCAGTTCAATACTGTGCTTTTAATTAGTTAGTAGCTATTTACACATTAACTCATCCTTGCATGTGTGTAAATAAAACTTAATAATTTCTAGAATTAAAACTGTTACTTTGCAATATTTATGAATAAAAACCAAACAAATCGAATGAAAGACCAAATAAACCAAAAAAACATGTTTCTTTGGTTGGTTTAAACCATGGTTTGAACAAAAAAAAACATGATTTTTGCCAACCCTGAATATCAGTGGGAGTATGAAAGTTAATGGAAGCAAAGTGGGCACGAAGGCAAGATATCCCGAAAGCTTAGCTCAGGCTAAGGTAACCTCCAGGGTCTCCATGGTGCTGCTGCTCGCCATAACATAGGATGGGAGGATGGGCGACCCTAACTAACCCGACACTATAGCTCATCCTATATGCCCCCAGAGGGAGAGTTGCGAGTAGCCTAGTTCGTTGTCTACCACCCCCTCCCCTACCACAAGTCACGCAAGATACCACCCGCGTGTGTGAAGAGAGTAGCCCAGTCTGTCGCACGCAGGCATTGCCCTGCAACAACAGACATGCTCGAGAGAAGAGAAGTAGGTAGGTACGTTGACTGATGGATGCCAGGCCCTGCGCAAACACCAAGTGCAACTTAAGCCATGCGAGCATCAAGGCTTCCTAGACCTAAGCCATGCAGCGCAGGCAGCACTGATCTGCATCGTTACTAACTTAGCTACACCATTACCCCTTCAAACAAAGCTTTTTTTTATATGTATAGGTATCAATTTGGAAGAAAGAGCATCGAAACACTCGACAATTGCTGGACGGATATATAGGTTAGGTTTGATAGGTTTATTACACACAAACACATTTTATATTACAAGTATATACCAGAGTATAAACCAGTATATACCAGAGTATATACTCTGGTTTAATAACTGTTCTTGTCTTCTTATATGTAATCGTGCCATCTAGCGCCGACAATCTTACAATTTGCAATAATTTGAAGCTCGGACTTCAGCAAGTAGACAAGCTGCTTTGGAATACAAATTTTAAAAATAACAAATGATCTCATAAAGTTTTCAAACATAAAATACATTTCAGAAATACGACGTTGGTATTTAATGGGTTAATTACTAGTTTTGAAGCGGTCAATAGTACCGTAAACATCACTTACTGGGGAATGGCTAATGGGTGAAGGGGGTTCTGATCACAGCACCAAACTGTATGATAGCGGTTTCAATCCTATTTGTTAATTCGAAGTACGAAGTGTACAACTAAATATAGCTACGTGCCTGATCAGGATGTCACTCAATCCTTGCTTCAGGTAAGCACTTGAGGACGTTACAAATAGTACTATTCCTCTGAATAATGGAAGAGTATCTTTAAAGTTGAAAAATGACCCTATAGAATATGAATTGGTAGAAGCAAGTGGAAGAGCATATATTCTTAAATCTGAAAAATGATCCTTTGGAATATGAATTGGTAAAAGCAAGTGAAAGTGGAAGAGAATATATCCTTATATTTGAAAATAACCCTATATGGAATTTAAATTCGTAGGGTCATGTTTCAAATGCAACGATACTCTTCCACTTTCACTTGCTTGTACTAATTCATATTCCAGAGAGTCATCTTTTTTCAAATTCAAAGATACGCTTCCACTTTCACTTGCTTTTACTAGGGGAATTACCCAATTTCCGAACTAACTCTATTTCCGAAAAAACAGTTATTATTTGACGGGATTATTATTTTCACCTATCAAATACAACAGTTTGTTCGGAAACCGAGTTAGTTCGGCAACTTGGTAATTCCCATAATTCATATATTATAGGTTCATTTTGGAAATTCAAGACACTATTCATATGAAAAAGTGTTGACATTGTCTAACTGGGGCATTTAAGAGTTGAGAACTTAACCTGTCTCGCACATACAGCTTTGTTTGAAACGTTTATGAAGTACACTGTGCCTACCTATTTCAGGACGATATAAATAGTGCTATTCCTACGGAAAACCGGTGTTTCATTGTTATATGAAAGGGGTGGGTGCTTAACCCTATAAGAATAAACAACCTTTTTTTAATAGGAAAGCATCGTTTGGAACCAGGTTTATGCAGTGAACTGGTAATTACGGGGTTAACGGCGCTAATAGGTGTGGTGAGATCACGCCGGTGTCATCGTTCCGCCGTTCCGACAATTTCTTGCTCTTACACAAGACTGAAGTCAGTCAGTGACCTTTGAGGGCTGACTGAAGGGGCGCGCAGTAAAACGTGTTGTAACCCGCGATAAATATTCAAGTCAGCAACCCGGAACGGAAAACTCCACTCAACTTCTACCAAACGGCAATTTGAGAAACAAAGGGAAACTTAAAGTTTCCAGCACGGCATTTGCAGCGTCGAAGCAGAGTATAATGTTTACCAAAGATAGTAAGAGCTCGCCACAATAAAATGTTACAGATGAGACAGTGTGATATCAATGCTGGAAAATACATTCAATTCTATGAGAAAATGATACATCAATGCAGAATAAGAAATTCCGAAGATAAAATGCGATGTCAATGCAAAATAATAAGTTTCAAAGAGAAAATTCGAAATCAATGCAGCAAATTACATTCAATAAAGGAAACTTTGAAACTATAAGAAGAAATTACCAAATAGATGAAATTGTAGTGTCATAGCAATACGATACTGTGTAAAGAAAACTGTAGCACCAGCAATAAAATATCAAGTAGAGGCAACTGTAGTGCAACAATAAAATACTGAGTAGAGGCAACTGTAGTGCAACAACAAAATATTGAGTACAGGCAACTGTAGTGCAACAATAAAATATTGAGTAGAGGCAACTGTAGCGTAACAATAAAATATTGAGTAGAGGCAACTGTAGTGCAACAATAAAATATTGGGTACAGGCAACTGTAGTGCAACAATAAAATATTGAGTAGAGGCAACTGTAGCGTAACAATAAAATATTGAGTACAGGCAACTGTAGTGCAACAATCAAATATTGAGTAGAGGCAACTGTAGCGTAACAATAAAATATTGAGTACAGGCAACTGTAGTGCAACAATAAAATATTGAGTACAGGCGACTGTAGTGCAACAATAAAATATTGAGTACAGGCAACTGTAGTGCAACAATAAAATATTGAGTACAGGCAACTGTAGCGCAGCAGCCCTACAAACTGCAGTAGATGAAACTATAATGTCACAGCAATAATACGTCGAAGAGAGGAAACTGTAGTGCCGCAGCAATAAACTGTCGAGCATAGACCACAACAGTACATGACTCTTAGGTCTGACACTGGCAGCCAAAAGTCGGCAACGGAAAAATGGGATTTTCTCAAGAGCTACAACCGTAATACCAAACAAGAATGAAAATTTCGATGAAGTATACCCCAATTAAAATCGATATAATGGCAAAAGCTTAAAAAAATGGTAACATTTCAAGGGAAAAGATGAACTGAAGAAACATTAGAAAGCACAACAATTTATAATGACGAGAGAACAACACTACCTATTACGAAGAAAAAATAATTAGCGATAAAGAATAGGCCAAATTAGCAAACGTCTGTTAAATCCGGTCTAAAATAAGCGAGAAATATAATGCGAGACAAATTACACTGCATTATCGTATTCCCGCCTCGTGTCATGAGTAGGATCTTTGTTATGCTACAGTGCCCGCGCTGTCAAAATGACAGCGAAAAATTTGTGATGATCCGTCTTCATTGATCATAATTTTCTTATTAATGCTAGGGCAGAGCAGCGCCAAGCTTTCCTTCGGTCATATGCAGAAGAGCAATGTTTTATTTTATTTTTGCCTACAGTCGATATTGTCTCCCAATAAACACCGAGCTCTGTATCAAGGCTAGGTACTGACGCTGTCATATAGCTCGGAAGTTTTTCCCCAACTGAAATGTTATTCAGTTGAAAGAAAAACCCAAATTTAAGAAAATTATTAGCTGTCAAGGAAACCTCCTTGACATATTTGGTCTTCGTATACTAAAGTGGTACTGAACCTTTTCTAAGCCTGGCACGCGTAGAAACTTTTAATATGTAATCGCACATCCTACAATAATAGTAGCGCCTCTGCTTACCGCTGAAGAATATCTTGCCACTTGCTTCGCTGATTATGCAGCCAAATAGAGCATCAGCATAAACTCATGACAGCTGAAGCAGGGATAAAGGAAACCTCGGAAGAGAGTACGAATCACGATGCAGAATGCTTACAAAAGCTATGTGCATCTGCATTGAGTGAACTTCAACGATGAAAAAGAAAAAACTGCATTGAGACATAAGTTTGCCTTCTCTCTGATTAAGAAACATTTGCCATCATCGGCAACCTGGCCTATTTTCTACCAATCTTTTTTCAATGAAGCTTGACAGGATGTCCATACGCGGCCTTCAGCGTGGGCTAATTCCTCCTGGTCTGTTAAAGCGTGACAGAAACTGGACAGATAAACAAACAAAAAAAAAAACAGATAAATGCACATCGGCCTTTATTGTATTGTAGAGGACTTCCTATCTATAATATAAATAGCGTTGTTCCTTCGTGTGTTACGCTCTTCACCAGTAACAGATAGCAATTAAATATATAGTTCGGTTGTATCAATGATGCGGAAGATGAAGTCGAGCTCGGCTGCATGATAGTAGCTCTGATTCGAAAAACACTGGAAAGATTATAATTTTCAGTTCAAATAGCGATGCAATTGAAAGGGAGGGCAGGTGTATAGTGCTGAAGTAACTACGTCCCGAGGAAAAGCAACTTCCCATAAAGGTAAAGTAAACTTGACCGCACTCTCCACTGGGAAACCCACGCGCACTGGTTCGTGCTGCGGATATAGGCCAACTAGTCCCAGAAAGGTAAGAACGACTGGAGTCGACCACGGGTCGTCAAGAACTATGGCGCCATCGATGGAAGGTTCAACGACCCACGCCCCCTACCTTCCCATTTCTGGGCAAGGAAAGTGCCCCCGCGGTAGCTGTGCATACCACGCAACTTCTGACTCAGAGCACCGAGCGCCACAAACATCGCTCACCTGGCTTAGTACTCGATGCCACCACCTTCAGTGGCCTCAGTTCAGCACGCAAGGCTGCTGCTACCGTGGGTGAACCTAACATAATCCTAAAGGCTGAATGGCAAGAGGGATGTCATATTACACCAAATCAACACAATAAAATTTTTCACCATCAGCTCAATAGCAAAACCACACTCGTAATATCAGCAAAACCCAAATTACAGTTACATAAAAATGTCAACCAAAGCACTACAGATGAGCAGATGCAAGTGCCGGTGCCGATGGTATTAACATATATAGCTACAGAGACTTTTTATTTTGGCGACGAGCAGACGGTGTCACGGTTTTGCGGATGCGGTGAGCTCGGAGACGTCATTTTTTGCCAGGCATTTCGGTGCTTCCGGTCGCGGAGCAGAATTTTTTGCTGACTTCTACAGTGAAGCGACCGAAGTCACGACTGCTCGGCTGCTTTCTTTGGGTGGCGCGACTTCGCTTGTGAGAATAAAGAACAATACGGGACGTTCTTTACACACATGTGTACCAGATTGTGCAACGTTGCCGTAAAGGCTTCTCGTCCCGTAGAAATATGACAGAACAAAGAACCTTCGCAGCAAAATAATATGGTCTAGTGTGAATAGGGTTAACCCTATCTGCGCCACATTGTGCTACCTCGCTACAATGAATTTTCCATCCGAAGGAATACAATAGAATATACAGAAGCCGTAATAAAATAACAGAGACTGTTATAAATAGGGTTAAATAAAGCTCTCGGCGACCCTGAGCAGTGTGTAGTACGCATGCAAGCTTTTTTGTGATTCAGAGACTTTTCACAGAGCAACAACCCGGAATATTTCCCGACTTAAGTCGCGACGAGTTCCGACTGGGCGCGACGTATCGCGTGTTGTTGTACGTCCAGTACTGTATAGCGGAACTGCTGCCGTTTTCGCCGTTTAGGATGTAATAAGCTGCATGACAAATAAACAATAACAATAAACATATTACAGTTGCAATTTATTTCGCTAAGTAACTAAAACCAATTGACACGCGAGGCCCCACTGATTTCTTACACAAGGTTGTTAAATAGGTGCTGTCTTTGCAGTTTTTTTTTGTCAAAAGTCTGCTCCTAACATTTCAAAAATGTTAGTCCTACGAGAACCTCAATTGTGTTTCGTTGATTCAGAATGTGATCCTCAACATGGAAAGTAATTCATATCCCGTGAGGATAGTGTACCATTATTACCGTCCAGATACATGCACAGTACAAGCTTTCATGGATTAAGGTCATATCAAGATTTATTTCTATTATAGTAATAATAGCACTAGTAATGATATCAAATATATTAATTTTCACGTGGATCTGACGGTCTCTGCACACCTGGCAGGGCGCAGTAAACCGGAAAATGTTCCGCCTATATTACGGAAAAATCATAGCAGAAAAATACCGTAAAATTTAGGGTTATTCCGTAAGTTATTCACGGGGATTTTCCTCTAGATTTTATCTAAAATGGTCCTCAAATTACACAATTTCTACTTTAAAAGTAACAGTAGCTGTATATATTATCGGAAGAAACGGGTCGGTATATTCACGGTATCACTTCAACAAGGTCACAAAATTCTCGGAGAAAAGAGCAGTAAAAGTGACAAAAAAATCCCATAAAATTTACAGATTTTTTCTTCAAGGAAAAGTAAGGTTATCGTAATATGGGTAACTTATTCTTATTTATTCTTTGTTCTGTTATTCCTTTTTTTCCCGACTTGCTGTTCCCGTGCACGTTGATCCTGTGTAGGGACACCTTCGTGTATGGGTTCCACGTTTCTACCGACATAGTATATGCCCCTTGGTCTTTCCTCTGTGACATCGTCTCTGTGCGGAAACGTAGGCTTGCACTACTGACGATAACTAATAATTATTCTCATTATTACAGAGGTTTTATTGCGCCTCTTAATCCACTGCAATCTGCTTCAGGATAGAAAAAGGAAGGGACGTGCAGCATGTCGAACATACTGAAAGTACTAGCATGTATCAAGGCCGCGCACGAGAGCAGCAAAACTCAAGCTTGTAAAAGGCCTTAAAAAAATTATTACAGCCATGAGAACGAGTAAATAAAATTAGGATTGTAAACTGGGTACGGATAGATATATAACCCGAAGTTATTACTTATAAGTCAAGGTAAGCCGTAGACTGCAGACTATGTCTGGGGAAGAAATTCCCCATAATATACATAGGATGACCGAACCTAACTAACCCTAACCACTCGGTCCACAGTTCGCCACCCGATGACATTGGTGACCTACACCAGGGGTTTCCAAAGGGGTGCTCGCACCTCCTGGGGACGCGGGATGATTTTTAGGGAGCAAACGTTTTGATATATTTAAATCAATTTGATGTGCAAATTTAGTGCAAATCTCATTCTTCACCATCATAAGAGTTATCAATTTGGTAGGAGGTGCGACAACACAATAAAAATTTTAAAGAGGTGGTATGAATGAAAAAGGTAGGCACTGCGCTATACAGTGTAAGGGTACGGAAATGTCAATGACCGACGATCTACATTACAGAGTTCGTAACAGGCAACAGGGGAGCCGCGGGCCCACGTTTCCGTAGATAATGAAGGCCTTGCTATCCCCGAAAAGTTCACATAACGGCCAATGGCCGGCGTTTTTTAGCGACATACGCCATTCTACGACGCAGCACTGCGGTGGAGAGAGACAGCTGCATGAATTGGAAGAGCGTAAATTACGACGAGAGAGAAAAATACATGAAATAGGGTGAAATGCAATAGACGTGGGGAAAATGCATGATATACGGCGAAGTACAGAGAGCAGTAACAGTAGAAAACTACATGAAATTGAAAGTATTATACTGAAAATCGCATATATATACTCTGAGCTGAAAGAGACAATGGACTTAATTAAAGTACAACAAGCCCCAGACTTTTTTTTTCTCAGAAAGACAAAATATTACTTTCTGCTTTCTCAATTTCGCCTTTGGCAATTGCACTGTGATTTTGCTCATAGCTGATGTTATTTTTTGAAGTTGAAACAGGTGTTTCCGACGTAAAAGTTAGGGTAAAAGAAATTCTGTTTTACCTGTTTACGGCTCGCGTCGACTTATGTCGTTATCCCGTTTTGTTCCTTAATGGCTTTGGGGCACACCAGTTGCTGGTAAGGATATCCAATAAACCCCAAATAACCAACTAGTATTTAAATTATAAAAAGAAAAGATTTCAAAGAATTGAAAAATGAATTTTAGATTTTTAAACATTTTCGGCAATAAACCCGTTTGCCAGGCAAGGTTAGGTTGACTTCAACTATCCAATATAAAGCAGGTGAACGCTAACAGAAACCTTGATTTCTTACATGGGTAGTACTATCAATAGTGTGAAGAAAATGGGCAGTCTAAGCATTGATGGGTTAAATTGATGCAGTGTAAAAGATGGAGGCCTTACACTCGCATTACAGGATATAATCTATACAGCAAGAAGAGCTATTAATTAACGGCATTAACCTCAAATCGGGAAATGAAGTTGTAAGCACAATATGAACCAAGTAAGAGTTAGCAAAATGAAAGAGCAAAGTGGACACGAAGAGAAGGCTGTCCCAAAAGCCTCAAGAACTTAACACAAACAGAAGCGACCCAGGGAAAGAATTCACTCACGGAACTGCAAGTCAACGGGGTGTCAGAAAATTAGGAACAAGGAGTGGAAGAATAAAATGAAAACCAAAGTAAGCACAAACCAAAAGAGCTCCCACCATATAAGCCAAAATAGTTGAATTGAGGCATAGAAGCGATAAAGAAGTAAGTACAATTCGCAAGGGAAATAGCTTGAGAACATGTAAGCGGAAGATGTCAAGGGCAGAATAAGGAATATGAGAAGGAAGCAGCAATTGAGCACACACAACGATGTGCTAATTAAGACAGTTAAACCGGGGTACAGAAGTGACCCAAAGGTACATTTCACTAAGGTATGCGTGTCTAAACACCAAACCGCAACGTGAAATTGGGCAACAGCGTAATAAATGTGTCTGAACAGGAAGAAGCAAATGAATATCAACAGAGTACATTCCAAAGGCCAACAACAGCTAAACCATGGCGCAGAAGCGACCAAGAGGCGAGTTCACTAGGGAAACAGATCCTCAACGCGAACGTCGAAAGCCTTACACAAACAATGGCGGAAGTTCACATGGAGTGCACGACGACGGAAACGGAGCGTCAAGACCAGTGCTTCGGAGGCCCCCGCATGCAAGGCACCTGCACGTGCGCCGTCGAAGTGACGGACCTGCCCTCCTTGTGGAGGTCGGATGAGGAAGCAGGCGCAGACCCCACCGATGCACACTAGCAATTAGCGAATGTAAATGCGGGCTGCCACAGTAAGTTGCACGAAACATGTAAAGCTTCAGATTCTGTTACTTTCTCCATAATCCCGGGCGTTCGTTAGATTTTACAATAAATAATTAGTAAGTCACTTAAACCTCCTCGGACGTGCAACCGAAGACTAATTGAGGAAGGGGAGGTGATTTGTTGTATGTTAGAGGAAACGTGAAACTCCGGCAGGGGCACGTAACCGTAATGGTTCAACGCGCATGTATGGGTAAAGCAAGTCACAAAAGAAGGAGGGAAAGAAAATCAAACTAGAATGCCTCGTGGCGTGAGACCATCACCCGCGTTGGAAGTAAATTTCATTGCCGTAATTTTTTATGGACACCTAATCCCTGTTTTTTTTTTTTTTTTTTGCACGGGTCACACCGAGAACAACCCACCAGACTCTGCAAAAAATCATGAACATTGCTGGACTCTTTGGACCACTTATTGGGTGAAAAAAGATAGATATGTATATATACTACTACTGACAAATATATCCTTTAATCTTCAACGAAAACATTATCATCTCTCTCACTTCGTTCGCGGGGGGGCAATAACATTAAGAGTAGGTAGCAAGAAGGAATGAACTAAAGTGGACACGAAAGAAAGCGGACCTGACGGAGGTTTTGACATTTATTGCGACTATAATCGTTTTTGTCAGTTTGGCTTTCATTAATAATGGCAATAATCACCTAAAATAGTTTACAAGTACCTTGTATACTACAAATCGCATTTCAAGAAAGAGAAGATGAACGGAATGCCTCAACACACTTCGTGTTCTTTCCGTGGAAACTCACAAACAGGGGACAACCGCGCCAGGGAAGAGGAAGTCAATGAAGAAGAGAGCCAGCAGAACAAAAACTGTCAGAAGAGAAGGAAGAAAACTAAGTGAGAGCAGCGAAGAGAAGACGTTCGGCCGGTTCCACGGATTTAGCAAATTAAGAAGGACGTCCAGTTACGCCTCAGTGAGACGAGGTAACAACCTTAATCCTATTCTAATCAGGTTGTGTTACTTTGTTGCCTGGGTTCCCTGTCACACTGCATTCCTTCAAGGAAAAACGGCGTATGTAGCAAGATACAAGAATTCGGTTAAAATAGGACACCATATTCCACTGCGTGAATATTTATGTCAGTCCCACATACCTATATGTGTGTTATCAAAGATGCACGTGCATCCCCCGTTAGGGTGCAGGCAATTTAAAACACTGCCACACAGCGCGGGTGACTGTGGCAAAACATTGCCTTCCATTCGACTTCTGCAAGAATGTATTTATGAACATCTAAAGAATTTAGGCAGCGTGGGTGACTGTGGCAATTTATCAGGCGTGTCTCAGCGAAGAACGTTTGTGCGGTTTCTATAATCAATGTTCTAGCAGAAAAACGCACGAATTGACTTTACCTAAATCACTACACTTTAGCAAGACAAAGTGAACACGTTCGAAACTTAATGTCCTAGTTGCTGGTGAGATAATGCTAAGTGGACCTTATAGTCGCACTACTGAACGTTTCAATGTACGATTTTAGTAAACCTAGGAAAGATTTCATTTGTCATAATAGTTGTACTAAATGGATGTATCGCAGCATTAATTCAGTTCGTGCCATGGCCAGCTGTCAGTATCTCTTCAGCTGCGACACCTAATACAGGAGGGATTAACCAATATTTCGGTAAGCTAGCGATTAGAGCGTTCCTCTCTTGCCCCGGTTGGCTCACTCTATGTAAATAAAAATCCTTAAATGAGCCTACGCTTCAATGAATCGTCAATAAAACAATAAAATGTGCTTTATAATGCTGCTGTAATACCTATATTTGGAAAGGAATTTTAGCTTGCTCATGTAATGAAAAATAGGAATCCCCTGAAATACTGTCGCACACCGTATAATTACGGTACTTTAGCAGTTTTATGGAAGAAACTTTTAGACTATTTTACTGAACAAATTCTATCAAGTTTTTATCTCATTGTTACAGAAACAATATCGGTGAACATATGAATGATAAATTACGAAAGAACTCCTTCCAACTTCATCTGCTACGAGTCATGCACCACTAAATAAGTAAGCGATATGTAGTAAGACCCCGAGAGGGCAATGTTCCGTCAAACATTTACGAGGCATTTGAAATAACATCCAAAACAAATGTCGAGGGCGCCATTTATAAGACTATTGAATTTGCTCACAACCAAAGCTTTATTGAGCCATTTTCCTATCATTATATTTATAGGACTAAGTCTCCGTTTCCACAATAAAGACGATAGACATGTGAAAACCCATGAAAGAGAGTGTTCCCACACAGGCTCAACGTGCATGGGAACAGCAAGTTGGGAAAGAAAAGGAAAAACAAAGGAAGGTAAGATCAGTAGGAATATGAAATAGTAAGACAGCAATATGAGCACGAAAGAGACGTCCTGAAGGCCTATTTTATAGCTAAGGTAATCTACAGGAAACCCCCCTCCCCCTGGGTATAGCGTCATTTAGCACAAAATCACAAACTATGAAATTTCGTAAGAATCTCAAAGGCCTCAAAGGCGTTTAATGACACAGGAAGTAAGCTATCAAGGAGCACTATCAGCACATACAGTATATCACAATGCACTTATCTACATCAATACTAACTTTCCTCCAACAGCTAAAAGAGAAATAAATAAACAACGATCGAGCAGGTATACAAAGTCGCATATCTCTGCATCAAACTAACTGTGGCCGGACCATTTAAATAACATGGGAAGCAAATACTTTCCACAAAGAGCAAAAATCCGGCAATTCAAACTTTGTTAGGCCAATAAACCTATAGATCAAAGTACACAAGATAAGGAGCGATTATCTCAACTTCGCATCTAGCAAAACAATCTGAATACCTAAACTAGAACGCCTCGGTGGCGTAAGACCATCACCGGCGGTAGAGGGTATTTCAACGAAGTCATTTTTGATGAACGAGGCTAAGGCACAGCAGCATTCGATTAGATACTTGCTCTTCAATAATAACATAGGAACAGATAAAACGCCCCGTTCTCCAGACGATCTGCCGAGGTGGAGGCAAATTCGCCGCGGTGGAGAAAATTCAACGTCGTCATTTTTTATGGCCAGCTGGGTCTAGTTTTTTAGCATGAGCCACATCTAGGTCAACTCACCAAACTCCCTGCAAAAATATTAAAATTATTCAACTCCTTCGACCACTTATTGGGTGGACAAACATGCAAGTATATATACTGTATATACTTAAATCTTCAATGAAAACATTATCACCTCTCTCACTTCGTTTGCGGATGGTTATAAATGTTAAAGTATCCATCTGAATAAATGCATGTTAACGTTTCTACGCTACTACACAATATTAAAAGCAAGTTCCAGAAGCAAGAACCAGACAGTTCACAAACTTAGGTACACCAAAATAAACTTGGATCAGGATAAAAACATCGGGGAGAAGTAGGAACGTTAGCACGTATAATGTACAACGTTAACATTCTCCACATCAATCAAGTTTTATCAAACCATGTTAATATCACTTGTAAATGCAAAGAGCAAGAATCAAACAATCCACATCCCGTTTTGAACCCCATACTTGGGTAAAGGTAAACAAAATCAGGAAGAAGCAGCTGGAGCACGTAGACTCTACAGTACATCAATGCAAACTTTCAGCCGACGATTCGAACGACATCGGAAGCAAATAGTTCGCTGCGAAGACGTGCAAGCTGGCACCGAGTTACCGAAACAAGACCCGAAGGCTTCCTGCTCTATCAGGCCTGGAAAAGTTGGCAAAAACTGGTCAGGACGCATTTTCTGGACAGCCCATCTCACCTGCCTACGGGCTGCAGAGCTGCGGCGTGGACGCTGCTGTGTTGGCCTTGGCCACGAAAATAGATCTACAGCGGACAGCCTAACACGTGCAAAAGTTACTAACTTTAGCCTTTTTGTGTTTCAATATGTCACTTTTCGTAGGGATAAAACTATTTGGAACGTCCACTTATGTTTACACTAGGCATTAAAAAGTTAAATGGGGTATATCAATTCCTGCTAATTAGGGACGCGTTCGATGGGGCGGCGAAATTAAGACTTCGAGTCCCGACTTGCCCAACATTCCAAACACAAGCCTTGATTTTGTCATTTTGAATAGGATTGAAAGTGTAAGAAACAGCCCGATGAGGCTGAGCAGGCTCGAAGCTCCATTTGACGGACCAACATTAGGTTTCTGATAGTCTTAAAAGTAAACGATAAGGATCAATATCTAAAACTCAATTCAGCAGGTCGAAGACAGCGCACTTTCAACTAAGTCAAGCCCGGAGGCTCAATTTTGGTGCCAAATCGAATACGCCCTATATTTTACGACTCGTTTTCTCAACATGCATTCCTATATACAGTATATTCGCAAAATGCTTTTTTCTTTACGTTGAACTGAGTTAAGGTTTTGCGTACTATTTGCGGAAAAGTACTCGCTCAAGGACTAGATTAATTGTTCCCAAATAAAAAAAGCCATCATATTTACTTTTTATCCGTCAATGCCGAATAACTCTTGGCCCAACGGGGAAATGATGTCGAGATTTAAACCCTATTTTTGACGACGCACCTCTTCGACAAGAACTTCTACTCACTTCAGGACAATAGGGACAGTCTTTTTCTAGCAGCCCAGCAGCGCAAAGGAAAGCTATTCATGTTCACCACAGATTCAAGAGAAATCAATGCGCTCAATGGTAAATACCTATAACTAAGAAAAAAGTAACACTGCTGGCAAATTAAAAAAATGCTGTAAATCAGCAAAAATTTTGTGAGTAAGTAGCTCTACGGCCAATATGTTACCGTATGTTTCCCGAAAGGTTAAAGAATCACAATCACATTGAACATAAACATGTACAACAGCAATTACATTCGAAGTCTAAGCCTTATACCGTCGCCGCAACGAAGGTGACACAAATACGGGAAAATAATAATAATAATAACACTTTGTTTAACCTCCGTAGAATACGGGAAAACCAGGAAGACATGTAGGAAGGCGAGAAAAATGCGACACCTAAGAACGGAAGAGCACTGTACATCGGACTCATATGGAAGAACAACGCGCACGGTCACAGCAAGTCAGGAAAGAAGAGGAAGACCAGAATGAAGACTGTATGTGTAAGAGAAGGAATGAATTAAAGAGGTCATGGAAGATCGATATCCCGAACACCTAGGCAAAGGCTAAGGCAACTTACAGTGTAAAAACAAGTGCAGAGATTCAGTGGAAAGAAATGAGAAGAGCAAAAGTGTGGTATTTTCTCAGTTTTGAAAAAAGTGCCTCTATATAGTTTCAAAATGTCCTGCGATGGGCTGCTAGACACTCTGTTATGTCACGTAAATCTTCTACGATGTATATCGGGTGTATGATAATGTAAACAAAGTAGAATATATAAATAACATTCAAAGAATATTTGAAGCCCTATTCAATAGGATTATTCTGACCAAAACGTTTTTGAGCCGCTTGGTAAGGGGTTGAATGCAAGATAAAGACCATTACTTTTTAGCCTCTGTAACGGCCTTTCAAGTAGAAAAAAAGGGACAGGTATTCTGCCAGGGCTAAATTAGGATCCCGTGTACGTAGGTCGTGAATGCAACTAGTAGCAATACCATAACTATTTTTTGCAGGTTGCGTGAAACTTATAAAATAGCGTCATACTTCTGTAAAACAAGAAAAAAGGTCCCTGCAAGAGTCAATGGTGGTAGGTATTTAAAAACTGAAAGTAGTGTTGATGACGATAATGGTTGATCATTTAGGCACTGTGTATGCTAGAATGGCATCCAGTTTACAGATGTGAGTGAAAAAATTGAAAGTTAAAAGATAAAGTGAAAGATGGACTGAAATAAAATTATGATAATGACGAATTATCGTTCAATTACTGCGCAGTCGGAATATAGCATCAAGTGTGCACCTGAACAATAAATGTAAATCTTATAGTTAAAAATCATTAGATAGAATGAAACATAAAACCAAGCTAAACTAGAGAATTCTGAGCGCACTCTCCGCCATGCAAGGAAACTGTGACGAAAAATTCAAGTTGGTTCAGAAAACATGATTTTCTTTGTATCAGCACCAAAATCTAATCTTAGGGACAGTTTCTATAATTTTCTTGAAGATCCGTTTATGACTTTTTGAGTTATGTTGCTAATAAACATTATGTCAAACATAAGTCAAACACACAAACAGATCAATAAATCATCACCAAAATTGAATCATTTATGTCCTGTAACATTACTAACAACTGCTGGAAATTTCATAAAGATCCATCCATAACTTTTTGAGTTATAGTGCTTACAAACATAAAATCAAAGACAGCGACAAACGAACGAACAAGTAGATAATCACAAAAATTTGGTTATTTACTCTTCGTATCAAATACCCAGCAAATCATATAAAATTTCATGAAAATCGGCCCATAACTTTTTGAGTTATGGCCCTAAGAAAGAAAAAGGCAGACAAACAGATAAACGGATTTTCATCAGAAGTGAAAAAAGTGCCTAACAATACCTGCAAATTTCGCAAAGATCCGTTCATACCTTTTTGAGTGATCCTGGAGACAGCAAATACGACAAAAACATAACCTCCTTTGCGGATGTAACCATGCACAGTTAAACTTACTATTTTAGACCAGTTATTGTAAATTATAAAACAGCTTCATGTATATATGAATAGCATGCTGAAGGAAAAACTCTTAGTTAACGTACGCGCAGCTTTTATGGTAAATTGTCCAAGAGAAAACGCAAGAACGCCTGGGTTACCAGATGAAAACCAATTCTTCAAAATCATTGCGCTGCTTTACCTACCTACTGCATGTCCATGAGCCAGCAACCAGCACTTTTCAAACGCCGCACTACACACTGATCAAGCGGCCTATTAGATGACTATGCACTACATAAACAACCCATACATTTAGCGCCGCCCCACCACTGCTGTTACGCTATACACAATGAAATAATTCTATTCAGTAACGCATTGCGCAACACGCCGAGACCTCACTACGCCGGGTTTCGCTTCACTGAAGATGCCGAGTGCGAGGGAAATTTAAGGCTTGAGTGAAGCCTTTCACTCGCTGACTAGAATAAGCGAAGCAACATAATGGTTCTTCCATCGCAACATTAACTATCGCTTTTACATGTGCAATGGGTCATGAGTTGCACTTAGAAATTGACGTTCTAAGCCTCTAGAATGGATAATACGCGATAAATGGTGCAGGTAGCTATAGTATAGGCACGTGACTAACCTGAGATTCATGTGTACCTTCAAGTTAAGGCCTATTATAGCTGAGCCAAACCTATTCTCAACTAACCCAACCTAACACATATTTTCAAATAGGCATATGACTTCCCAACAGGGGGTGCTCGCAGCCCCCAGGCTAGATGACATTTTAGAGGGTACTAAGTGTTGGATAACATAAAGTTGGATAGATCGGTTTGTTGACAAATTTGGTGTAGATTTGATTCTTTATCATCAGAGGCGTTACTATTATTGTATAATGTGCGAGTACATATTAAAAGTTTCTACGCGTGCCAGGCTTAGAAAAGGTTCAGTACCACTCTAGTATACGAAGACCAAATACGTATATTTCAAAGTAGGTACCTAGTATCCAATAAGCCAGTGCAATGTCGTAAAGCTTCCTCAAAAAAAACTGTACAATAAGCTAATAGATACGCTATACATATTTTGTACGCAACATTAGCGTAAAAACTGTATACGATAATATGCAAAGCATACGCTACAGTAAAAGAAAATCATACCAAAAACTGTTCAAAATGTATAGCAGCCAAAAAATTTCAAAATATATCAGTTACAGTAAGAACTATAAATACACTTCCAAAATATGCTGAAATAAAAAGTACAGGTATAGGTACAGAGAAGTACTGTACCTATACAGTATCAAGCCGAAAGGTTTCACAACTGCCGAGTTGCGCCAGTAGCACTTATATTAATTTCTGATATTTTAAAAATAACTACTATTTAATTTTTTTGATAAACTCCAGTGTGCCAGAGTCTGCACCACTTCGTTAAAAGGTCTCTTTCTCATACCTGTAGGTGTACAATACATAAGAACGAGAACCCTTGGAGGGAAAAGCCTACCCTGAGTAAGATAAGGTGCAATGCTATTTTTACAATATAATAGAGTCAGCTACCACCTTTGCAATGCAAAGAGGGAAAACATCACACTACTGTTGGTATTACAGCTTTAATTACTGACACAAGCATCCATCCATGTACGCACACTTCCAAAACCCTAAAAGCAAGCAAATTCATAAGCACAACCGGACCACGAACAAGGACTCACGCTCGGATGTTTAGGGAAGCGACGCGTCAGCGACCACAAGACGAGGATGCTGCGCAACCCTTTCACTATCGGACCGATTCATCAGTCTGCAGGTGAGCAGAATTAGTTCTAGATACCTGACCGCCCTGAGCCACAACATTAACAAGGCGGGAAGGCAAAATGCAACTAGCCTCTCACTAGAAAGTTGCGACGACAGACCAATGAGTGCTGGCGGGGAGAGGCGTACGTACCTCGAGCGTTGAGAGGAAGAAAAGGAACTGGTTTTGTGACATGATTGCAGAAAAGGGCCAGAGGGGAGCTGGTATTAAGGTGCATTAGTTCTTTCAGAGAACAATTTCACCCTTTTTTTATTTAAGGAGATGATAGCAAAACGGAGCTAGAAATGAGCCAGTATTATGGTTCACTAGTTCTTTTTATTTACTGATTGAATAGGTTTTCACATCTTCTTCATATAATAGTACAGACAAGCGAAAAGGAACTAAACTGATTCATTAACTCTTTTGGGACCATTTTTTACAGCGTTTTTTTTTTTTTATTCTTTTTTATCTGTGAAATGGCACAAAATGGACCCGGAACCAACTATTAAAATATCTTTACATATTGTTCTGGGAGATACCAGTAAAATACTCGAGGTAGGAGCTAGCACTTTGGTTCACAATTTCTTCGAAAAACTCAGCAACGGTTTCTTGAGAGCTCAGTATTTTAGTGTAGAGTTTCCTTAGATTATTTACATTGTTTGGTTTCGAAAGATTTGCACATTAGTTCCTATACGGAAATGCTACAACGAGTCTTTATTTGTTGTCTGATATTTATCAATGATCTGTACAACCAAGTGATGACAGAAAAGTTCCATAAGGAATACCTGAGATAATAAATTTTTTTAACGAAATATGGAGGAGAAATTTTTCAGTAGTACTCTGAAATCCCGTTTATATTCCTCAAAAAGTACTGGAATTCTCTTCTATGTTCGTTAACACATGCCACAGCACTTTTAAAACAAAATATGTAAAGGCATATTCCCAACACTTATTACTCCTTGCCACTCACCTAGCCACCACACACACCAAGTGTAATTACTTTTACTTCTTTCAACCGGCTGACTCCATGCAAATTGCGTTAACACCACAAATATGTAAGCAATTTTCCAGCACCTGACACATCAAAAATCATCTTCCAAACTACAAACCGAGTGTGGTGACGTATTTCTTTCAACCTGCTGAATACCAAAAAAAAAAGTTTTTTATACCACAATATGCGAGGCATTTTTCCCGCATTTAACACTACCAAAACCCCTCTTTACAACCACAGACAGCGACTGTGAAAGGTCACCTGCATAGCTCACACCGTCATGATAAACAACTTCCCCCAAGGCCACTTTTTGTATTCTGACTCAGGAAAGTCAGCCAGAACGCGGCCCGTCGCAGCGGAAACTACACAAGCGGCATACATTCCTGGACCGTTAGTAGGACTTCTGCAGGGAATCAGTCATGAACAAGATTACTTTGTATCATTATAATCTTATCTTAATCCACTTGTGAAGTACGATCGATTGCCGACCAGAATTCGGGGTGATGCAGTTGCAACGAAATATTCTGATGCGAGGTCGTACCCAAAATATCCTACCAAATTCTAATCTCCGCCACAATTGAAGCTGCGATCGAAGTTTCAAAAATTTAATGGACTCATACCACATAGAAGTGCTTGATAAACCAGTTTTAAGCGGTTCAGTGCAATATATAGAGATAACTCGCAGCTATTCCCCCCCTGGCTTGTCACGGACGCAGCATCACCTCAGCACAACGTCATTCGGACTCCGTCAGAAAAACTTTCAAGGTGTCCCAGGTAAGGTACCTAATAAAGTAAACCTTTATTGGTTATCAAATTTTGATATTTCTGGTTTAGCCAATTCTCGCAGTGTTTCCCAATAACTTCGAGCTAAATTACACTGTGGAGCAACGGACCCATTTTTGGGGGTAATGGATGTTCTGAGTGGGAAGAGATACTCTGATCATAGCGGACTACATGACCTGTGAAGTTCATCATGTGGCTGGGAAATAAGAGGAGACAGCGGATATTGCCAGGTATATACATATTTCTATATTACCGGGTATACTGGGATAATTAATAATTGTGAAATCGCTTCGAAATTGTTGGGAAACACTGCATTAACGTATAGAAGTAAACGTTTCGTTCCATATACTGGACACTGCGCAATCAACCCATTTGTACTCAAGCACTTCAACAGTTAGGTTTGACATGAGATGCAGGCTTGTAGAAATATAACGGGACGCACCCGAAGTAACCTCAAGTAAACTTTACTACCTATATAGTAACGGTAGTAGTAAATGAGTTAACCGCGACAAAAATAAAAGGTAACTTTATATGTGTTAATGGGGCATATATTTGCCCTACTCACAGGGCCGCAAATCAACTAAAAGAAACGAGGAAAGAAGGGATAAGCAACAGGTCACAATAAGCGAGGAACATGCCTATGTAAGAAAGGGAACGAAACCCGACATAGAAGATAAAACTCAAAAGGATTATAAGGTGTATAAAAAACGAACGAGCACAGAAAGCAATAATATAGTAGGGACATCCCGCAGACCCATATGAATCTACGGGTTAGTAACAAGAGATGAGCAACCTAATTAACTTGGAGTAGAATAGAGAATATAATAATTCACAGGGCAGGCAATACCTACATTTTGAAAAACATAATTACAATACATTATTTTTTTTTAATTTTAAGATGACTTCGACAGAAGAGTATAAATAAAAACCAGGATGGATGGCTGGGCCTACAAGTGCTCGCAACTGTTAAAATGGCATGATACCTTATAATCTTATTTAAACTGCAAAATACGGTCCAAATACAGCATGTGGCCTTCCTCAAAGTGTATGTTAGGCTGGATAGAATAGGTTAATTAAAAATAGGTTAGGCTGTTATGATACATCCGATTTAGTTAGATTTGATGGCGAACCTAACTTATAGGCATGCACATTACACATAATCTCACGTACGTCATATACTATACCGACAACAAAAAAAAAAAACTATCCTACCCCTACTGCCCGTAGCCTATGCCCCTGGACTCGAAACAACAAACATGAAAGTCGCCAAAACGAGAGCTCGTCGACCACAAACGCATCATCATCGTTATTAATAAACGCGAAGCAGAACAAAATTTCTATTTTACATTTAGAGGAAATGATTGTAAAAGCAAATGTCAACGAGAAAGAACAGTCGTCACTGTTGTGCTATTGTTACTAGTCACCTCAGGAAAAAAAGAAAACGGTACTCTCTCTCACACAGTATCAATGCGGGAATGTGTTATTGGATTTAGAGCTTACAAGGTTTCTTGTGGATTTATTACTTATCCCGTTCGCTCATACCGTTGCTTTACGTTTCAAATAGTACTATTCCTATTAGAAAGGCGAATTAATTCACGTAAGCAAGGGTTAGCAGAGCAAAACAGTGTAACTGCACAAATGTCAATGGGAAAAAATGTCAAAATCGATGTAAAAAGGAGGACACTCGTTGTACATCAATAAAATCTTCGTATGCGGGTACAACACCAGCAGCCAAATCGACCCACGTCTTTTTTAATCACGGAGGAACAAAAACGTGCAATTTTTTTCCAGTACGAGATTTTATTTTCAAGTTAAAAGCACAAAAAAGGAAGGGAACAGATAACTCTATTGATTGAAGTAGACTTGCTTCGCATTGCTAATGAATTTAAGTGGTGACGACGAGGCATAATTCATAGCAGAATGAGAGAGTGTACTTCTCATATTTTGAAAATACACGCCAATAATACAAAGCTTGCACACACATGATAACGAGAACAGTAATTAAATTCAGGCAAATTATATTGCATATCTGAAGTTAATTACTTTCATAAAAAGAAAAATAATATCAAAGTCGGATACATAAATATAGTAAGCACTAAAATTTCTCAGAGACCACAATCCTGAGTAGCTACTACACTGCGATCTGCTTCATTAGAGGAACACGAGTACACAAATGCTTTTCGGTCCTGAGAATGTATATCCATATTTAAAGGCAGAAAATTGAGAGAAAGAAGATGATTATAAGCACTGAATCATCCATGATTCACATAGCTACGGCTAAGCTTAGCAGCTGAAGCCACTTTCACTCCCTAACTACATTTGTGTTTTCAGAGAAAATAAATTCAAAGGCAAAAGCACTAAAATTCTATTGCGGGTACAACCCTGACTCAACACAGCCACAGTAACAGAGTCTACTTCAGTGAGGGAACGCTAGAGCGCAACTGCTTTTGTTTCTGGAGACCCCCGGTACAATAAAGACACGAACCTTTACCAAGGCTGTGCGACTACCACGCCGAGCTTCTCAAGGTGGACCAGTCGGAAGCGATCAGAGGAGCTCCGTACCAGTAGGAGCGAGAAGGCGTTTCCTTCTGAGAAAGAATGGGAGCAGAAACACATCTTGGATTTTTGAGCGGGTGACAGCGTCGGAGGCTCTATACGAGATGAGCTGATCTTTAACCCAGTAATGGATGATGGTAGCAGAAGTAGGTTTGTACCAGTTGGAGGAAAAATGCCTCTCCTTCTGCCACAAGAATGGCAGCAAAAAGATGTTTAGTAGATTTCTGGGTCATGATATTGTTGTGGGCTATACCCATGCAGCAAAGGATGAAGGTAGTTAAGGGAAGTTTTTTTTATCTAAGTAGGAGCGAGGAGTTTCCTTACGACACAATAACAGAAGCAGAAACACATCTAGTTTTAGGAGAAGACAGCGTAAACATCCATATCTGATGAGCTGATTTTTAACCCTGCATTGGAACACGGAAGCAATGAGAGGTTCGTCTCAGTAGAAACGAGATAGTATTTCTTTCGGCCACCAGAGAGATTTTCTTCCATCTCTGAGAGAGAACACGACGGCGTCGCAGCAGACATGAAAAGAGCTAATTTTCAACTTGTCAATGGAAAATCAGAAGCAACAGGAAAAGGGCAGAGATAGCAATTTCGTCCACCAAAGAAATGCGTGGAAGTAATAATTATACATAAAATAGGTTGGCCCATGTGAGCATCGTACGTGTTCTGTGGAACCTTGGTTCTCATGCGAGATGGGAGTCAAAGGTTAGCCCCGTTACACCCTCGTGTCACGAATTTATCATATTAGAATTAAACCCATTGAGATCATTCTGACGCCATAATTAGAATACGATTTGAATGATGTGATACAAGTCTTCTGTATCCGTAAAACCTTGAAGTGTTCAACATAGATATATACTGTTTTTCAAAAGAATAAGAAAAAAAATACGTCAAAGCAACTTGGGAAATCATGTCGTAGGTACAAGATATTACTCAAACTCGTGTTATTTTTGAGAAGAAAATGAAAACGTGTACTCTTAGAAACGAAGATTTGAAGAGAGGTTTAAACAACATTATGCGTAAAAATATTGACGTGATATGAAGAAAACTCAACGAAAGAAATTCTTGGGAATGAGTCTTAACAATTATTTTAAGGGAAAAAAGTTGGTGCAATCAGCAGAAAGGCGTCATCACGAGCGTAAAGTTCCATCTTATCGCAATGTTCACGTCGCTTTCATGTACGGAACGACGCAACTTTCTTTGCCAGGGCCACGATAATAAAGCTTAGAGCAATTAACTTTCACCGAGATGAAAATAATGTCGACGCGCCGGACTAGTGTGCATCTGCACCTTATAAACATTCTTAATTAGAAACGAGAACCTGTAAGTACATGAGTCGCAGGAAATAAAACATAAAATTTGAAATTTCTCCATCTCCACAAGGAAAACATGTACCCGATAATAGAAAATGTGACTACAAAAGTGGAAGAAGATCTAAAACTAGGCAGCTTCCATCAAACTAGGGTAAGTAGAAGAAGTAGAAAATAATACAGAAGATAGTACTTCAGAAACATGAAAAACACTAAAGAACTAAAGTAGAAAATCACAACCAAGAATCGCACAAGCTTACAAAAAAAGTAGAAACAGTACAACCTAAATAAGGAGATTACCGTACATCAAAAAAGAAAACGGACTTCGAAAATGAGGTCAAAAGCACTTCGAAAATGAAAGAGTACCAAAAAAATATTACACAAAAATAAAATTTATTAAATAGAGAAAAAGTATATAGCGTATCAAGGAATACCTGAAAAGTAGGAAGCTTCCGGAAAAAACAGCTACAACAGGACTTTATAAAAAAAGCTTCATGTTCACTGAGTTTTGTACAGTACATCTGCAGTTACTAAAAACATGTCTATTTACCATTTTTATTGCCAGAAGGAATGCGTTGTATTTCTTGTGAAAACTGTAAGAGAAAAAATACAGATTGGCAGGCCATCACGTTTTTAATTATGGTATTTTTCTTAGGACAGTACCTGGCATGAACACAACTTATGCTGTTTTATAGTGAATTTTGAAAAACAACAAAAATGCAACAACCTTCTGGGTTACCATATAGTAGGTATATAATTTAGTTTACAGGAATATCAACGCAATGTTCTCAGCAGCATAGCAACGAAGGTCAAAAGTATCATTCAGCAATTCTGCAAGAACGCCTACAAGTTAGCCAGTGCTCTACCCCTGTCTGGGAAAGAGACAGAAAATGTCTCAAAGAGACGAAGGAGGACATCGGACGACCCAAAATGTCGGGTCAGGTTAGGTAGGCAAGGTCTGGTTTTCTCTAAATCGCAGCTTTAAAAAAACCCTGAAGTGGAATTTTTTTTTTTTTTCGAGGCAGATATCTCGATTAGGATAGGTGAATTACCACCACCGGCAACTTACCGAGAGGGAAACTAAGAAAATTTACGAACCAGACTTAGAGGCATGAAAACACGAGCAGATACAACCACCCCTGCGGTAATTAAGGCACTCGGATAAACCGCTGGCTACGTGAGGCACATAGGTCTTCTCAAAAACAACGGGTGATCCAGAATATTCTCCTTAGCAAGAGTACAAAGTCGAAGTTGGTATAGAAGGCTGATATTTTGACGGCCGTTAGTTGGAGCTTGAGTCCGAAACTGGCTCAGCACAGGAGTCGGAGTCCGAGTCGGCTTTGTTCATTCGACTACGCGGCCTTGCTCCTGAGAGGTGGGGTGTCTTACTCTCTTTGGTGTCGGTACGCGAAATAATATACAGCTCAGGTAATTCAATGCCCTAATTAGCTAAGCTATAATACGGTTATCTGAGAGAAAAGCTATTCTATTCCTGTTAAGCTAGAACTACCTACATCTATCTGAGTATTCAATATGTGTGCAAGCTGCTCCTCGTGATTATTTACACCAATTTATATTTTTTTCCGTAATCGATTTTTGTAGCTAATTTCCTTTGCCTGCGTTTTGTCTCCACCGTTCAACAATATTTCGTTTCTTCGCTATGTCCATTCGCCGACATCAGTCGCTAATTTCCTTTGCTTGCCTTTTGTCTCTCCGCAGTTGGATTTAATTTCCAAATTTGTGAAAGTCGTGATTTTTCGACGCCGTTTTTTAGGCCTTGGCTCATTGTATTCGCTCGCTTAGCCGAGTGCGCAGAGCGACCTGACATTCGCAGAGCTCTTGTGTCGGCTGCTCTCGCGACGTCGTGACTTACACTGAGCTCTAAATTTATTCCCCCCCCCCCAAGCACCGACGTACAGATTTCAGACCTCCAAAGCACGCCTCGGTAAAAGTCACGTCAACTTGACCACATGCCCTCACTGGAAAATCCATACGGGTGCTGTAGCTTGATACCCATTCGAGGGTAGAAGAGTGTGTGGCTGCAGTCAACCGCAGGCTATTTGCGTCAAAACAACGACGGAAGGCTGATCACGACACTTGCGACTTCCGACAATGCTCCCGCAACAAATCTTGAATGGCAGAAACGCTCACGCTGCAATTCCGAAAACCAGAGATGCACCTCCGTGGCGAGGAAGCAAACTCATAGCAGTACCTTAAGGCCGCAAGTGAAACTCTGTATTTACAATACTCTGTCGATGGGAGCATCAGGTAGGCAATACAATGAGTTAAAAGTTCTATAGCCAGAACGCTAATGTCAAAAGATGCAACGGACAGAAGATTTATCAGAGCAAGGGAACAGTAATTCAGGGAAAAAAGGATTTATTGTCAGAAAATATGAAAGAAAGGAAAACAAGTGGGTACAAAAGAAATGTCGGGAAGGTCAAGCAAGGACTAAGGTAACTTATTCTCTGAGGATGCGACTTTTTTCATGTAATTCATTTTAAGCATCTCTTAGAACTGTAAATATTTGATGTTGTGCCACTACACTGTCACCGATATTGTACTTGCAACAATATGATACTGAAAAATATTCAGGACTAAATTACTGTCCAATCACTATATGTACTTGAAGGAGTTAAGTATGGGCCGAGGGTCACGCACATCAGTCCTATATGGGACGGGGGGGGGGCAGGGGGAAAGAGAGAGGAAAGGGACTCGCGGCTCCAACAAGGCTGCATGGCATGCCTTAACCCTTTTCCGTCTCCACCGAACAGCAGTGCCTGAAATGTGACCGAACTTTTCTTCTAAACGGCAAAACGTCAACTCTGAACCGTTAAGAGCCGAGTACTTCTGACATTTCTAGTATTACGACTTACGATTGCTCTACGAGAGGACTTATTTCATGTATAGGGAGCTTCACAGTCGGCGAACATCATTCCTTTCGTGTCCACTTTTGCATAGGTATTCCTTTACCCACAGTCACTATAAATGTCACTTTAATTTCATGAAGAACCCTTGCTCTTTTTTGTTTTTAGTCACTTCCTTACACACAATCGCGGTGGCATATTCTAAAGAGAGAAATAAAGTACTCGATTTTGACCACCATAAACTCCAGAGCTAGAAGCGACATTTTTACTGCACATATTAAAAAATAGCAATCCTTTCTTCACAGCAATCCATTTCCAGCCCTAGCCAGTAGTATTCAACATGCAGTTTGATCCCGTACATGTACGGGGCGGCATGCGCTACCAGCTCTCATACCCCACGTACATGAGCACCGGTACGAGGTGCTGAAGGGGCTAGGAACTGGATATTCTATGGTACTGAAGAGGTAAAATAGATATAAAAGAGCGGAGTGGTGACATGCATAGTAATAGTGCCGTAAAAGTACGGGGTCTTCATTCCATAGAGAGAACGGTATAATCGAGGGCCACTATCAGCATCAAAACCTGTTACTGTAACTGCTGGTAAATCCTGTATAGACGCAAAGCAATTACCCAAAAAGAAAAAAAAAACACAATGAAATCTAAAATAAAAGCAAAGGGGTGGAGCAGAGAATAAAAGAATTATCTAAAGATCGCATCACCAGCCAAGCATGAACCGCAAAAAGTCATAGTTGCGTTATAATATGGTTCATGAAACTCGTGCTCAATTCAGGTAAATGGTAAAATAACGGAAAGTACACAAAGCGTTATAAGAACTTATAACATGCCTTTGTGATTTACTTGTGACAATTTTTTCAAGCAAAACTTCCCACATTTTCAGATTTGAGTTCTAACTTAACAATGAAAAATGGGGGAAATACTTGCGTGCTGAATTTAGTTTCTGCGAAACTTTAAGTCCCCTTAGAGATATTTTCATTACGAAAATTACTAATGATTCGTGTATTAACTTTAAAATAACAAAATAGATCAAATACTTAGGCTGTTAGCTGACGATGCCGCTCCGATTACATAAAAAACTAGAACACTCTGAGAGCGCATACCTCCGCCAAGTGAGGCAACGATAGCAAAAAATTCAAATTGGTTCTGAAACCATAATTTTCTTTGTATTAACTTCAAAATCTAATCATTTGTGCCTCTTCATATTAATGACAGCTTGTTCAATTTTCTTGAAGATCCGTTCATGACTTTTTGAGTTATAGTGTTAACAAACGTTATGACAAACATAGGTCAAACATACAAACGAATAAACCGATCTGCACCAAAATTTGATTATTTATGTCTTTTAACATTACTAACGACGCTTATAAATTTCATAAATATCCATTAATTATTTTTTGAGTTATTGCGCTAACAAGCATAAAATTAAAAACAGTGACAAACGAACGAACAAACGGATCATTACAAAAATTTGGTCATATACTCTTTGTTATATACCAAACAACTCATGTTAATTTCATCAAAATCCATCCATAACCTTTTTAGCTAAGGCACCAAGAAAAATGAGGCAGACAAACAAACAAACAAACGGATGGACATATCTTTACCAAAAGTTAATCATCTGTTCCTCCTAACATACCAAACAATCCCTGTTAATTTCATCGAAATCGGTTCATAATTTTTTGAGTTATCTTGGTGACAGACAAATAGACAGACAGACAGACAAACACGACGAAAACATAACCTCCTTGGCGGAGGTAATAACGAGAGACACCAAAAGCAATTTCCGATAATTAACAATAGACAATAGAGTCTAGGTATAGAATACCGTTACCAGTGAAGAAGTTGTTGATTGCCCTCCTATGGGGTTAGTGAACAGAAAGAGGTTCTTACTTTCCAGGGTTATGAGTATCTTCACAATACGCCAGAACGCCTACAGAATAATTCTTTCTTTCCAAGATTGCCTCCCTAAAATGGCCAATCTTAGTTCTAAGGAAAATTAGCAATTTCATTTGGCCAAACTAAAAATATAAAAATTGCATTTTCCCAAAAGAAAAAAACGGCGTGAAAGATCATTAGCAGAGAAAAACGAAAAAAAAAATTATTGTCAAGATATGATTGTCTAGCCCAGTGGTTTCCCAAGAGGTTCGGTGAGTCGGTTTCAGGGGTTCGGCGGTTTGGTTCACTGCACTCGTATGATTCGTGACGTCACGCTCTGGAAGTTGGTTTTGTTCTCAGAACACAGCGATTCTGTGGACAAATGATGCATGGTACAGTTTGCGCACTGTTACAGTAGGAATACAGTTACATACATATGCTTTAAATTTTAAGGAAAACAAAAGCGTATTTTATTTTCCAACTACGAAGGGTTCTATAAATACATGTATGAAACCTGTGGGGTTAGTTTTAGTTATAGGAAGTTTAAGCCTCCGTTTCCGAGCAGAACGATATCACAGAGGAAAGAGCAAGGGACATATAGCATGCCAAGAGAAACGGGGAACCCTTGCACGAAGGTGTTCCCACCACACAGGATCAACGCGCATGAGAGTCGGGATCAACGCGTATGTGCAAGTCGGGAAAGAAGAGGAAGTACAGATAAAGCATGAGCAAGTAGGAGTATGAAATCGGGAAGGACGCAAAGTGGGCACAAAAGAGAGACGTCCCGAAGGCCTAGCTAATGGCTGAGGTAACCTAAACGAGCCCCCTGGGGTTTCCTAGCCCCATAGCATAGGATGGACGAACCTAACTAACCTAACCCTATGGCCTATGGCCCATCCTATGCCCCCTGAGGGGCAAACCTGTGGGGTTCAGTAATCTGTGGGGTTCAGTAACCTGTGGGGTTCAGTAACCTGTGGGGTTCAGTAACCTGTGGGGTTCAGTAACCTGTGGGGTTCAGTAACCTGTGGGGTTCAGTAACCTGTGGGGTTCAGTAACCTGTGGGGTTCAGTAACCGCTGAGATAACTCAATACCTACTATGTAAAATGTGACCGAGGGTCGCCTTTAGCTGCTCCAATTCTGTACAGCATTTTCTTTTGGATTCGCTCGGGCGGTAGCCCTTATAACGTAGGATAAAAGACTAGAAGAGGCAGTTAAAACTTGCATTTGTTACCTTACTAATTTGTAACAGCTCTTGCGTAATACTATACAGGCTAAAAAATCATGTAAAAATCCAAACACTTTCCTTTGTATTCACCACCCGAAAGACGTTTCTCGATTTAACGCCTATTTCTCATTCACCCGTATGAACAAATACCATCGCAAGTTGCTAACCATCATGTTTTTCATGGGTTAGCAATTATCCTAATTACGCCCGAACAGTCGCGGGCATAATGTACCAGCCGCTGCAAGGTAACAAGTTAATGAGTAGGCAATTCATCTATAAACACGACGATATCGTATTCTACCAGCCGCTGCAAACCTTTCCATTTATATGTTAACAATTCATCCACATGACACACCATCGCGATTGCCAGCCGCTGCAATTCTTGCCATTTACGGGTCAACACTTCATCCGCAGACACCATCACCATTTCCAGCCACTGCAAGTCTTTCCACTTACGGGTCAACAATTCATCCACACACACACCATCACCATTTCAAGCCATTGCAAGTCTTTCCATTACGGGTCAACAATTCATCTGCAGACACCAGCGTGATTTACCAGCCGCGGCTAGTCTCTCTCCATTTGCGCAAACATCACAAATTGTCGCTTTCGAGAGCTTAGCGTACGAATTTAATGCCACATCAAGGTCTTCCACGCAGTCGCACATACAAGAATTTGCTTATTTGGCGAGTTTGAATGCGTGCGGCGGACCCCATTGTTCTGTGGTGTAGAGCTCGATCTATTGTCTGCGAATTGCGCCCTAGGGGTTAGAACCAAATTACACTATAACTGTGTACAGACATCCAGCGGTTATGTCATATGATTTTTTTTTTTTTTTTTTTTTTTTGCTGAGACAAAGCGCGATGCTTCTAACGAGCCAATAAGTGCCGAAACACACCCTAAGCAGTTCAGCGAGAAGCTGGTAGGCAGGCAGTTTTTGAGAAGCACGGAATGCATTGGAGCTCGCACACTGAACAGCGACAGTTGAGCAGGCTGCTTGCCTGCCTGCCTGCTTGCCTGCCAGCTTCTCGATGAACTGCTTTTGGTATGTGTTGGCCCTAATGCTGGAGTTTCACTATTGCATCGCAGGTTCAGCTTACGAGGGGATGTTCAGCTCGATCGTTTTCTCGATAGACAGTAAATATCGGTACGCACTCTGCACCCGGAAACTACTGTGGTTGAATGACACGAGCCGAACGTTCACTCATTAGTTGAACGAGCAATTAGTTAATATGGCGAACCTGGTATTACTGAATTACGTTTTCATTGCAACATTTGGATTAGATTATTTTGGATCTGAGAAATTTATTTCGAGTAGATGCTCAGAGCGAAAAAAAATTGGATGCAGAAAAAAACATTTTCAGTGGATGCTCACAGCAAAATTGGATTCCGATACAATCATTTTAGGTGGATGCTTATTGCTTACAACAAATTCGGTTTCCGATAAAAAAAGCTTCAGTAGATGCTCACAGCAAAATTGCGTTCCTATACAATAATTTTCAGGGGATGCTCATAGCAAATTTAGGTTCTAATAAAATTCTTTTTGTCCGATAATATAATTTTCAGAGAATGCTTACAGGAAAATTGAGTTTCGATACAATCATTTTTTTCAGTGGATGCGCACAGCAAACATTTTCAACGGAGCCTTCACTGCGAACAATGACTGACATAAATGGAAAATAGTTAGGGTCACGAATTTACAATCAATCAAAATACAGTCCATCGTTAAGGCTGTCCAATTTTTATATATTTATAGAATGCGATTTTTCCTGAATTATGGCTTACATAAGCGGTTATCGGGCAAGACTCCATCCACACCCATAGAGTACCACAATAACCCATATGTAGCAACAGGGAAGAGACATGTAGAATGCGGCGCAGGGACAGAAGATGCTTGTTGCATGGGGACAATTTGACGTATAAATTAAGTGTATCGAAAAACTTGTTGTAAGCGTTTCGTGCCAATAGCACTCACTTGCAGAAGTAACAAATCGGGCTTCTTTTACAAACAATTGTTGCTGAATTCAGGTATATAAGTATTAAGTAATTTTAGAGATTAATCGTAATATATCTGTTATCACGAAAATAAAATTCGCATAATTTAAAACTGCGTTTAACAAAAATTTAAAAGCGAAAACCAAGGTCAATAGTAATTTTATTATATTTAGAAAATATTAGTAAGAGAAAAATGAAAACGCTTCGGAATAAAGTTCAATCTGGAAAGAGCTGCAGAGTTTCCGAAACTCGTTCATTCTTTTGCTAGTTAAAGATCGTCATTATGATGTCACTCTTAATTAACCTTAGTTTCACATATTGAGCGATGAAACAGACACGTTGTAAGGCGCTATATTTGTAACGATGTTGTATAATTGAGTATTTTGTGACTGCCTCACAGCCTTGTAGTGCTTTCAAGTAACCAGCGGAAGAGCTACCATTCTCTCACAACAGATCAAATTTGCAACCAAGTAAAAAAAAGTCACTAATAGTTTTGTGAATAACGAAGTTCAGTTTATGATTCTTTCTATTGGATCTATCTTAAAGTCCATTAAATATTAGATACAAATAATTCATTTTTTGTTTATCATTTCATGAACAACAGCTCCACACGCCTCCGCCTGCTTTCAAGTAACCGGTAGCAGTGACATCGTCATTCTCAATTAAATCAATTTTAGGGATTGCGATATGAACCGCAAAATTTCAAACAAAGATCGGCCTGAGAGTCGCCGCGAACTGGAGCGCCGCCATTCGCAGCCAACAACAGGCAATAAATTGCTATGATGAACAGCTACAGGCGCAATGCCTTGGGAATTTCCCACACAATTTGCAACAGGAAGCAAACATCCACCGCTCAGCGGCGGGTTTTACATGGAGAAAGGGAATTTTGCAATACTCATGCTGTGCAGCATATTACCAACACAAACACTGTCGCATTCTGATACACAAAGTGAGTTAAGTAGGTATGGTACCCTTAATTCCTAAAAAAAATGTTACAGCGAGAAAACCGTGCGAGTAGAAAAATTCACTTACTTAGGAAACAAGTTGGAACATACGTTTCACTCTTTCGGTGTGTTATTTTACTACTAGTTTATCTCATTTACGCACTATCAACAGAATCCGTGGTTCGTCCCAGAAGCAAAAATCGTTCAATCGCTTCTGGGGTGGAGAATAAACACTGTTAGGGTTGGCCTTTATATATATAGCTAATTAAAGGTTTGGACGTAAATTAGGTCGTTATATGTAATTTTCTTACATTAACTGTAATCTAACGTCCAATGAATCCTTACGTGTAAGGTTAGGTAAAAAGCAAGGACTGGTTCTGCTAACGTCCTAATAAGCTTTTTCTAATAAGGTTAGCCTGGTTAGGTTCAAGGCAAGGACTGGTTCAGCAAATAAACTCTAAAACACCTTAAAAACCGTTCTCTAGTAGGGGCGGACGGTCGGGAATAGGGACGGATTTCGATGTAGTAGTCAAATTACACCTAAATGCAACCGACGATAGCTAAAGTAGGCGTTAGTCATACATGCCTTCAGATAAACCTTTAGATCGCTATATATATATATATTTTTTCCAGAATTATGGCTTACTTAAGCTGTTAACGGGCAAGCCACCATCCACACCCATAGAGTACTACAATAGTCTATACGTAGGTAGAGACACGTAGGTTGCCGCGCAAGGATAGAACCTGCTTGCAAGGGAAATATTTGACGTAGCTACATATAGCACAGGAATCAAAAAATTTGTTGTAAGCCTGTATAGTGCCTACAGTAGCCATAGGCAGAAGTAACAAATAGGGCTACTTTTACAAAAATTTATTGTTGAATTCAAGCATTTAAGCCTCAAGTAATTTTAGAGAATAACCCTAACATCTGTTCATCAAAAATAAAATTCGCATGATTAAAAATCGCCTTTAACAAAAATTTAGAAGCGAAAACAAGGTTAATGACAACTTTTTATTAGATTTAGTAAATATTAGTAAAAGAAGAAATAAAACGTTTCGGAGCAAAGATCCATCTATATGGAGCTGGTTTCCGAAAGTCGTTCATTCTCTTGCTAATTAAGCATCGTCAGTTTAATTAAACCACTCTTTGCCTTTTTTTTCACTTCTAATTTCGTTAATGGCTACAGTTAAATGCATTTTTTAATAAATTTGGCGATTATTTTTATTGGTTACAGTTAGAACTATTTTTTAAGAAGTTTGGCAAGAAATTCAAAGGCAGCGTCAGCCCACCTACAATATACCTACCGTGTCACGCAAAATTCCGTTTGAATATCTAAATCTGAAGACAAATTATTTTACGCAAGTTCAGCAGCCCTGCGAGAATAACATATCATGATGCCTTGCACAGCTCGCATGCAGTAAGCATGCAAACGATTGCTGTGCGTTACATCAGCGGCGCTTCTTCGGCTTGCAACAGTGAAAGTTTTTTACACATCATCGGCATGTTTGCCTGGCGTTGCGCTTCGCTGGACGCTCCTGTTTGCCGTAATATTGTTGTAACGAAACTCGGCCTCTGTTGATACTTCCACTGTTGTGTTGGAACTTCGAACGCGCTTCTTGAACAGTTGCAACTACAGGGAACGTTGGCGTAAATTTTAAAATTTTCCTTACGGGTCCTGTGATGCGTTTCTTCATTATACCCCTAACAGAATTAATTGAACTTGAGAGAAAGAAGAGACCGTCCAAGATGGGTAGATATGAGGAATAAACAAAGTTGGGGTAAAACTAAAAGCTGATATACCTTAAAAAAGAAGAAATTAAGTACCTATTAATTAGGAAACATCTTAACTTTTATTAAATAGATTTGCAACCAAAAGGTTACGTTTGGGGTTTATTCCTTAGAATGATTTTGGATCGTTTTTGCTGAACCAAAAGGTTATTCAGTCTGTGTCGATACTTGTGGCGGAGGACATGCACCTGACCGCTATTATTCAATAGCCTAGTACTTGAACAATATATGTATATGATTTCGATTAAAATTAACACAACTTAAAAACTATGACAAACTTTGAACTCATTCGATAAACAGTCTGAAAATCGAGCAGGCTTATCAGTAAATTGCAGCAACGAAATACGAATGTATCTCCTAGCCCAGATTCAGCAATGCAGATTCATTATCAAACATGAGTGTCAACAAAAATACCCACTCAAAAAATGGAATCATGTCTCCACAGCTTAAAACGTCAAATTAATGAAGTTAATAATTAAAAGAATGAGGTAAATAGGTAGCAGGTGAACGGGTTCACACGAAATTCAAATGGACGATTTCCCTGAGCTAATCGCCCGAATATTTAGTCTACCATGCAAAGAATTCGATAGAACGTTATCAGTCAAGTCAGTTGACTCAGTAAGTTGCACTGACAGAGTACCGGATATCTATTTACATTTATATTGAACGAAAACTCAGTAAGTTTACGCTTTTGCGCAGTTTAAACTTGAACAGCAACGTACAGTATGTGGACGCCAGTAGTGTATAATGTAGCGAGATACGCGTTTTTGAGGGTAGGTTCCCCTCGCGCCGGCGGGTCATCGCGCCGCCCCTTCCGGTTTCCCAGGCCCCGCCCACTCCGGTTAGCGCCCCCCTTGACCCCCGCTAAACCGGAAGTGTATTGGCCGTTACAAACCGGAAGCTCGCGCGCGAGGGTAGCCGCGAGGGTAGGTTACCCTCAAAAACGCGTATCTCGCTACATTATACACTATTGACGCCTAGATGAGAAAACTCGTTCATTTATTTAACTTTAGCGAGAACCCGCACTGTTCCGATCTGGACCAGGCTACGCTACACAAATGCCTATTTTCCTAGCAATAGAAGGAATCCTGTTAGCTAAAAATAACACATTCTGGAGTCAGTACAACTCCAGGCAATACGTTGATTTTGGGCTTTCGTAAACGAACGTTGCAAACGTTTTGAGAGGAAAATGTAAGAGACACATATGAAGGAAAATACCGGAAGAAGCATTCTCCTATATTAAGATTTTCTATCTACAGTAAAGACAGGGAGCAGTAGTGCGGTGCGGTACAGTCGACCTCTTCAAACGGCGACCTCCAAAATCGGATAAAGGTCTTGAAACGGATAAAGGTCTTGAAACTGAGAGAAGTCCCGAAGCCTAAAACATTCAAAAATGAACCGACAGTAAACAGCACCATCTGAAAGGAAAAGCGGCGACGGCTGACGATGTATTGAGTGACCTATAGAATGATGTATAGTAAAGCTTAATTAATACCTAGCGCATGACGCTATCCCACAGGCCATACGACGAGCAGTCTTTGGCTGGACCCACTTGGGGCTGCGCGTTTCTTTGCCCCTTTCCGACTTTCTTCCTCCGCTGCCTAGCTCCCCTCCGAAGCCTCCTCCCCAACTCGACGAGGGGATGCCCTGACGATAGCAACAAACAACAACGACTTGCTTTGTAGCTAAAGATAAAATCGCCTTGACTGCACACCCCAGCTAGGAAACACTCATGCACTGGTTCGTGCGCAGATAAATGCTCAGTTGAGTGCACGGCTGCAGCAGCCCCAAATTGATTGGGCTATGGCGTCGTATTAACGAAATACGCACTACACAACTGCGCCCCCCAATCCTAAGGCCAGTGCCCTCCCAGTGACTACGAGTTAAAGAATAGCTGACGCTATATTTTCTATTCCCTGGTGTGGGCTTAAATTCTTGACCTCTCGATATCCAACGGAGTCCGCAATCTTGGCCCTGAGGTGCTGGGAGGGTAACCTAATGCAATCGTTTCATGAAATTAGGGAAACAGGGATAGTGTACAACTTTTCCTTTGAAAACGGGCCTGCCTCTTGAAAAGCAAAGCAAATATAGTACCGACATTTCCGTTAGCGGTTTGGGAAGTCGGCCGCAGTCGTTTTCCACAGTTAAGTCTCCATCTATAACGCTCTCTGCAATCCAACGAAAGAGGAAGCGAGAAGAGACACGTTGTACGCTAAGCGGGAGGAGAAATCTATGGATGCTTCAGGGCGAAAGAGTATCAAACAGAATAGAAGCAGAACAGCAAACAGGTTATTTATAAAGGAAAAAAAACACGAAAGAAGCAAAATAGGTACGCAGCTAAGGTAACAATAACAGAAAACTTGGCTGATCACAGACGCAAAAAATTATAACAGCCAAAAACTCTGCTGGGGAATTTACGGGGTCCCTTTGGAAACGCGACTCTCGAGAAAGGCACAACTAAATACAATAACCCATTATTGACCTAGCCCTGGTATATCTTTCCAGTTGCTTGTTTGTTGATTATTACGTCCAAATTAACACAATTTGAAAAAATTATTGCTTTAAACAGTTTATAGAATCAGAACGACATGATGATTCGAAAGCGTTGCTGGGAGAAGAAGGTTTAGATAAGAGTTACATTAATTAACAGGTTAACGGCTACGTCGACTCATGTCGATCTGCCGTTTTGTTCCTTAATGGCTATGGATCGCACTATAAATGTGCTTGGGACATCCATTACACCCCAAACAATTAACCAACTAGCATTCAAATTTGCTTTAAAAGAAAAGCGCTAAAAATTAATTTCAGATTTTTTTTAGATATTTTTCATCAATAAACCCGTCCGCCAGATAAAGTTAGGCTAACTTTAACTGTCCGTTAGAAGGTTAACTGTAAAGCGAGGACGCAGACTACTGTTGTAAATTAGTACTTCTTACATTAATACATAAAGTACCTAGCCATTGCCTTCTGGCTGAACTTCATAGCTACATTATAAAGTAGAAATAGAGCGTGGCATCAACAGAGAATACGGTCGTGGATTCGAACTGAGCGAATTAAAGTTAATAGAATACCCTACAGAAATTAAAACTAGACCGTGGCATTAACACAATGCGGCTGTGCACCAGCACTAAAAGCATTAAAATGAATCGAATGCCAACTCGTACCAACCCGAGGAGTCGGACATAAACTCATGCATATTAATGAGCCAGCATGCGTGCTATAACAGTAAGGACAAGTTCAGGAAAGCCAACAGTCGACTTTCCGTTACTTCAGTACGAAAAAAAACAGCATTCTGCGCTCAGGCTGCGACGTCGGCGTTTCATGACATCGAACCAACGGCACCTGTAATAGAAAACCCTGAGCTTGCTGCTGCTGCTGCTGCTGCAGCGACCGAACCACTTTTTGTCGGGACGTGTCCGAGACGCGTCCCGGTCACACTGCGGACAAACGTTGAGCCGTTACTGCGTAAACGCTTTAGGGAAACAATTGTACACTAATTGCTCGTGAATTATTAATAATAAAAAAAAACATATAACGTCGGTTATGTGACCCACTGTACAGTGATTAGGTGATGTAGTATGCAGGGCACAACAAACGTAGTTAGGAGGCAATGACAATTTGCCCGTGAGTCGTTAAAAAAATTATTTACCCTATGATACACCGCAGAATATGTCGGGAGCTGAAATATGCAAACGTGTTCAGGAAACAAGGGCCCGTAAATTGGTGAAAAAATCTACCGTATCTTTTTTTTTTAAATTAAACTGTAGTAGATAAAAGGGTGACAGCTAATAAAAAGTGATCAAAATAAAAATTATTTGATTGTAACTGAAGGTGATTTTATTACACATAAAAATCAATTATAAAAAGTGATCTTATTTAATATAAAGTTATGCAGAAACCGGTTCCGTTGTGAAAAACTCAACCCTCACACGCGGTATTACCATATGTGGTTTCCAATTTGTGGACGAGAAGTCTGGTTTATACCGCGTGTGAGGGTTTCAACTAAAAACTGGGCAGATGGGCTGTGCCATTATAGGATCGGATTCACCCAATTGTCTAATGCACACACGCCACGTACAAAAAAGTCTCAATAATGACCAGTTTATATTTAAGGTTAAAGAGATAAAACAAACAAGAACCCGATTAGATCAACTTTTTAAACGGTAAATATAAACTTACTGTTAATGAGATTTTCTGTGCGCTCGCGCACAGAAGTAAACGAAAACCCTATGTATCACCAAACGATTCCAGTTTATGAACTAACCCGGCTTGCAAGTTAGGCACCTACGTTCTTTAGCCAGTTTAGCTATGAGCAAGCGCAGCTGTCCTAATATCCATTACGTGCCCGAACGTCGGTTGAAAAGCGCTTTTGTAAAAATAACATAATGCGGTAGTAATTAGCATAGCATATAAGATACTTTAAGACCCCCTTATTCAGTGTAAAGCTGTTGTATAAGAGAGGAGCAGGAAGGGATACGTACAGTAGTACGTGGATTGACACGTGGAACGCAAGTACGAAGGTCTTCCCACACGGGATCAACGCGAATGAGAACAGCATGGGAAGATCAGAAGAAATCAATATTAGCAAGAGTATGAAATCGGAAGAAAGCAAACTGGGCACGACAGACATGTCCTGATGGTCTAGCTTATAGCTAAGCCGTAATCTACTGTGCCCCCCCCCCCTTGGGGGCGCTGCTCCCCATAACATAGGATGGGCGAACCTAATTAACGTAGCCCTATGGCCTATGGCTCATCCCTTGTCCCCTGAGGGGCGAAGTACCTATCCAGGGTCACCTGCCAGGTGCAGAGTAGGGGAGCGGTCGGCCGACTTGGGCGAAAACGTCTTTTTTTAAGAAAAGTGATTCTTATTCCTTTTGAATGAATAAAGATCCTTAGAGTCGGAGGTATCACACCATCAAATATTCTCATCCGGGGGGGAACGCTCCCCCCCCAGAGGTAAAGGAGAGGAGGGGGTGTAAATAGTATTTTTTGTGGAGTAGCAACAAACTGAATACATAGTATTGATAGTATGTACATATTACCAAATTTTTACCGTTCTAAACTTTGATCGCCATTTTCTCAGGTTGTTGTCTTTTTCGGCATAAAATTAATTGAAAAGAATAGAACTCCGTCAGTTTTTATGCTAACATAGTCGTTCACATACCATTTGAAAGCTAAAGTCATAAGGAAGAGACGATCGGTCTTTTTTTTTCGATTATCAGCATGACACTCTTGTGATGAAGCCACAAACTAAGTGTTTCTGAGCACAAAGGGCGAAAAATCCAGAAGTCCAATAGAAATTTTTATTCTATTCTAACCCTGATCACAGAAATTCTAGATCAAATTTTGAAAAACAGGAGCCGATCGTCTCTTTCTTATGTTTTTAGCTTTAAAATGGTATGGGAATGACTATTGTTTTGAAGCATGCTTGTACCAAACCTGAAAATCCGTTAAAAAAAACGCGATTCTTTTGCCTAAAATGTGCAATGTTTCTCGGAATACTGAAAATTTCGTAAAGAGTGCGGAAATAATTTCGGAATTATTTTATGTTTTGCATATTCTGTGCAACTTTCAGAACGATTGATTGGAAATAAGCCCATCGGCCGACCGCACCCTTTATTCAATAAATGCTTCACATGTGCACAGATGATAGAAATTCAAGAAGCAATAACTGCTCTGCAATTTAACGCACATCGATCGTACCGGCGTACTTCATTCATTTCCAGGACCAGCAAAGCTGATCTGCTGCTCTATAAGGCATGACCTCGATAGAAAGAACATCTGCCGGTTAGTGTCTCAAAAATAAACACAATACCAAAAGAGTCTGCTGAATTTTAAAGAAGATCGCATACTCAACCATATACTAAAAGAAAATAAAGACATTCGAGTGCTCGCGGACCCACACAGTCCGCAGCACAGCACGAACACCAAGACGAGAGGACAGAGGCACTTGCGCATCCCAAATAAACATGCTCACGGGGTGCAAGAACACACAAGTGTATATATAACACTATAAATATAACCCCACACTTAGCAATACAACACAGCTTTCGCTTCGCATCAGTGGGCTGTAATCAACTCGGTGCATGGAAGGTTGTCGGTCAACTGGACCGGCTAGTAAATATATGAACTTTTTATCGTTAGTTATGATTCAGTTTTACCACCGTAGCCGTAACTCAAGCGATTCAACAGTGAATTTCATTTTTATTATTACGTCATCAGTAAGAATATTTCTTGCCGGAGCAACTCAATTTGGCTCAGTGCGCTACTACTGGCGGAAAGAGGCGCAAAGAATAGAAAAAGACACTCAAGTGGTCGGCCCCTTTTGTGTCCTTCCACAGAGAGACTCAGAGAGACTGGAGATGTCCCGTGAACCAGGTCGGCTTTCTTGATCGATAGCCCACCTCACGGGACAGAAAGGGAGAAGTATAGTACCTACCTAACACACAAAACAAACCTCGTCAGCAAGAACTGCGGCAAGCTGCAACATCTCCTGCGGAAAAGGCACTCGGGACCTTTGGGTGCGTGATGCCCAAATGTATTGTGGCAGGGATAGGGCCCGCCAGAATATACGCTTGAGGGCGAACTTTTTATGGAATTCGTTACAAGAACAAGGGACAATATTTGCTGAACTGTCCACCGCTTCGCACCCACAGGCTTCGCTTCCAGAAGCAAAAAAAAAACAAGAGTTATAAGCGGCTTTGTTTGCGGGCCGCAAAGTAATTGTTGGCCGATAAACAACGGGAATTTTCTACCCTGGAGCCGACACATGCACGAGTGTCTCCAGTCAAGCTAGAGACAGATATGGCTAAATAGCTGGAGAAGAGAAATTAGGTCGCAATATTTTTTTTAATCCACCGAGTTGCAGATGAGCAAGTTTTCTATGGTTTGCTAAAGCGCACTTCCAAGTTTTTTATTAGCCGTTAGAACACAAGCTATTCATTGACTGAGTTGCAGAAAAGTAGGTACATAGATTTTCTGTTGCGTACTAAAGCACAATCTTTCCATCAGCCAAATGCAAGTATTTTTACCCACTTGCTACAGAAGAATTTTTTGATGGTCTGAATTGCAGAGAAGTAAATTTCCTACTGTTCGCGAAACACAATCTTGTTGCAATCTGCTCGATCTATTTCATTTTTTCGATTGCTTTCTGCTACGGATAATCGTTTCATCTACCAAGCAGCAGACTACGAATTTTCCGTGTCCGTTTGAAGCCCTTCCGTCCCAGCATTCCGTACCTTCACAGGCAGTTGTAGCCAGGCGTAAGCGATGCTGTACTAGCGACAGTGGGTCTGTTCTCTATACGTACGCGCTCCGAGTGCATTAGTGTCCTTGGCACTATTGTCGCGTATGGCTGTGCACAGCTGTAGACTCCGCGCTTCCGCGTAGACCCTATCTGTTGCTTGACGTGTAACTATTTCTGGTGCATAGGCCTACTCTGGCTTAGATAGAAAATTCACAATGCAGTTCTAGTGCCTTCCAGAGCATTGAAGCTTTACCAGGCAAATGAAATGCTTATAATTGGTTACTTCCATAATGCTCTTCCTATACGACAACCGTCCAGTAAGGAGTTAATTGTACCGTTTGAATAACCATATTAACATATTACGTAATTAATTTATTTTACCACCTTTTCCGTACATCATTCAAGCTGCGGTGTCTGAGGACGCCGTTACGCACTGTAGACCTAAAACTCTTGTACAGAGAAGTTTACAGACGGAGCTACAGAAGCAGTCCGAAAGCACATACCTCCGCCAAATAAGGCAATGTTAACGAAAAATTCAAACTGGACCTGAAACCATAATATCCATTTTATCATCGCAAAAATTTGATCATTTGTGCTTCTTGGCATTAATGGCATTTTCTGTAATTTTTTTTTTTTTCAAGTTTCGTCCGAAACTTGCTAGGTATTTTACAGATAAAAATAAAAACATACCGTAGAGAGAAAAAGACAAACGGACTGACAGATCACCAAAAAATTTGGTTAATTGCTCTTCGTGACATTTCCAAGAATTCTAGAAATTTCATAAATATTAGTTTCATAACTGCTTGGGCTATATTAACGAAAAACAGGTGGACAAACAAACAAACAAACGGTTGGACGGATCTTCATCATCTGTGCCTCCTAACGTACCTCACATTCCCTGTAAGTTGCATGAAGATCCGTCCGTAACTTTTGCAGTTATCTTGGTGACAAACGAACGAACAAAGAAGAATTTTTGACAAAAACGTAGCCTCCTTGGCGGAGGTACCTAATTCGATACCCAAACAAAAGCTTTGGCCACCCCGTAAGTTGATTTTCTGTTTAAGCTGATGCGGCGGCCCAGAACTCTGCTTAAGTAAAGTTAGAGCTTGGACCAGCCAGAGCGCGAGCGACGAACTGAAAAAAGCACACTTCTTATCGATAGCCAAAATACCCGTCCGTCGAAAATAACGGTGAAGAAATTAAATGGGAACGTAGCCTAGGTACTTCATATCTATGCTTGCGGTCGGGCCTCTGCTGTTATAACTGTAATGCAGTCGCCGGCATGATTTTAATTTTATTATCGAAACAGAAGAGTTTGATCTTAATTTTATTGTCATAAGAGACGGGCATGTTCTTAATTTTAATATAAAAAAGGGAAGAGCCACCTATTTTGCTTTACTATTTTGATATCAATCAAAGCCATCCTCTTTTTCAAGCTGAAAAAAATACAACAATAAACCTTCAATCTTTGGATTTAGTAAGGAACATTCGCCGAGACCTCCCTAAAACCATTCGGGAAATCCGGGGTAAGGATGTTTCATTTTTCTTTCTACACCGATGCTTCCAACAACACGGAAAATGGAGAATTTAAAGCAAACACAAAACAGTCTTTTTGAAACCCTTGTGGTGAAACGAAAGCGAGCATGGCTAGGGGACAGTAGCTACCGTCTGTGTGTGTATATCCGCAATGTCTATTCGGGGCTCAGTCAAGATAGTGGCACTCTATGAGTCCTTGGCTCAGTGCATGGAGGTTTAACAAAAAGAGGTAGCAGCGGCTATAGAGATCGGAAGCTAAACTTTACAGCATGGTGGACTCGCTGATAGGCTACACGAATGCTGAAAGCCGGTGATTGGAGGAAGGGATGGCTGGAAGCCTGTGATTGGTGGGAAAGGGATTACTGGGAGCCTGCGATTGGTGGGAAAGGGATTACTGGGAGCCTGCGATTGGTGGGAAGATTACTAGGAGCCTGTGATTGGTGGGAAGGGATTACTGGGAGCCTGTGATTGGTGGGAAGGGAGCAGCTATCGAATGACAAAAACTTCCCTGGCCAGTACAATGTAATATGGTGTGCACCCTTCATCTATTAAACCACCTGCTTGGTGTCAAGTCATACTCGAGTCGCGCGAGGTAGGGCTATGAGGCAGGTTGTGAGTTTCCGCGGGGAGTCGCGTTACGATTGTGCCCGCTGACCAGAAAATTTTTCTGCACCAGAAGTTACTGCGCGGGGCAGGCAAGTGCAAGCACATTACTACGGGATCTTCACTTGGAGTGACAACTTTTTAGCACTGGTCCATCTTCTTCTTCTTTTTACGCGTCACCTACTAAACTGAGCGGTATTTAAAAATAGACTATCAGGCCAATCCGATGCCCGTTCCGTAGATGAATTTAAAACTGCATGGACCTGTGCGCAAAACAAAAAATTGAACTTGACATTTGCCAGTCGTCTCGTAACTGTCGTATACATTTTTTTTTTTGTTGTTGTTGTCTTGCTCCATTTAACGAATTACTTAATACTATAACGTCAAAGGAGGTGAGTTTTGTTTTGATTTTAATAGCAGAGGAGGCGAGCGCAACCTATTTCACTTGACCATCTTGTTATCAATCATTTATAAGTTCTTAATCTGACCCGATTAATTTGAGCCTGTCCGGAACTTCAGTACTGAGCGTTCGACTCACGATTGAATTTTATTGAAGATGTTTAAGGCTTGGGATGTACGATGCCTACATATCAGCCTCTTATGCTTTTGCTTTAAAAAAATGAATTAGGTATTATAAGAAGATTTAAGCCTCCCTACATAAGTACTAAGCTCTTCTAAGAGAAGAAAAGGAAGGGACATATAGTATGTCGATAGAAAAACGGGGAACCCATGCACGAAGGTGTTTCCCCACATGATCAACGCGCATGGGAACAGCAAATCGGGAAAGAAGAGGAAGAACAGACAACAGTAAGGTCAGTAGGAGTATGAAAGTGGAAGAAAGCAAAGTGGGCACGAAAGACAGACGTCCCTAAGGCCTAACTAATGGCTAAGGTAACCTACACAAAGCCCCTGGGGGCGTTACTCCCCATAACATAGGATGGGCGAACCTAACTAACCTAAACCTATGGCCCATCCTATGCCCCCGGAGGGGTTAAAAAAATGAATATATTTTTCAATAAACATGATCATTCAAGTTTTTGCTTTAGTAAATTTTTGAGTCACATCACATTTGATTCAAAATTTTCAAGGAACTAAACTTCGTCGACCGGCCCACTTTACAATCAAAAGTTTGCTCACAAGAGCATATATATATATACACTAGCGGGTAAAATAAGAGAACGATTTCCATTATTTGAAAATAAAGTTTAACCTAGAGAAGTAGGTTAATGAATCTTTTGATGGGGCCCAAAGGAATGTATTTAACATATTTCTACAAAACATCAGGACAAACATAACTATATTTAATACATTAGAGCAATCTGACAAACAATAACAAAAATTGCACAGTGCAAAATAAGAGAACGATCGCCTCTAAATACAATTTTACAAACAAATAACATGGAACAATGGTCAATTTTAGGTTAAGAACAATTAGTATGGAGTACTAAAACCTTTATTTTCAATAACTTTAGCACAGCGACGATTACA
>LQNS02277097.1:38213171-38236188 GCA_001587735.2 Parhyale hawaiensis | reverse complement strand
TTTTCCTAGTGGTAAAAATAACTATTGATTAGTCACTCGTTAGAAGTGATATATTTTCTTTATATTCCGATGTAGTTTCAGTCATTAACATAGAGCAATGCGTTGTGATATATATTGCCTCGAGATACCAAGGGTAAGAATATTCCATTTCTTTTGAGATGTTTATTTAGTTTAACAAACTGATGCTTCACTGCTCTGTAGATCTACTTTTTTCTATGAAATGACGAAGTCATTGACTGTGCCTTCAATATTTTTCGTTGTTTTCGATATGTCTATGCATAAACATAAAGTTTACTGAAAACTGCCATTTTGTATCATTATTCCATTTGGTCTACAAATTCGTATAGGCCAAAAGCCCATCCACATGGGTTTACAGTAGCGTGTGGCAGGTATCGATATCGGTGTCACGATTGCATGGAATGCATGAATTATTAATTATTCATAGCATGTAGTTTCGAATGGTAATTATACATATTTGGGTTACTGAAAACATATAATTGGGGAGTGGTCGCTTTTGAGAACAATATTCTTAATTACGACCCGACCCGGTCGCAATATGCGAACCAGGCAGGTCGTTTTTAGGGACACAAATGGTCGTATTACGGAAATTTGTAAATATTGGTACAAAAATGAGATAATTATATGTAAATAGCGCGAAACTTGTAAGATGCTTCGGTGGAAACAATTCTGAGTGTTTTATTTACAGGGTGGTTGCAGTTGGCCGTTCGTGGTGTCTTGTATGAGTTTAGGACTGCTGTTTCTTTTGTGAATATGAGTTTAAAGGGTCGCTAATTGATACCTTTACCCTAGTCGAACACAAAGGGAATTTAAGGGTTAGGGCACGTTCGATTGGGCCTCGAAATTATGCTTTTCAGGCTTGACTTATCCGATTCTTCAGATAAGAGCGCTGGCTTCTACTCGCTGACTTGAGTTTCAGGCAATCTGTTGGTTTCGAGACATCCAAAAACTAAAGCTTGCTCTACAAAATGAAATTTTCAAACGGCTCATCTTATTCGGGCTGCTTCTCATAATTTAAACACAGATTCAACGTTGCCGAACCAAAGCGTCTGCCTGGAGTTTTATAAAAAAAAAAAGTTACGCCTCAAAAGCCTAATTTCTGCGCCCAATGGGAAACGCCCGTAGTAAGTTGAAATTGAAGTTTTCAGTTCGCCTGGAGGCGTTACTTAAGTACCATATTAGATCCTGACGTTACTTCCTCCACCTTAAGTAACTTACCTGATCAGATCAAGAAATGCTTTCAACTCCGGGTTGAGCCACGACCAAGGTAAAATTGGGGCACCTTGTAACTGGAATCGAGTAGTTGGAATTTGACGAGTCACCAGAACCTAGGTGGGCTACACATTCACTTCCACTCAGAAATCAAATTCTGAAACGTAAGCATCATAGTTCATTGTAGGAGGTGTCAAGAATTTATAACGATTCTCATTGCTATACGTCTAAGACAATTTGGCGTTATCGCCCGTACCGTTACCCATAATTTTCCTCGAAAATGTGAAAAATTTATGTATTTTTAAACAAAGATACTTAGAAATTTCAGATAGAAATGGCTACGGTTTCCGTAGATATCATTAAAAGACAGTGAGTCATAACTGCTCTTTGGGATCTTTATACTTATTAAACCGAGTTCACACGAGAGTCAAATGAAAGGGTAAATCAATCGAATGTTTCGCTGAATCCTGTAAACGCAGCAATGTGTCAACCAAATAAGTAAGAGTGAATAGATATATTGCTTAAACATGCCGAGACAACTATAGAATGTTTCAAAGTGACGAAATGGAAGAGACATGTAGAATGTCCATCGATCGATACGTGGAAGCCATGCACGATGACGTTCCCACATAGGATCAACTTGCATGGGAACAGCAAGTCGAGAAAGAAGAAAAAGAATAGAACAAAGCATCATCAGTAGCAGTATGAAAGTAGAAGGAAGTAAAGTGGGCAGGAAAGATAGACGGCCGGAAAGCCTAGCTAAGGATAAGTAACATGCTATTGGTCCCACTGAGAGCGCTGCTCCCCATAATGGATGTTAGTTATAGTCACAAAGTTTAAGCCTCCGTTTCAGAGCAGAACGGTGTCCAAGAGGAAAGAGCAAGAGACATATAGTATGTAGCTAGAAACTGGGAACCCATGCACGAAGGTGTTCCCACACAGGATCAACGCGGATGTGAACAGCAAGTCGGGAAAGAAGAGGAAGAACAGAATAAAGCATGAGCAAGTAGGAGTATGAAATCGGGAAGGAAGCAAAGTGGGCACGAAAGAGAGACGTCCCGAAGGCCTAGCTAATGGCTGAGGTAACCTACACGGGCCCAATGGGGTCCCATAATGGAGGGTTGTACTTAACTAACTTGACCCTATGGCTCGTTCTAACCCCCTTAAGTGGGTATAAGAAAAGTTTTTTACTTACATGTCACGCATGTCAAGTCATTTTACTAAGAGCGTCTTTTTGTGGCCACCTTGCGGATGATTCCGCCTGATTTCGCGTGATCCGTGCGTTTTGGTGACCACTTTTTGACGGGATTCTGACAGCAATCAACCGTTATCAGTGGTGAAAATTGATCACACTGTGATTTCCCAAGCGGGCTGATCAGGCGCGATCAAAGAGTGATTGCAGCCTTTAGACGAGCAAAAATTCAAAATCTGAAATGCAGGTTCGTGAAATTTTCTGATATTTAAGGATAATTTCAGTATTATTATCGTGACTGTTTGTAGCTTAATATGGACTTCCAGAATTTAGTTTCATAAGTTTTATGACTGTGCAGTGTCCAAAATGTGTCAAATACTGTAAGGTAACTCATGCATCGACTTTAAAATAGATTAAAATTCGTAAGAAATTTACTCCCCACCACATTCCCTGTAAATATGATAGATATTTATTTTTTGTCCACAAACATGGCGTCTCGGATTTGTTTACAAAATCGCTGACCGTTCTTGTGCTGGTCAATGATCATGATCACAGGCGCCTGAAGTCATTGTCCTGTTCTATTTTCGGAAATCTCTTCAAATTTGAAGTGCTTTGTACTTTTCTTCTGTTTTAATGGACACAGCTACGTATGCGGACACTGGAGAGCAGAGAACGCCTTCATTTGGCGATCGTGTGGACACGCCTTAAAGCCGATGCACAATCTTTTTTTTTAAACTATTCTTTTCGCTTCGTTAATCTGTACTTTACATTTTAGAGAACAGAAAAGTACTCAGCGTTTTAACCTCGAAATTTCTCCACATATGAAAAGATTTCCAAACTTTTCTAATTCCTCTTGCTAATCGAATTGGCGTGACGGCTAACATTTTATTTATTTTTTTTATTTATTATTTTTTTTTTTCTAGACACACAGTTGTGTTTCAGCGCTCTAAAAGATGCGTTCAGACGATGAGCTTAGCGAGCGCATTTGAACGGCTGTCACCGGCCGGAACTGAGAAAACTTGTGAAAGGGAGACTGCGTACTGCAGCCATTTATCGTGAATTGTAGTGGTTATCACTGCTTAGTAAGACTTAGTTCTGCTGGTAGAATATTCCGCTGTATAACTTCACGATTCCACATGGACTTGGCCAAAGGAAATGTTGAAACGAATGTGCGGGGGCACAACACACAACCATGCTAAACAACTTGTCATCCCTAAACCGACACTGCTCCCGCAACTGAGACAATATGCCTGTCCACAGTTTAGGAGTCCCTATGTAATAGCCTAGTTTACAGCAATTACGTGGAAGTGGAAAATATACAATATTAAAATACAAGAAGATATGCTACATTTTCAATTTGACTATATTTACTGTTGCTTACACTTTCTTTTACTGAAAAAAAAAAACAAATAGATTTCTTTTGATAACAGTCGGCTAGTATTCAACTTTGTAGAATGACGACTGAGCTGTCAGACGCAACCCTGACCGGTTATCTCTGGACATTGGTTTCGTCAGACCCCTCATTAGCAGCAATATCTGATTAAATCTCTAGGATGTTTATCCAGCCTGAAATCTACCATAACTTTAATAGAAATACCATGCTCAAAGCCTCTTCTGTTGAATGAAAATCACAATTAACAAGTAACTGCCGTTTCTGAATATCTTCCTGAATACCTTCCTACGGGGAGAAATAAATGTATTTTCTTTTTTTCTCACATCATTACATTTACAGCCAGCAGCCGCTTGAGCGCAGTCGGAATGATGGATAATATTTCAGTTATCCTTCAAGATCATTTCTATGAGTAACAGAAAATTTTTTCTGGTTAACTAATATTAGAACCACCGCTGCATAGGCAAAATTACAGCATGACATGTTAATTTATGTATATTTTAAATTATAATTTTATAAGTCAGATATAGTTAATGTACTGCAAAAGAATTGAGGTGAAGCATATCAAATCAGACTAAGTTGAAGTCTAAATACTTTGTCCCTCCTGTCTTCGGAGAAATGTTCCTATCTTTTTTCATCACACTCTGTTCCATTTTCTTTTTTTCACTTGTTTCATTGAGTATAAGGACTACGCATTTTTCATTTGTCATCACATATTTTCTCTTAATATGAAGTAGAGTGTGGAGGCCACAAAATAGTGGCGCGCTATTGCGTTTCACTTTGCGGAAAACTGATTGATAAATTATAACTTCAATCGCATATGATTGCCAAAAATCTATATATGGTATGTCTGTACATTGTACAACCGTCAAACACAATTATACATTCGGCCACATGGAGCGAAATAATTCATGCCGATATGTTTTAAGCCCGCTGCACACGAAAGTCGAAACACGGAAACGTTTCTCCTTAGTCCCATTTTGTCGCTACGGGGCACAACTTCGGCCTGACCAGATTTCAACGGTCCAAAATGGCCTAAAATCTAAGCTGCCATTGCAAAAAAATTTCTACTGCAAGTACCAACTACATAGTTGGGAATCTCTCTTAATTTCGAGTGAGTTTTAGCTCGCAATAACGTACAATTTATTGCGATGTTCAATCACGTTAAGATGTACTCACGGTCACAGAAGATTTTGGTCCTGGTAAGTAAAACGTTCTTGTTTATCGACTCTCGTCAGCAGTTTTCGCATGGGTGACATATAAGGTTAGGTTAGCTTAGGTTCGTCCATCCTATGCTATGGGGCCAAGCAACCCCAGGGGGCCCCTGTAGGTTACCTCAGCCATTAGCTGGGCCATCGGGACGTCTCTCTTTCGCGCCCACTTTGCTTCCTCTCCGATTTCATAGACCTACTTGTTCATGCTTTACTTTGTTCTTCCTCTTCTTTCTCGACTTGCTGTTCAAATGCGCGTTGATCTTGTGTGGGAACCCCTTCGTGCATTTGTTCCCGTTTCTCTTGACATACTATATGTCCCTTGCTTTTTCCTCTATGGTATCGTTCTGCTCGGAAGCGGAGGCTTAAACTTCCTAACTATAACTAACTAATATGGGTGACATACGCTAGTTCAAAAGAACGAGTTTCTTCAGCTAACTGTCGGGGCGTTTTATTGGGCCCGGGGAAACACAACTCTGAGCTTAGTAGAAAAGCGTTAAAATGTTAGCCGTTAGGATATGCATGTTCAGCATGTGCCATTTTTGGACATCTCTTCAAACTGGGCGGAAATTATAGCTCGAAATACTTTACACTTTTGTTCCATTCAAGAGGAAACGGCAACGCATTCGGAGGTAGAGATGAGGAAACTCATTCTTTTGGTGTTCGTTTGACACCTCCTTTACATTTCCAGACCCCATTCTTGTGGGTACGAATCGCCACTATGTAGTCACCTTTTAAATTTAAATTAAAGCTGTGAATCGAGCTGAACGTTGCAGTTTGAACTGCCGAAAAAGCGGAGACTATTCAAGTTGATTAAATAATAACAACTCTATTGATAACATATGAGAAGCGTGAGGGGAAAGGAAAATGAGAAAAGAATCTGCAAGTTTGGTATAATTTATTGATTATATACATATGCACTGCAGTGTTTCTTCGACAGTTGCAATGCAAAACTAGAGCACTCTGAGAGCGCATACCTCCGCCAAGTGAGGCAACGGTCGCAAAAATTCAAATTGACTCTGAAGCCATATAATTTTCTCTGTATAAATTCCAGAATCTAATCATTTGTGCCTTTTGATAGTAATAACAGCTTGTGCAATTTTCTTGAAGATCTGTTCATAACTTTTTTAGTTAGGTATACTGTTAACAAATATAATGACAAACAAGAGTCAAACATTCAAACGAATGAATCGATCTGCACCAAAATTCAATCATTTATGTCTTTTAACATTACTAACGACCATTATAAATTTCATAAAGATCCATTCATTTTTTGAGTTATTGTGCTAACAAGCTTAAAATTAAAAACAGCGACAAACGAACGAACGGATCATTACCAAAATTTGGTCATTTACTTTTTGTTATATACCTAACAACTCATGTTAATTTAATAAAAATCCATCCATAACTTTTTGAGTTATGGCATTGAGAAAAATGAGGCACACAAACAAACAAACAAACAAACGGATAAACCTATTTTCACCTAAATGTAATCATCTGTACCGCCTAACATACCGAACAATCCCTATAAATTTCATCTAAATCGGTTCATAACTTTTTGAGTTATCTTGGTGACAGACGGAAAGACAAATAAACAAACAAACAAATAGACAGACATACAGACAGACAAACACGACGAAAACATAACCTCCTTAGCGGAGGTAAAAAATCGTCTTTTATCTTCCTATTAAAACACAATAAGCTTTTGTTTGATATAAAAGCAAAAGCAACACCGAATTTTCTCAGACAATAGAGTAAAGTAAAGTCAACTTCAACTGCACCTCCCCTGGGAAGCCCGCACGCACTGGTTTGTGCGGCAGACATAGACGAACTGGCCCAGAGGAGTAAGCACAGCTACTGCCGACGACGGGTCGCTAGGAACTATGGCGCCGAAACGGAAGATTCAACGACCCCCCATCCCCCTACCCTAAGGTAAGCATCGCCGTTATAGCCCGATAGCTATGCACACCAAGCAAATTTATTGAGCCAGCTCGCTAAGCGCCCTTGAGAAAGCCGTGCTTGGCTGGGGATCGTTCTCGGAACTCTCAGCACTACTGTGCAACACGCAACGTCTGCCGCTACCTACCTGCATATTTCGATTGGGAGTTCATGCAAACGCGTGTGCTCGTATGGCGAGCTTTATTGCTACAGTTAATACGAATTTGAATTGGAGTTATTTTCGAATACATTCGGTACATCTTCATCGCTGTTCCGTCGTGCTTAATAATCTTCATAAACGTACTGGTATATTTGCCCGAAACAAATAAAAAAATAGCACTGTGTCGTTATTACAATAATTTTTACCGTAATTATTATTATTCCAACTCTAATTAATACTTCGCATTTCTTCAATGATTGTTCGGAAACAATAGTTCCCTTGTATTTTATTACTTCAGCAAGAGTTTTTAGAGAAGTTTTGGAAATCTTTTCATATTTGGAGCAAGGCAATATTTCACTTTAAGGTAGCCAGTCTATTTTCTTTATTTATGGTACGATTGTTTTGAAACTTTCACAGCATAAGTGAAATTGAATTATAAGCACATTTTATTTATGATAATTTTTCGATTTTTGCAATAGTTTTAAAGTATTAATGATATTATACCTTCTTCATTTCTACCAATTTCACCAATGGAAGATCAGGCCTGCAGGGATGAGACCTATAATACAGTAAAACCTATATTAGGAATCGGACGAATATAAAGTTCAACCACAAAGTTTTTGCCGTCATTATTGACGGCAGGGACCGGCGCTGGCGCTGTTCGTTATACATTCCAGCTTCCCTTTTTTACAACTCACTGTGATATTGTTATAATAATTACTTGGCATGCTGAAAGCGTGGTGGAATGACTTTAAGTCATTAGCTACAAGAAATAGCTCAAGTCAAAATATAAATATTAAGCCGCATTGAAGCTCCTAAGGTAATTTTCTAGCTTAGTCACTCTTGTCTCGTACAAAAGCCCCCAAAATATCGGTTTCTCATAGAATTAAACAAGCGCTGCATCAAAAATAAAATGTCTTATATGAATTACGAGCGTCAATAACATTAGAACCTTATTGTGGGGCCAACTTTCCCTATCAGAAGCTACGGCTGCCCTAGAAGCTGATTTACAATTTTAGCCGGCGGGCAGCCAAAAATTCAGTTGGCGTTACGCATACTATATACACAGCGGCAGGTAATATACCTTTAATAGTTATAAGCAGTAAACTTTATATACCTTTAGTAGTAATAGGCAGTAAACTTTACATACCTTTAGTAGTAATAGGCAGTAAACTTATATACCTTTAGTAGTAATAGGCAGTAAACTTTAGTGAACTACCAAACCAAAACTCAAATTTGATTATTGAGACAGCCATAGTGTCCCACTCCTGAGTATCATACAGGCGACGCAACACAGGGGAAGCGACAAATTGAGCTACTTGCACAAAACACCGGAACTTCACACATGGTTAAAAAGTGAAGGTTATACAGTATCTAGTCCAAAATAGTTCATTAAAGGTTTCTGCTCTTCAATTACATGTGTGTACGTCCTCAACTACATTTACCATAAGCTTAAACTCGAAACGCACCATAGTTTAGACGCTCCTACAGTTTACTCGTACAAAACTTATACCTAATATTTATCATCAGCTGCAGAACACAAAGTCTTAACCAGCCCACTCTTCAAATCAGTGTAGTATCGACGTAAGTGAAACTATGTAGCAATGCACAATATAGATTTATAAGCAATATCTGAAACATAATCTAAATCTAAGCATTTATTTGCTTCGGATTCCACCAGAGGAAGTCTTCAAATTGCCTACAGCAGTGGTAAAGGAAATTCTGACTATCACACATGGCTACGGAATCAAAAATTTTGTATAAGAATGAAACCCACAGTTTCTTTTTTTATTAATTAACAACCGTAGCAATTACGTTTAAAATATCCAATGTTCCACAACATTTAAATCTGAATATTTATCATGGTTTGATTTTAATACTTACAAAGCTTACGTGTCTATTTTTGCAGATTACGTCTACTGTAGCAACTAAGCTCAGAATATAGAATATACAGAGGCGAAATGTGAGCACAAACAGCGACTTTCTTTCGACAACCATCCCTACCATTCTGTATACCGTATCAGTTACAGTAGTAGCAATAAAGCACTGAATATTTTACAAACAGACAAATTTCAACATAAACTACGGCTTCGTTTTAGCAGCTAAAGGCCATAGTCCGCACCAAAAAACTGGTCTACAAAACCCTCTTGGATCCTGCTTACTGCAAAGTGGACATTTCAGGTATGATCCCGAAAGCAAGCTCATCATCACCGTGGGATGTTCCAAGGAGTGGCCTTCCTTAACCGCGCCCTGACCTGCTGTGTTTCTTACCACGCCGATCCGAGGCTGAACAACGGGTCTTCTGTTTGGTGTCGATCGAGTAATTTGAACGTTGGCTGGGGGCAATTGGTGCCCTTGAGCATGTTTTCCAAAGCGAGGTGCCGATGGATTCTGGTACACATATCGTGTTCGGCTTTTCTTATCCTGATCTGTGAGCACGTTTGTTTTCTCTGGCTTATTAGAAGGAGTGCCGTCATCGGGTTGAACCCCGTGGATTTTTTCGTTTACACTCTTCGGGTGATTTTTCTTTAGCTTTCGATCTCTCGCAAGTTTTTGGGCTTGGGTCTTCTTCGCGTCATTCGGGCCCACTGGTTCTGGGCGATAGACAAGCCGAGGAGCACTGCTGGAGGTTTCTGACCGAATCGTCGTAACAGGACTTACGGTTGTAGTGGAACTTTCTGTCTTACCTTCATCTACAACCTCCCCGAGAATTCCATCTTGCAGTTCAGCAAGATCGCTCAAAGAAACGTCGTCGTCGTACAAATTTTCTACCTCGTCTTCAATGGATGAATTTTCATAATCTAACTGCACATTTTCACTTCGATTTCCATGATTGGAATCCAGCATATAATCATAATCAACGTGTTGCTGAGTTTGGAGTGAATGATTCTCGTGTATGGCATCATTTTCGTCATCTGCAACTACCAAATCATCTGGAACTTCCTCAACATCGCCATCTGAAACTTCTTCAACAGGATCATTTTCTATGTAATCGAGATCCTCTCCAAATTCGATGTTTTCTTCTTCAGCTACTTCATCCAATTTCACTTCTCCATCCACTGGAATTTCATCAATGTGATCTTGTTCAGCAGGAAGGCTGTCGAGTACCGAAGTTTGGTTGACAGAAGTCCTTTCCTGTTGGGAATTAACTTTATCATCCTTCGTAACTACAGGTGAGTTGGTTTGGGCATTTTGACGCTGCGTAGGGGTTTTTGCTTTTTTCTTGTCGGGGTAAATGATGATGATATCTTGATTCACCGCCTGGGCATCTGAGTTGCTGGCAGACCGGGGTTGTTGAGCAGCACGGACCATTTCAGAATTGCCAGGCTGAGCTGCAATGGCCACCGCCGGTCTTGAAGTCTGTAAATAAAGCAGAAAGGTTACTAGTTTATAACCATTATCGGTAACGGTAGGTAACTGGCTCACAATGGCCACCACAGGTCTCAGAGTCTGTGCATAGAGTATAAGACCACTACCGCTTTATTGCCAAGAATATCAAACAATCTATCTATCTACATATCTACATTACCCTAAAAGTCTGTGAACCGGTATTACTTGCTTGTTTATTTATTTGCTTGTTTGACACAGCTTCTTCGCTTTTAGATGGGGAAAAATGCAAGCCACAGTGGTGCACATGGAATATGCCCCCTGGGAAGTTTTAGAGTCCGCCATACAATCCATGTCATCGTTCAGGAGTCAGATCGCGACGGATATTTATGGAGCGTGGCAACGTGGATACCGACCCCTTTATAGCTACGCTTAGTGCAGGAAGAAATTGAAATTTTATTCGTGGCTAGTATCAGTAACTTAGCTGATTTCTTACTGGTGTCTTATTTATAGACAGAAATTCGAGGGTTGAAGATCTACTTCGATTGTATCTGTGCTGTGGTAGTTCCTAAGCTCTACTGCATGAATGGGCACGTTAAATTCGAAATGGCTAAGGAAATACAACTGGAATACGTAACAAAGAAATTGATGATGCTGACAGCCTAAGCGTTGAATATTCGTTAGAGAAGCAAAGAATCTGTTGATAGTGAGCCGTACGGGCAGGAGTGGACAGCCGAACAGCGTGTGGTCTATGACCAGCAAAATTACACCTACTTTTTTCGGTAAAGCAAAGACAGGCTTGATGACGACCCAACGGGTCACGGGCCGTCTAATAATTAGTCAAATTTGTTCACAGTAATGTGAGCTTAATGTAAATATACACGTCTGAAATAATAAATCTCTTGCATAAACGCTCAGATAGCTCTGGCTAGAAATAGGTGACTCGCATCAGTAGCATTTTATGAGCTTAGAGTTAGTGTTTTACAGCAGGCAAGATTAGTATAACATTATTTTGTGTATTAGAAAACTGTCCAAACAGCATCAGTTTAAAAATTCGCTAATTGCGTTCCAGCAATTATGACGTACATAGTTGTATAAGTTTGGTTCGTGGAACTCAACGATAATATTTGTAATTATTATGATTAACAAATATATGCACGTTACTATTCACTTTCATATTTGGTGACTGTAAAATAGGTAACAAGTAGTGACAGTGCTCTATCTATTTATGACATCTGGTAGGAGAGGTATGTTTTGGTCAAGTGTCGTTAGTATATTTACTGGATGCAGAATAGGAGATAAATGCACACTCGATGAGGATGCTTACATCAAGATTAGTTTTACTACTATGGATAGTGTTGAGAGTTAATCCCAGACCGATGAGCATTGAGCTGGCTTCACACTCTATCCCACATATAGCAGGCTTGAGTTTGAGGCCTTCTGAAGTTCCGGACAATCTAAACCTAATGAGATAAGCTCATCTCGATGGAACCGTTTCAGACTATGAAATCCTACATATAGGTAGAAGACAACAAATTATTTTTACTAACAACAGAAATGCTATAGCTACTGTCAGCGGAAATTTAACAGAGAGGCTTATAGTTTAAGCACGCTGTTGGGCGGACCAAATTAAGAAGAATACAACATAAAAATGGATAATTAAAAAATATTCAGAGCTGTGAAAAATTTCTTCAGTTTGTCTCATCACGACAAACAGTAGCAGGGCAGAATGGACATATGAACAGATCTGATGAACGGAAAAGAAGTGTGTACTATTCAAAACATCAGACGATGTTTGAAAGTATTGCGCATAGACACCATGGAACACGTAAAGCTAAAAAAAAATCACGTTACGCGCAGCAAGATGCAACACAAGTTTCGGCTGTTCGGAAAAGTAAGTCAGTTTTTCAACAAAAGGCTAAACGGTGAGCATGCTCAGCTCAAGTGCGAATGACGCAATTATCAATGCATGCAAAAAAAATAAGGCAATTCGAAGCACTTAAATAGTCTTTATTTCAACAGCAGCAGGCCACACGGTACGCAACTCAAGGCTACCAACAAATGGAACCAGTGCCAATACAAGTTTCAAAGACTGAGTCAATGAATACGAAATCAGTTCAAAGCAGCGAATTAGGCCTAACTTCAGCTACATATAAAAAACAGAACTGTGCAGAGAGAGAAAATGCCTTACGTTTCGCGTATAAACGGGATGAATTTGTAGCAATAAGCCTGGAACTCACTACGCAAGTATATAACATTTGAAGCAAGTAAATATCAATACATACCACAAAGATTTTAGCAAACGGACGCGATAAATTCGGAGTCACAGGGCATGGCTTCCACGACCCGTAACCCAATCGAAAATTTACAGGCATTTATCAGTTGTTACGGATACCGTTCCCTATTTACTCTTAGGCAACCGATAAATGACCATAATTTTCCGATCGGGAATTCCCCCGCTCGCATTGAGCAAAAGTCGATGCATGCCGAAATGAGCTGATGATAAGAACGGCAACAGCTCGAAACAATGTACACACTCTGCTTCCATGCCGGCACCGATAGATCAACTCCATGTTAGTAAACGTCCGTCCGAACCCGTGTGGTTTGGAAAACAGTGTCGGCGAAACGTTGGTACCAGCCGCCTGTGTTCCAACCACTGACTCTCCTACGCTAAAGAACTCGAAATCCAACTTCATTGGGATGTTTCTATTTCCTACTGCCAGATTTTCCAAATTCTAGCATGAATAAGCTATGCTACGCATAACGTTTTTAAATGAGGGTTAACCTTTTCGTGCTTGAATCAAAGAAAGACTTTTCGAACTATAACAGCACTTTTTTGTAACGCCCACTAGTATAGACAGTAGAAGCTGAACGGTTAGAGTAAACAGACCTTCTTGTCAGTGACTTTTTTTCGACCTAAAGCCGAACCGGTTACCACGCATGGCAGCAATTTCTTACTTTGAGCTTACCCTAAAAAGTTCTGGGCCACCCGGGGAGCTGAAACCGTGAATCAGCTTCTGCATATAGGGTGGCTGAAAATTCTGGTGGGGTTCCCGGCCGTATAGCCCAGTTTTGGAAGCTCGGAGTTCTCTTTCGTGCGCTTACTAAATTGCAATGATAATAAAAAAATCAACCTCAAAAACCCAGTCCCTCATCACACCCGCAATTTATATTCGTAAACACGTGGAGAAACATTGTATCCTTACATAGGGAAATCCTTTATATCCTGTAGACCAGTATTTAGATTAGATTGTAAGGTAGTAGGCGGTAGACGGACAGTGTGCCCATTCCTAGCGAGTAGCCCTGCTGTCCAGCGAGGCTTTGTGGGAGCTATTACCATCATGTCAAAATCATTGAAACATCTGAGGAAGAAAAGAAGAAGAAAACTAGAACGCTTCGAGGCGTAAGACCATTGCTCGCGGTGGGGGCAAATTCAACGCCGTCATTGTTAATGGCCAGCTTATCCTAATGTCTCATTTAAATGCTGTGTCCAACAATTTAAGGTTGGTGCGCTACGCTTCTAGTATTTTTCATCAGTAATAAAATAGGAAAAATAGGTTGCCTCGTATTGCAAGGCAATCTACCGCGATAGAGGCAAATTTCAGCACCGTCATTTTTTATGGCCAGCTAGGTTTATTTTTTTTTCATTGTTACATCTAGGTCAACCCACCAAACTCCTACAAAAAGTTATGAACAATGCTCAACTCCTTCGAGCACTTTTTGGGTGGACAGACAAAGATATATATGTATATTTATATATAAACAAATATAATATAGAGATTTCAATTAGAAGCAGCTAAGGAAATTCGATACCCATGACGCGCGTTTAGCTGTTCTCCAGCTCATCAGGTGGGAGGGTCAAAGTTGGTTAATTTAGATCTTGAAATCTTGCGAAATTTAGCGAGGTTACCTCAGGGAGGTGTAACTATGCTACCGGCTGTTCCAAAAGTATGGATGAAATTTCCAATCAAGCAAATATTTCGTCAATTTTTAAATACATACCCTAATGTATACAGTATACTTGAATCTTCAACGAAAACATTATCACCGATCCCACTTCGTTCGCAGGTGGTCATAAACTCCTCAAAGAAGTTGAACAAGCAAACATAATTAACTAATACAGATCCACGGTGCTCGAAGACGTTAAGTTAGTTGAGACAGACAAGCTAATGAATAAGGGTGGCCTATGATATATTGACTTGAAGGACAGCGTAGCTGTGGAGGATGTGGCTCCCAATTTTTACAAACCGATTTTTAAACGCATTGACTGCCTCTGTCGACAACTTTGAAGGGGGACCTTTTCTGAATGATCACAATATAATTACAATAGTCCAAGAAAACTGCAGATTTGGAATAGTTCTTCGATATTTACCGTTAAATTTTGGCCGTTGTTTCTCAGGCGATCATTAACGTCTCTCTCGAAGAGTCCGTTTATTGGTATGTCGTTGAAGAACCTCTCACTCGTTTAGCTTTAGAGATATGAGTCCGACTTCCTGTAGGAGACACTCACAGGGCATGTTTCTCAGCTACGGTATCAATTCTGTTGCTATGCGTTGGCTTCTCTCCAATTTATCGATATCGTTGCAGCGATGTGGTGACCAAAATTGAACAGCGAGTTCTAAATGAAAGCGCACGAACGCTTTGCACAGATTAATTATTATGTACTTGGATTTGCACTTTATTTCCTGGATATAAAGCCAAGGACTCTATAATTTTCACACTCTTAACAGCTTGCTGACTGTACTGTAGTTTGTTTGCAATTGTTGTTCCCAAAGTCATGTTGTTGTGTAACAGCTGCCGATTCTATCGCGTTCATTTCTAATCGGGGTGCTGCTCTGGTCCTACGTGCATCTCTAACAATCTGTTGACATTAAAGCTCATCTGCCATGCGGTCCATTCTCTGAGGCGGTCAAGGTCTTGTTGGAGCTTAATTCTATTTTCGACCGATACGACAGAATGCTGTAGTATTCACACATAGTATCATCTGCAAATTTACTGATTGTGCTGCGGATGCTAAAATCGAGATCATTCCCAACCTATATGGTACGTGTATCTCCAGTCCATGGTACGCAATGGTCTCACAAATGGTACGGGGGTAAATGCACTCCTCACACTAGATTGACTTGCTGCCACTTTGTTAGTTCATTTGTGTGTTCTAAACCTGATATCTGATTGAACAGAATTTATCGGGCACAGATGGCGCGCTGCCACTGTACAAAGGCTCCAAGTCTTACTCGCTCGATTCGCCAAAATGTTGGGAACCACCAATCTATATGGACGTACATCCCAATTACGTCAAAATCCATGTTCAGAATAAAGCAGGTATATCTCATGAGAGGCGTATGATGAGGGGAGCTGCTGTTGCGTATAGCTCTAATGCACCTCATGCATGAGAGGGCTCATTGTGACGTAACATGTTCGCACTTTAGCAGCGAACACATCAGTGTAGCTATGATAGGTTTAAGATACAGCCGCTAGAGGGACCGGAAAGAAAATCAAATCTATATTCAATTACTGGAACGAGTATGTGATCATCATATGCACGATGTTAAACTTTTTCACAGAAATTATTTTTATACTGGTGTTCTGTGAAGAAAGTTTTGTTCCACGACCAGCACGTCATTGTGTGCACCAGCGGGACCAAGCGCAGGTTTCGTGCTACTCAAGCACCGGCGTGGAAGGCTTGTTCTCCGTTGGTTGCTCGATCAGGAAAGCGAACTGCTTGGGAGACAACACTTTTCAAAGTATACCGATAATACGCTTCAGGAACTTGTAGAAAGTGATAAGAATAAGAGAGAGACTTCCAATTGTGCTAATTGTCATTGCTATTTTTTATTATTTTACTTGTAGATGGTACAAAAATTGAAGATTGTAGAATTTGACAAGAAGCAAGACAGCTATAGATGACCCGATGTACGGCGAAACGCTCGTCGTGGGTAGCAAATTTTCAACTAGCTGTCTTGCTTCTCGTCTTATAATTATCATTCTTATTATATAATTTACAAACTCTTCCTGGCCACTAAGAAGGTGTTTCAAGAAAGGAAAGGATGGGACATATTGTGTCGAGGAAAACATTGAATCCATGCACGAGGGTCTTCCCACGCTGGATCAAAACGCCTGGGCAGTCCAAGTGGGGAAAAGGTAGAACTGTTGCAATTCAGCGCTTCGAATTGCTTCATGGAGGGAGCCAGTCCAAGCCACATTATACATCAAAAATTTAACCTTATGATTGAACGTTCAGCTATAGTACAACGTTCATGGTACCGTATCTATGCTACCGACTTTACTACGTATCGGAATGACGTGCGAGCTATACATCCTCTCATCAAGTTAACGTTGTACGTACAGTACAACGTGCTTCCCCCCTCCCCCTCGGCTCTAGAAGCAGTCGCTAGAGGGCGCGCTACCTAAAGCTCAGCATCAGTGCAGTTAGCAAACTACAACTCAGTGCGCTGATCTAGAACAACAATCTGTACTGTCTGGTCAAGTCTAACAGGGAAGACACCGACCGATATTACAGCACTATAGCTGTGCTTGAGTGCCATGACATGTTTAGCCATTTAAGGAGTTTAGATACACTGTACCAAGGGCACTTTTGGGGACGTTATACAAATCGTGCTACTTCTATAAACGATTATGTTTAATGCAGGCAGTGGAACGTCGCGAGAAGAAACCGCTGTGCACGATTCCAACCTGATCGTTCGAAGTTTTGACATTAGTACTAGAAACCGATTTAATTTCTGCATTATTCTTTCTGCACAGTAGCAGGCACATCAGAAAGAGGCCATAAAACACTCAAATAGAAACGTATCATAAGCACCTAAAATTGAAGACACATAAGTCAAACAAACCACTAGAATTATTCGCAAAACATGGTTTGCATCGTCACTGTTGAAAAGCATCGCAAGCAAATGTAATTTACAGCAAACAAACCAGAGAGCGAATGGGAAAACATGTCACCTGGAAATTATATCGTACTCGGTTTATATTTAAAACAAGCAAACCATATGCAGTAGCTTATAAACAGACTTGAGATTTTTATCAAAAGCGTGCATATGAATATGCCGTACGTATATAATACAAGCATGAAATATATATTACCAAGCAAGCAAGCAAAGCGTTCCAACGCCATGAACTTAGATGTAAGTATTTCGTAAGCAACATTAGACGGAATAAGAAGCGAGCAAAACGAAGCAACACCATGAACGTGGATGTATTTCGTAAGCAGTATACGATGAAGTAAGAAACAGTTAAAATATTCCAACGCAAGTACCATGGAAACAAATAATGCTTAGGTAGTATACAGCCTGGAATTAGAAACAAGCAAACAAATTCCCACACCATGAACAAGAATGTATATGGTTAAATATAAGCGTGCGATTGATGCATGGAAATTAGAAGCGACCAAGAAACAGACAATCAGCATGCATCAAGATTTAGAAGACGTACCGTAAACCTTTACTTCCCGAGATAACAAGACAACTTGACTCTGCATCGTCCAGAATAGTCCACGTGATGGCACTGAGGACAACCATTGCCCATTATGATGCTCGCCTGGGCGATGTCCGGAGAAGGAAGACCTCCTCGCAAATGGCAAGCAAAATCATAGCGGCAGATATTACTCAACGGATCCCATCTTTGGCATTTCCCGGGGCACCGCTCCCCTGTGTTGCCTCCAGCCACGGGCTGGGTGCTCCCTAGAGCAATCACATCTTCAGGGTACATGATGTTTGCGCTTGGGTCGTTCGATCCCTGGAAAGCAGAGGAAGGTCGAAGGATCCGTCGGTAGAAAACCCTGGACAATACTCGTGGCGATTGCACCATGGATTTCACAGCGTCTTCTTCGCCTGATTCTTTTTTCAGATGCGCATGCTCTTTTTCATCTTCTGAAAGAACGGCTTTTCTTGAACGCCGTACTCCTTTTCCTTTTTTCAAATTGCTAAGTTTTGCAGGCGAAACAAGTTCGTTGAAGTGGCCATTTTCTGTTTGCTTTACAATGGACATGGCGGACTGGGATTTCTGTGTTAGAGCTTTGAAATCATTTTCACGCTTGGAACCACTTCGGTCTTTGACAGTTTCTCTGTGGTGTTGAAGTGTTGCAGTAGCAATGTTTCTGGGTGGAATATTTTGCACAATTTCAGCTTCAGCGAGTGCTGAAATTTCAGAAACCTGAAAGCAAGTACACGTTTTTAATGAGAAAGAAGATGCTTTAGGTTAAGCTGTGCATCGAAGAAAAAGTTCAATTAAAGGTGTAGTATATGTACACAATAAAAGAAAGAACACCGTTTATAAAGAAGGCTGAAATTCTTGAAAATTAAAAGGCCCGAAAGCAAATATACTGCATTTAGTACGAAACAGTAAATTTAATGAAATTATTTTTTTAAAAGAAAATAATGCAGTGGAACATCACACAGTGCAGAAATAACAAAAAGGTTACTGCCCTTACTGCTTAAATATGTATGGAAAAATTACACCAACACAGTTGACAAATTTCTATTGAATTTAAGTTCAGTTTAGTATAAACAAAAAGTTATCGGTCCCATCACCACCCAGTATACAGACTACTGCTGTGCACGAGTAGACGTTGCACAGCAATTTCTTACCACAATGTTTTTAGAAATCTATAGCTACGAATAATCTTTTGTAAGCTGTTCAGCCCGTTCTCTGCAGCTGACAGCCATGTACTCATATTAGCAATTACAATAGCTAGAGTAAATCTTTAGCCAAATCATTACTAATTTTTTTAAGTTGAAATATCCACTGATATATATATATATACATATATATACTTATATGTATATAAATGCATAGGGGTGCAGTAAAAAGCACAAGCTTCAATTCACTTACGCGACCTCTAATATTAACCGGTATTTTCCAAATTCTCCATGAAAATTTGTCTCATTATTACACAGTATTCTACCAAGAGCAGTTAAAAGGCGTAAACTTCGATTTTCCGCCGTCTATGTGCCATTCGCACCCTACTGTATACATTTATCTTAACAGAAAACAAAAGTACGAAAATAAGACTTAAAAATCCTGGTGCAGAAAACCGAAAGAAAGGAGATTAAATTTGGTGCGTGGTGCTCTAAAGGCCGGAGCACACGATGGTCAATTGAACAAGTTTTGGAAGCTAATTGTCCTACTGTTCCTTTGGGTGCCGGCGTCAAAACAGGTGGTTGTGCCTGCAAGGAAAGTTACTAAATTTAGCAGTTAAATTCGTTTTTTCAGCAATTGGGACTTGTAAAATTCCGCATATATCTTGATATAAAAATCAAACTCATGTAGAGTTCTTAGCATTTGTAAGCGGACACTGTAACGCATTGGAACGTGTATGCTTAGGAAACTCGTTCATTTGATTATCGTGTGAATCCGCTTATGCAACAGTTAAAGTTGATTTAAGACACGGTGCGGTACCGCTTAGAGAGAAGCTAAGCGAAAATTACCAACCATTACCAACTATTTTCTTACTATTCTCTTCCTCTTCAGCGTGTAGGATAGCTAGATATAGGCTACTAATGATGTACAATAGCAAAAGTAAACGTTGAGAAGAAAACAGCCTATTCAAAACGCACGCATACGGTGCGTGTGCTTTCACTATTCTATAGATCGATAAAGATATCCCATTATGGCTACAAACTCAGTTTTTAACTAGGATTTATAAAAGTTTCGCTGTACGTTCCATGACTAAAGCTCAAAATGCTACGCTCTCGCTTGGTCTCCCAGTCTCCTTACTGGTGTCGCAATGCAATATAGCGTAACCGTCGACCACTGCCAAGGCTACTGACATACGATCGGGTCCGAAACGAACGTACGGGAAACGAACGCCTAGTTGTGTGGAGTGCTACGATTTCTCCTGATATTGACAAGCGCTCGGTCATATGTACGACCTGAGGACATAAGGACACACTTGGACATCAGCAGTCAAGGTGATGAGGAATTTTGCTGTCTTTCTTTGCTTGCTGATGAGCGTACTGAACAGCTGCAACTGCGCCCCTGCCAGTCCTGTCTCCGTCAGTGTCCCACAGAATCAGTTACTGTGATTATTACTACTGCGGATGGTCCCAGTTGCAAGGTGTTCCGACTGCTGCTGATCTCGACAAACGCTGGGTCATGCTCTATGACCTGGAGGCCCCCAAGCACCGCGATATTTGGGTCTAAAATACTGTGATCCGATTAAGCGTGAATTTGGCAGCTGAAGCACCAATCTCCATTGAAATGAATAGGTAGGAAAATGTGGTCGCAGTTGTAAATTATAAATTTCACAAAAAAAAAAAATTAGCGATAAAAAGCATTTGTTAGAACAGCAATAAATTAAGCTGTAATATGCATTTGTTGCCTCAGTTCAAGACAAACATCGGCCTTAAGAGATGTTTGTAGCCACATAGGCTATTGCCAATTTTTTAACAGAAGAAACAATAGCGAAAGACACTGATGTTGCAGTTAAAACTCTCCCGAATAAAAAAAAAACTTTCTGTAAAATGCCCTTGGTACTAGATATATGGAAAAAACGTTGCTGGCAATAATTTGGCAGCAATACAAACTTACCGCCGTAGTCCATGATATTAAAAAATAAAATAAATTGAGAGCAGCTTGGGTTTGCTGCCGTAGTTCAAGAGTTTCACACAAATATATCGACAATTAATTAAATGCGCTTCCGCCCCCCCCCCCCAAAAAAAAAAAATAATTGAGAGCAACGAGACAGTCGCACAATTCTGTTATCAGCAAAACTGGCGTCAAACGATAAGAGAGGCTCTTATCACATTGGCGAGATAGAGAGATAACACTCAAACACTCCACTGTTTCCGAGAGGAGTGTAGCTGTAAAGTGTAAATGAAGAGGGTTTAAAGGAAACTGTATTCGATTGTTTAACGGAAATTGGAGACATGATCTGTCTATTTATATCACTTTCTTATCAAGCGCTTGAGTGTGATGCATAAACATTAGGCCCAGTCGTTAGTGTTAGCCTAGTATATTAATACTGCGACTAATATCTTAGTATTTGGCCTAATTTACTGGTAATTTCTCTAACTTAACAGTGGGCTTGAATTGCCAATTTTAGCTTCATTTATCGTATACATAGCTTCATATTGGAGTTCGTTTGAATTATATTAATCAGTGCATTATTTGAACCAACTTTGCTAAGCAGTGCATCTATCTTGTTTTCTTGTCTCTATTTAGAACATTTTAGCCTACTGTTTTTTTTTTCATTGAGTTAGCAATATTTGGTGTACAAATTTGTCATAGCGATATTCCTTGCTTAAAAGTCGCACTAATACCAGAAGGAAAAGCCCACCTACATCGTGCAACTAATCATGTACCCTCCTACGACGAGAGTCTCACAGACACTGATCCCGGTACAGGTATTATCAAAAGGACGCGGACTCACATCTAGCCTTTTACGGGGCTAATGATCAGATATGGTCAGTTTTGAAACTCTTCTCCTCCGAAAAACGTTACCAAGCCGCCAAATAATTGATCAAAAGTTCAGTTTGTTATAGCTGCCGTTATAATTATAGCTTCACCACCACACAAACACTTGTGGAACTATCTTTACTTCATTCCTATAGCTAGGTGCCACTAATCCCCCCACAAAAGCACCTGGAATTCTTGTTACAATATCTGGTACCGTACTACAGATGTTTACCACCCTTCAAATGCTTTAAGAACCATCTTTTTACAAGGTGTGCAGCACCGCCAGTAAAAAGAACCTGAAATTTTTGTTACAATATTTAGAATTATTAATATTATCCGCTGTTTATAACCGCACAAAAGCCGGTCAAAAAAGTCACAGTACCTGATTCTGTGGGACACTGGCGGAGACAGGACTGGCAGGGGCGCAGTTGCAACTGTTCAGTACGCTCATCAGCAAGCAAAGAAAGACAGCAAAATTCCTCATCATCTTCACTGCTGATGGGAACCTGAAAATGAAATCGACATTTAATCTTTTCACTTTCCAATCAACGTTGTACGGTCCATATCAAGCGCTTTGTAGGAACCTTAAGTACCTATTCAGAATGGAACCGAAGGGTATTTCGGGAGTTAGTAGTTTAGGTATCAATTTTTGAAAGACATGGCGCTATTTAAAACTTGTCGAGCGGCTGAAAGTGGGTATTGGCTGATTTATTATGATAATAAAACTAATCGAAAAATTATTAAATCTCCATTATAGCGAATATGTTTACACAAAATAATTCTCAATCACCCTGTACTAAATTGCATTCTACATGAAAAAAAATGTATTGTGTTCTTGCATCTCATCAAGCAAAACCGACTCACCGCGAGTTGTTCTCAAACTAAAATGCTTATGAAACAAAGTAGAACTTTACAAAATAAAAACAAAGAGGAAAAAAATAGTGTAAGAGCAATAATAAGACAGTCTGTCTTATATGAATGCTGCATTCATCATATCAGTGCTTATAGCATCCTTATCGAGCTAAACGTAACCTTATAATACTAGTGGCCCGTGCCGTCATTATAAATGACGGCAAAAAATTAACACTTCACCGAAACCCCCGCCGTCTTTTGGGCTTCCTCATTTTTCCCCTATCTAATACTGAAGAAAAAGATTC
>LQNS02277097.1:38185726-38203310 GCA_001587735.2 Parhyale hawaiensis | reverse complement strand
TCATAACGTTTGTTAGCAGTATAACTCAAAAAGTTATGAACGGATCTTCAAGAAAATTGCACAAGCTGTTATTACTATCAAAAGACACAAATGATTAGATTTTGGAGTTTAAACAAAGAAAATAATGGTTTCAGAGCCAATTTGAATTTTTTGCTACCTTTGCCTCGCTTGGCGAAGGTATGCGCTCTCAGAGTGCTCTAGTTGGTTATAAAATTGCGGTATTTCTGGTTTAGCCAATTGTCGCAGTGTTTCCCAACAACTCCGGGGTAAATTACCCAGTGGAGCAACGGACCCATTTTTGGGAGTAATGCATGTTCTGTGTGGGAAGAGATACTCTGATCATAGCGGACTACATGACCTGCGAAGTTCATCATGTGGCTGGGAAATAGAAGGAGACAGCCGATATTGCCGGTATGTATATACATATTTCCATTTTGCCGGGTATACTGGGGTAATCGATAATAGTGAAATTGCATTTGGGGTAATCACTTCGAAAATGTTGGGAAACACTGCGTTAACGTATAAATTCAACGTTTAGTTCTAATGGACACAGCGCAATTAAACCATCTGTACTCAAACATTTCAACAGTTAGGTTTGACAAGGGATACAGGCTTGTACAAATAAAACTGGACGCACCCGAAGTAACCTCAAGTAAACGTTACTACCTGTATGGTAACGGTAGTAGTAAAGGAGTTAACCGCGACAAAGACAAAAGGTACGTAACTAGCTATGTGTTAATGGGCTTATCTGCCCTACTCACAGGGCCGCCAATCATATCAAAGAAACGAAGAAAGAAGGGATATGCAATAGGTCACACAAAATGAGGAACATAAGCAAGGAAACGAAAACCGACTTAGAAGATAAAATGCTGCCAAATGATAAGTAGGTCTATGAAAAACGAAACAAGCACAGAAAGCACTAATATATAGTACAGATGCCCACAGACAAAGAAGCACCAACGGATTAGGAGTCGCTTCTTCCCATATATAGGAAGAGATGAGCAACCTAAATAACTTGGCCTGTTCTGAGTAGCTTACAGTATAGAAGAATTCACAGGGCAGGCAATAACTACATTTTGATAAACATAGTTTCAATGCTTCATTTTTTTAAATTTAAGATAACTTAGATTAAAGAGTAACGAATAAAACCATGATGGCTGGGCCTGCAAGCGGTCGCAACTGTTAAAATCGCATTATACCCTATGATCTCATTTAAACTGCAAACTTCGTTCCAAATGCAGCATGTGGCCTACCTCAAAGTATATGTTAGGCTGGATAGAATAGGTTAAATAAAAATAGGTTAGGCTGTTAGGATACATCCGATTTAGCTAGATTTGATGGTGAACCTAACTTATAGGCATACACATTACACTTTAATCTCACATACGCCATATACTATACAAACAACAACAAAAAAAAAAATAGAGCACTCTGAGAGCGCATACCTCCACCAAGTAAGGCAACGGTAACGCAAAAGTTACATTGGCTCTGAAACCATGATTTCTTTTGCATCAACTTCAAAATCTAACCATTTGTGCCTTTTAATAGTATTAACAGTTTCAGTAATTTTTTTAAAGATCCATTCATAACTGCTTGAGTTATGCTGCTAACAAACATTATGACAAACACAACTAAAACATAGAAACAAATCAGCCGATCTGCACCAAAATTTCATCATTTATGTGCTTTCACATTACTAACAATTCCTGTAAGTTTCATAAAGATTCACTCAATACTTTTTGAGTTATTGCGCTAACAAATATAAAATCAAACACAGCAAGAAACAGACGAACGAACAAACAGATCATCACAAAAATCTAGTCATTTACTCTTTGTGATATACCTAACAACTCTTGTAAATTTCATAAAAATCCATCCATAACGTTTTGAGTAATGGCATTGAGAAAAAGAGGCAAACAAACAAACGGATGGACGGATCTTCACCAAAAGTCAATCATCTGATCCTCTTAAAATACCTAACAATCCCTGTAAATTCCGTTAAAAATCGTCCATAACTTTTTGAGTTATCTTGGTGACACAGACAGAAAGACAGACTGACAGAAAGACAGAGAGACAAGCCCGACGAAAACATAACCTCCTTGGCGGAGGTAGGCTAACTATCCTAACCCTATATATTTATATATATATATTATATATATATATATAGCCCGTATGCTATGCCCCTGGCCTCGAAACAAGAAACATGAAAGTCGCCAAAATGAAAGCTTGTCGACCACAAACGCATCATCATCGTTATTAATTAATGCCAAGCAAAACAAAATTTCATTGTTAAATTGAGAGGAAATGATTGTAAAAGCAAGCGGCAATGAGAAAGAACAGTCGTCACTGTTGGGCTATTGTTACTAGTCACCTCAGAAAAAAAAACGGTGCTTAGAAGTTTTCTTGTGGATCCATTACTTATCCCGTTCGCTCCTATCGTTGCTTTACGTTTCAAATAGTACTATTCCTATTTGAGAGGTGAATTAATAGAAGCAGTGCAAAATAGCGCGACTGCACAAATGTCAATGTAAAAAATGTCAAAATCGGTGTAAAAAAGAGGACACTCGCTGTACATCAATAAAATCTTCGTGTGCGGGTACAACACCGGCAGCCAAATCGACCCACGTCTTTTTAATCACGGAGGAACGAAAACGTGCAATTTTTTTTCCGGTACGAAAATTCGTTTTCAAGTTAAAAGCACAACAAAATGGAGGGAACAGATAACTCTATTGATCGAAGTAGACTTGCTTCGCATTGCTAATGAGTTTAAGTGGTGACGACGAGGCATGATTCTTAGCAGAATAGGAGAGTGTACTTCCCATATCTTGAAAATGTACGCCAATAATACAAAGATTGCACACCAATGATAACGAGAACAGTAATTAAAATGAGACAAATTATATTGCATAGCTGAAGTTAATTACTTTCATAAAAAGAAAAATAATATCAAAGTCGAATACATAAATATAGTAAGCACTAAAATTTCTCTGCGACCACAATGCTGAGTACTACACTGCGATCTGCTTCATCAGAGGAACACGAGTACACAAATGCTTTTGGGTCCTGAGAATATATATCCATATTTAAAAGCACAAAATTGAGAGAAAGAAGATGATTATAAGCACTGAATCCTCCCTGATTCACATAGCTATGGCTAAGCACAGCTGCTGAAGCCACTTCCACTCCCTAACTTCATCTGTGCTTTCAGGGAAAATAAATGCTGGGCAAAAGCACTAAAATTCCATTGCGGGTACAATCCTGACTCAACACAGCAGCAGTAACAGAGTCTACTTCTGTGAGGGAACGCTAGAGCGCAACTGCTTTTGTTTCTGGAGACCCCCGGTACAATAAAGAAACGAACCTTTACCAAGGCTGTCCGACTACCACGCCGAGCTTCTCAAGGTGGACCAGTTGGAAGCGATCGGAGGAGCTCCGTACCAGTAGGAGCGAGAAGGCGTTTCCTTCTGACACAAGAATGGGAGCAGAAACACATCTTAGATTTTTGAGCGGGTGACAGCGTCGGAGGCTATACGACATGAGCTGATCTTTAACCCAGTAATAGATGACGGTAGCAGAAGTAGCTTTGTACCAGTTGGAGGAAAAATGCCTCTGCTTCTGCCACAAGAAAAAGAGCAAAAAGATATTTGGTAGATTTCAGATTCATGATATTGTTGTGGGCTATACCCAGCAAAGGATGAAGGTAGTTAAGGGAAGCTTTTTATCAAACTAGGAGCGAGGAGTTTCCTTCAGACACAATAATAGAAGCAGAAACACATCTAGTTTTAGGAGAAGACAGCGTAAACATCCATATCTGATGAGCTGATTTTTAACCCAGCATTGGAACACGAAAGCAATGAGAGCTTCGTCTCAGTAGAAACGAGATAGCATCTCTTTCGGCCACCAGAGAGATTTTTCTTCCATCTCCGGGAACACGACGGCGTCGCAGCAGACATGAAAAGAGTTAATTTTCAACTTGTCAATGGAAAATCAGAAGCAACAGGAAAAAGGCAGAGATAGCGTTTCGTCCACCAAAGAAATGCGTGGAAGTAATAATTATACATAAAACAGGTTGGCCTATGTGAGCATCGTACGTGTTCTGTGGGACCTTGGTACGTTCTCATGCAAGATGGGAGTCAAAGGTTAGCCCCGTTACACCCTCGTGTCACGAATTTATCACATTAGAATTAAACCCATTTAGATCATTCCGGCGCCACAATTAGAATACGATTTGAATGATAACATACTAGTCTTCTGTATCCGTAAAACCTTGAAGTGTTCGACATAGATATATACAGTTTTTCAAAAGAATAAGAAAAAAAAAACTACGTCAAAGCAACTTGGGAAATTATGTCGTAGGTACAAGATATTACTCAAACTCGCATTATTTTTTTTTTTTATAAGAAAACGAAACGTATGCTCTTACAAACGAAGATTTGAAGAGAGGTTTAAACAACGGTATGGGTTAAAATTTTAACGCGATATGAAGGAAACTCAACGAAAGAAATTCTTGAGAATGAGTCTTAACAATTATTTTAAGGGAAAAAAGTTGGTGCAATCAGCAGAAAGGCGTCATCACGAGCGTGAAGTTCCATCTTATCGCAATGTTCACGTCGCTTTCATGTACGGAACGACGCAACTTTCTTTGCTAGGGCCACGATAATAAAGCTGAGAGCAATTAACTTTCACCGAGATGAAAATAATGTCGACGCGCCGGACTAGTGTGCATCTGCAACTTATAAACATTCTGAATTAGAAACGAGAACCTGTAAATACATGAGTCGCAGGAAATAAAACATAAAATTTGGAATTTCTCCATCTCCACAAGGAAAACTTGTACCCGATAATAGAAAATGTGACTACAAAAGGGGAAGAATATCTAAAACAAGGCAGCTTTCATCAATTAGGGTAAGTAGAAGAAGTAGAAAAATAATACAGAATATAGTACTTCGGAAACAGGAAAAAACTCGAGAGCTAAAGTAGAAAATCACAAACTAAGAATCGTACAAGCTCACAAAAATAAAACAAATTCATAAAAATAGAAACAGTACAACCTAAATAGAGAGATTACCGTACGTCAAAAAAGAAAACGGACCTCGAAAATGAGGCCAAAAGCACTTCAAAATTGAAAGAATACCAAGAAAAATATTACACAAAAACAAAATTTATTCAATAGAGAAAAAGTATATAGCGTATCACGGAATACCTGAAAAGTAGGAAACTTCCGGAAAAAACAGCTACAACAGGACTTTATAAACAAAACTCAATGTTCACCGAGTTTTGTACAGTACATCTGCAGTTACTAAAAAACATGTCCTTTTACCATTTTTATTGCCAGAAGGAATGCGTTGTATTTTTTGTGAAAACTGTATGAGAAAAAATGCAGATTGGCAGGCCATTACGTTTTTACTTATATTTTTCTTTGTACAGTATCTGGCATCCAAGAGAACTTACGTCGTTTTATAGTGAATTTTGAAAAACAAGAAAAAATGCAACAACCTTCTGAGTTACCATATAGTATATAATTTAGTTTACAGGAATATCAACGCAATGTTTCTCAGCAGCATAGCGACGAAGGTCAAAAATATCATTCCGCAATTCTGCAAGAACGCCTATAAGTTAGCCAGTGCCCTTCGCCTGTCCGGGAAAGAAACAGAAAACGACTCAAAGAGACGAAGAAGGACATGGGACGACACAAGAGACATCAGTGCTAAGGGCTTCTTCCGCGGCCCCATCCACGAAGCAGAGACAGAACTCCCGCGGGATAGCTACCTCGCCTCTAAAATCAACGTTTCGGGTAAACCCCCTCCCATCCTCGTAAAGTCGGATAACTCTGGTTAGAAACATCGGACCGAAATTGCTTGGATCCAAAAAGTTGACTAATTACACAAGGATTCAAAATGTCGGGTCAGGTTAGGTATGCAACGTCTGGTTTTCTCTAAATCGCAATTTAAAAAAAACCCTAAGTGGAATTTTGGTTCGAGGCAGATATCTCGATTAGGATAGGTGAATTACCACCACCGGCAACCTACCGAGAGGGAAACAAAGAAAACTTACGAACCAGCCTTAGAGGCATGAAATCACGACCAGATACAACCACCCCTGCGGTAAGGCACTCGGATACACCGCTGGCTACGAAACGCCATAGGTCTTCTGATAAACAACGGGTACTCCAAAATGTTTTCCCAAGCAAGGGTACCGATAGTTGGAGCTTGAGTCTGAGCACAGGAGTCGGAGTCCGAGTCGGCTTTGTTCATTCAACTAGGCTACACGGCCTTGCTCCTGAGAGGTGGGGTGTCTTCCTCTCTTTGGAGTCGGTGCGTGAAATACTAAACAGCTGAGGTGATTCATGGCAGTAATTAGCTAAACTATAATACGGTTACCCAAGAGAAAAGCTATTCTTTTCCTGTTAAGCTAGAGCTTCATTTATCCGAGTGTTCAATTTATGTGCAAGCTGCTCCTCGTGATTATTTACCCCAATATATATATATATATATATTTTTTTTTTTTTCATAATCGATTTCTGTAGCTAATTTCCTTTGCCTGCCTTTTGTTTCCACCGTTCAACAATATTTCGGTTCTTCGCTATCTCCATTCGCCGACATCAGTCGCTAATTTCCTTTGCTTGCCTTTTGTCTCTCCGCCGTTGGATTTAATTTCCAAATTTGTGAAAGTCGTGATTTTTCGACTTCGTTTTTTAGGCCTTGGCTCATTGTATTCGCTCGCTTCGGCTGAGTGCGCAGAGCGACCTGACATTCGCAGAGCTCTTGTGTCGCCTGCGCTCGCGACGCCGTGACTTAGACTGGGCTTCAAGTAAATTTATTACCTCCCCCAAGCACCGACGTACCGATTTCAGACCTCCAAAGCACGCCTCTGTAAAAGGCGCGTCAACTTGGCCGCATGCCCTCACTGGAAAATCCATATGGGTGCTGCAGCTTGATACCCATTCGAGGGTAGAAGAGTGTGTGGCTGCAGTCAACCGCAGGCTACTCGCGCCGAAACAACGACGGAAGGCTGATCACGAAACTTGCGACTCCCCGACAAGGCTTCCGCAACAAATTTTGAATGGCAGAAATGCTTACGCTACAATTCTGAACATCAGAGATGCAGCTCCGTGGCGAGGAAGCAAACCCATAGCAGTACCTCAAGACCGCAAGGGCAACTCTGTATTTACAGTAGGCCTACTCTGTCGATGGGAGCATCAGGTAGGCAATGCAATGAGTTAAAGTTCTATAGCCAGAACGCGAACGTTAAAAGATGCAACAGACAGAAGATTTAGCAGAGCAAAGGAACAGCAATTCAAGGGTAAAAGGTTTATAGTCAGAAAATATGAAAGAAAGGAAGACAAGTGGGCACGAAAAAACGTCGCGAAGGCCAAGCAAAGACTAAGATAACTTATTCTCTGAGGATGAGACTTTCAATGTAATTCATTTTAAACATCTCTTAGAACTGTAAATATTTGATATTGTGCCACTACACTTTCACTGATATTGTACTTTCAACAATATGATACTGAAAGATATTCTGGTCTAAATTACTGTATAATCACTACATGTACTTGAAGGAGTTAAGTTTGGGCCATTGGTCAGAGGGTCACACTCATCAGTCCTATATGGGGTGGAGGACAGGAGGAAGGAAAGAGGCAAGGGACTCGTGTCTCCAACAAGGCTGCATTGCATGCCTTAACCCTTATCCGTCTCCACAGAACAGCAGCTTTTGTAGAACAGCAGTGCCTGAAATGCGGCCGAACTTTTCTTCTAGACGTCAAACTTAAGCGCCAACCCTGAACCGTTAAAAGCCAAGTACTTCTGGCATTTCAAGTATTACGACTTACGATTGCTTTACGAGAGGACTTATTTCATATACAGGGAGTTTGACAATCGGCGAACATCACTCCTTTCGTGTCCACTTTTGCACATTCTTTTGCCCACAGTCACTATAATTGTTCCCTTAATTTCATACCGAACCCTTACTCTTTTTTTTTTTTATTCGCTTCCTTACACACAATCGCTGTCGCATATTCTAAAGAGAGAAAGTGCTTGATTTTGATGATCAAAAACTCCAGAATATCCGGAGCTAGAAGCGATATTTTTACTGCACATATTAAAAAAATATAAATCCGTTCCTCACAGCAATCCATTCCCAGCCCTTGCCAGTAGTATTCAACATGCAGTTTGATCCCGTACATGTATGGGGCGGTATGCGCTACCAACTCACATGCCCCACGTACATGAGTACCGGTACGAGGTGCTGAAGGGGCTAGGAACTGGATATTCTATGGTACTGAAGAAGTAAAATAGATATCGAAGAGCTGAGTGGTGACATGCATAGTAATAGTACCGTAAAAGTACGGGGTCTTCATTCCATATAAAGAACGGTATAATCGAGGGCCACTATCAGCATCAAAACCTGTTACTGTAAATCCTGTCTAGACGCAAAGCAATTACCTAAAAAGGAAAAAAACACAATGGAATCTAAAATAAAAGCACAGTGGTGGAGCAGAGAATAAAAGAATTATCTAAAGATCGCATCACCAACCAAGCATGAACCGCAAGAGGTCATAGTTACGTTATAATATGGTTCATGAAACTCGTGCTCAATTCAGGCAAATGGTAAAATAACGGGAAGTACACAAAGCGTTCTATAAGAACTAATAACAAGCCCATGTGTTTTACTTAAGACAATTTTTTCTAGCAAAACTTCACAGATTTTCAGATAAAGCTTCGGACTGGTTATTACCTACTGAATTGAGTAAGCCTACTAACTTAACAATGAAAAATGGGAGAAATACTTGCGCCCTGAATTTAGTTTCTGCAAAACTTAAAGTACCCTTAGAGATATTTCCATTATGAAAGTTACCATTGATTCGTGTATTAACTTTAAAATAACAAAATAGATATAATATTTAGGCTGTTAGCTGACGATGCCGCCCCAATTACTAAAAATAAAAAATAACGAGAGACACCAAGAGCAGTTTCCGATATTTAACAATAGACAGTAGAGTCTGGGTATAGGACATCGTTACCAGTGAAGAAGAAATTGTCAACTGCCCCCCCTAGGGGTTAGTGAACAGAGAGAGGTTCTTGCTTTCCTGGGCTATGAGTATCTTCACAATACGCCAGAACTCCTACAGAATAATTCTTTCTTTCCATGACTGCCTCCCTAAAATGGCCCATCTTAATTCTTATGAAAACTAGCAATTTCATTCGGCCAAGCTAAAAATAAAAAAATTGCATTTTCCCTGAAGAAAATGACGGCGTGGAAGATCATTAGCAGAGTAAAACGAAAAAACTGATTGTGAAGATATGATGGTCTACCTCAGTGGTTCCCCAGAGGTTCGGTGAGTCAGTTTCAGGGGTTTGGCGGTTTAGTTCACCCCACTCGTATGATTCGTGATGTCACGCTCTGGAAGTTGGTTTTGTTCTCAGAACACAGCGATGGTGTGTGCAAATGATCCATGGTACGGTTTGCGCACTACTACAGTAGGAATACAGTTATATACATATGCTTTGAATTTAAAGAAAATCAAAACAAAAAACAAAACAAAAAAAATTCAAGCATAAAGCTCGAAGAACGACCTTAAGTCAGCAGTTCTTTCCGTATTTCATAGTCAGCATTTGGAATAGACTCCCCCTCCGATGTTGCTAATGCGGAGTCAGTCAACGCGTTTAAAAATCGTCTTGACATGTATTGGGAGAGACATCCTCCGCAACTAAGAACTCCTCCTCCGGGAGTTGCAAACACTTAAAGGCCAAAGCGTCCGAGGCAACCTTTATCCATCTCTTTTTCTCTCCCGTTCCAACTACACAGTTTGATGTCTCTAAGCTCCGCATGTCAGCGGCACTTGAACGTGCTTGCGTGCATTCAAGATCGTCTCTTGGGCATGGACTCTTCACCCCCCCCCCTTTTTTTCTCTCTCTCTCTTTTCTCCTGTCCTTTATATCCTACTAACACAATGGCAATAGCTCATAGAGTGCCGGGGCGTATGTTCCGGTGTCTCTTTGGGAATGGGCCTATTGGTTTGTCTACTGCCGCCTATCTAATCTAATCTAAAATGCGCATTTTAGTTTTCCAACTACGAAGGGTTCTATAAATACATGTATGAAACCTGTGGGGTTCAGTAACCGCTGAGATGGCTCAACACCTACTATGTAAAGCGTGACAGAGGGTCGCCTATAGATATATATAGCTGCTCCAATTCTGTACAGCATTTTCTTATGGAATCCCTCGGGCGCTAGCCCTTATAACGTAGGACAAACGATGAAGAAGCAGTAAAAACTTGTATTTGAAACCTTACTAATTTGCAACAGCTCTGGCGTAATACTACAGGTTAAATAAATAATTAAAAATTAAAACACATCCCTTGGTAGTTACCACCCGAAAGACGTTTCTCGATTTAACGCTTATTTTCCATTCGTCGCCATGAACGAATACCATCGCAAGTTGCTAACCGGCATGTTTTCCACTGGTTAGCAATTATCCTAATTACGAACAGTCGCTGGTATAATGTACCAGCCGCTGTAAGGTAGGGCTAACAAGTTAATGAGTAAGCAATTCATCCAAAAACACAAAAATGTCGTATTCTACCAGCCGCTGCAAGCCTTTCCATTTATATGTCAACAATTCATCCACATGACAGACACCATCGCGATTTACCAGCCATTGCAAGTCTTTCCATTTACGGATCAACAAGTCATCCGCAGCCACCAGCGTGATTTACCAGCCGCGGCTAGTCTCTCTCTCCATTTGCGCAAACATCACAAATTGTCGCTTTCGAGAGCTAAGCGTACGAATTTAATGCCACATCAAGGTCTTCCACGCAGTCGCACATACAAGACTTTGCTTATTTGGCGAGTTTGTATGCGTGCGGCGGACTCCATTGTTCTGTGGTGTAGAATCGGATCCATTGTCTGCGAATTGCGCCCTAGGGGTTAGAAGCAAATTACTATATAACTATACAGACATCCAGCGGTTATGTCGCATTAGTTTTTTTTTTTTTTTTTTTTTTTGCTGAGACAAAGCACGCTGCTTCTAACGAGCCAGAAAGAGTCGAAACACACCAAAAGAAGTTCAGCGAGAACATGGCAGGCAGGCTGGCAGTTTTTGAGAAGCAGGGAATGCATTGGAGCGCACACACTGAACAGCGGCAGTTGAACAGGCTGCCGCTGTTCGGTGTGCGCGCTCCGATTCATTCCATCCTTCTCCAGAACTGCCAGCCAGCCTGCCTGCCTGCCAGCTTCTCGATGAACTGCTTTTAGTATGTTTCGGCCCTAATGCTGGAGTTTCACTATTGCAGCGCAGGTTCAGCTTAAGAGGGGACGCACTCTGCGCACGGAAACTACTGTGGTTGAACGACGTACGAGCCGAACGTTCGCTCATTAGTTGAACGAGCAATTAGTTAATATGGCGAGCCTGGTATTACTGAATTAAGTTTTTATTGCAACATTTGGATTAGATTACTTTGGATCTGAGAAATTTATTTCGAGTAGATGCTCAGAGCGAAAAATATTGGAAGCAGAAAAATCCATTATCAGTGGATGCTCACAGCAAATTCGGGTTCCGATAAAAGAATTTTTAGTGGATGCTCAAAGCAAAATTGGATTCCGACACATCATTTTAGGTGGATGCTTAATGCTTACAACAAGTTCGGCTTCCGAGAAAAAAAGCTTTAGTAGATGCTCACAGCAAAATTGCGTTCCTATACAATCATTTTCAGGGATGCTCACAGCAAATTTAGGTTCCAATAAAATTCTTTTCATCTGATAATATAATTTTCAGATGATGCTTACAGGAAAATACAGTTTCGATACGATCATTTTTTCACTGGATGCTCACAGCAAAATGTGTCTGATAAACATTTTCAACGGAGCCTTCACTGCGTACAATGACGGCGACATTCATGACAAATAAAAATAGTTAGGGTCATGAATTTACAATCAACTTGAGAGCTACAGTCCATCGTTAGGGCTGTTTAATTTCTATATATTTATAAATTGCAATTTTTCCAGAAATATGGCTTACACAAGCGGTTATCGGGCAAGCCTCCATCCACACCCATAAGCCGCGTCTACACGACGATCTTTTCAGCGATCACAAACACAAGAACCGATTATCAAAATCACTAACAATTCGCCTCCTTGTCCCAACGGCATCAGAAACAGAAGGCAGGATCACTTCAAGGTCACTATACGCAAATTGAGCATTCCATTACTATTAATCGATATTCCACCCTCACATTATCGGTCAGATATTTACTGTAGCTGTAGATGCTGATTGGCGGGTAAAACTTTATATACCTATACTGGCAAAAAGTATAGCTAAAAATTCATTCACTGGCATCACGTCAAAGCAGAAGTGCACACGATAGAACAATAATTTCTCATTTTTTATTTATAAATTTATTTAATTTCTATTGCAATTCACACCGTGTACATCCGTTGATTCCATTAAAACTGAACTCTTGCTCCGTTAGCTTTTACTAATGAAAAACAGAAGGTACAGACTTAATTTGAGGAATATGCTACAGTTATTACTAATTGGCAGCATATAGTTGTCAAATGCTTCCCGCAGTACAGAAGTTCGAATCAAACATAAACAAAATTCGCTAAGCGGGCAAATTTGAAAAAAATTATGCTTTAATTACTAAATAATATATTTAAAATTGATACATCTATTTACAGAGCGAAATATAGTCTGCAAACTTTTTGTGATCGTGATTTCCAGCACTGTCGGCGATCAAGAATCACAAACTACGAAGACTCGCCTCGTGTGTTTGGCGATCAAAATCTTTCCGCGATCACAAACTTCGACAAAAAGATCGCTCGTGTAGACGCGGCCTTAGTGTACCACAAGAATCCATGCGTATAAACAGGGAAGCGACATGTAGAATGCCGTGCAAGGATAGAAGAACCTGCTTGCATGGTGACAATTTGACTTGTTGTAAGCCTTTCGTGCCAATAGTACTCACTTGCGGAAGTCACAAATCGGGCTACTTTAAAAAAAAATGGTGAATTCAGGCATTTAAAAATTAAGTAATTGTAGAGAATAATCCTAACATCCGCCATCACAAAAATAAAATTCGCATGATTTGATATTAAGTTTAACAAAAATTTAAAAGCGAAAACCACGGTTGATAGCAAATATTAGTAAAAGAAAAATGAAAATGCATTGGAACAAAGTTCCATCTGGAAAGAGCTGCAGGGTTTCCGAAGCTCGTTCATTCTTTAGCTAGTTAAAGATCGTCATAAAGATCGTCATTATAATAAAGTCACTGTTAATTAACCTTAGTTAGTTAGTTATAAACTTTGTTTAACCTCCGTAGCCGCAACTCAGGCGTTCCAACAGAGATGAGTGTGTAGTATTTAAATACCACATAATTTGTCGCGTGGCCTACGTGCGCTANGGCCTTCCACACGAGAGAGATGAGAGAAGTCCCGCGGACTAGGTACGCTATCTCGATCGACAGCCCACCTCGCGGAACAGAAAAGGAAATAGAGAACCTACCTAACTTTACAAAACAAACCTCGTCAGCAGGAACTGCGGCCAGATGCTACATCTCCTGCAGAGAAGGCACAATTAACCTTTTTTTTTATAGTTCCACATACGGGGCAATAAAACAGACACGTTGTAAGGCGCTATATTTTAACGATGTTGTATCATAAATAATTATTTTGTGATTACTCCACAGCCTTGTACTGCTTTCAAGTTACTAGCGGAAGAAATACCATGCTTCCAAAACAGATCCAATTTGCAACCAATTAAAGACAAGTTACCAATAGGTTTGTGAATAACGAAGTTTAGTTTGTAATTTTCTTCCATTGGATCTATCTTAAAGTCAATTAAACAAAAATACACGTAGTTTTGTGATTAACCAAGTTTCGCTGTAATATACCTATTTCCAATTGGATCCACTTCGGAATAATTAGCCAGGAGATACAAGTAGTTTCACGAATACCTCATTTTTCGTTTGCCATTTCAAATACAACAGCTGCACACGCCTCCGCCTGCTCTCAAGTAACCGGAACCAGTGACATCGTCATTCCCAATTAAATCAATTTTAGGGATTGCGATATGAACCGCAAAATTTCAAACAAAGATCGGCCCGAAAGTCGCCGCGAACTGGAGCGCCGCCAGTCGCAGCCAACAACAGGCAATAAATTGCTATGATGAACACTACAGGTGAATGCCTTGGGAATTTCCCACACAATTTGCAACAGGAAGCAAACATCGATCGTTCAGCGGCGGGTTTTGCATGGAGAAAGGGAATTTTGCAATACTCATGTTGTGCAGCATATTGCCAACACAAACGCTGTCACATTTCGATACTCAAAGTGACTTAAGTTACGTATCCTTAATTCTTAAAAAATGTTAAAGCGAGGAAACCGTGCGAGTAGAAAAACCTAGTTAATTTAAAGACAAGTTAGAACATATATTCCACTCTTTCGGTGTACGTATTATTTTACTAGTAGTTTATCTCATGTACGCACTATCAACAGAATTCGTGGTTCGCCCCAGAAGCAAAAATCGTACTATCGCTTCTGGGACGGAGAATAAACACTGTTAGGGCTGACCAATTTATCTATATATATATATATATATGACCGGCGTGGTAATCTCAAGGTCCCCAGATCGAGTCCTGGCTCGATGCTTTGTATTTATATATATATATATATATGCTGTTTTTTAGAATTATGGCTTACATAAGCGGTTAACGGGCAAGCCTCTAGCCACACCCATAGAGTACCACAATAATCCATACGTAGGTAGAGGGCAGCGACATGTAGATTGCCGCACATGGATAGAACCTGCTTGCAGGGGAAATAGTTAACGTACATATAGCGTAGGTATCAAAAAATTTGTTGTAAGCCTTTCGTGCCTTCAGTAGCCATTGGCAGAAGTAACAAATTGGGCTACTGTTAGAAAAATTGTTGTTGAATTGAAGCATTTAAGTAATAAAGGGAATAACCCTAACATCCGCTCATCAAAAATAAAATTCGCATGATTTAAAATCGCCCTAACAAAAATTTAAATGCGAAAACAAGGTTAATAACTTTATTATGTTTAGCAAAGATTAGTAAAAGAAAAATGAAAACGTTTCGGGGTAAAATTCTATATGGATGGAGCTGGTTTCCGAAACTCGTTCATTCTCTTGCTAGTTAAATATCGTCATTTTAATTAAGCCACTGTTTGCCTTATTTTTCCCTTCTAATTTTGTTAATGGCTACAGTTAGAAGTATTTTTTAATAAGTTTGACGATTATTTTTATTTGCTACAGTTGGAACTATTTTTTTAAATAAGTTTGGCGAGAAATTCTAAGGCAGCGTCAGCCCACCTATACCGTGTCACGCAAAATTCCGTATTAATATCTATGTCTGATGACAAATTATTTTACGTAAGGTCAGCAGCCCTGCGAGAATAGCATATCATGATGCCTTGCAAAGCTCGCATACAGTAAGCATGCAAACGATTGCTCTACGTTACATCAGCGGCGCTTCTTCGGCAACAGTGAAAGTTTTTTACACATCATCGGCATGTTTGCCTGGCGTTGCGCTTCGCTGGACGCTCTTGTTTGCAGTAATATTGTTGTAACGAAACTCTGCCTCTGTTGATACTTCCACCGTTGTGTCGGAACTTTGAACGCGCTTCATGAACAGTTGCAACTACAGGAAACGTTGGCGTAGATTTTAAAATTCTCCTTACGTGTACTGTGATTTGTTTCTTCATTATACCCCTAACAGAATTAATTGAACTTGACAGTAACAACACACTGTTCAAGATGGGTAGAAATGAGGAATAAACAAAGCTACGGTAAAATTAACAGCTGATATACCTTAACCAAGAAGAAATTAAGTACCTATTAGGAAACATCTTAACTTTTATTGAATAGATTTGCAACCAAAAAGGTTACGTTTGGGGTTGATTCCTTAGAATGATTTTGGATCGTTTTTGCTGAACCAAAAGGTTATTCAGTCTGTGTCGATACTTGTGGCGGAGGACATACACTTGACCGCTGTTATTCAATAGTGCTTGAGCCATATATGTATATGATTTCGATTAAAATTAACACAATTTAAATACTATGACAAACTTTGAACTCATTCGATGAACAGTCTGAAAATCGCGCAGGCTTATCAGTAAATTGCAGCAACGAAATAGGAATGTATCTCCTAGCCCAGATTCAGCAATGCAGATTCATTATCAAATAGAACTCCATGAGTGTCAACAGAGGTACCCACTCAAAAAAAAAGTGGAATCATGTCTCAGCAGCTTAAACCGTCAAATTAATAAAGTTCATAAAGAATGAGGTATATACGTAGCAGGTAAAGCGGGTTCACACGAAATTTAAATGGATGAGTTCTCTGTGCTAATCGCCCGAATGATTTCGTCGATCCCACACCAAATGTGTGTCAAGGCAGTTGATTCAGCAAGTTGCACTGACAGAGTTTCGGATATCTACTCATATTTATATTGAACGAAAACGCAGTAAATATAACGCTTATGTGCAGTTGAAACGGGAACAGCAGCGTACAGTATGTGGACGCCGAGCTGAGAAAACTCGTTCATTTATTTAACTTTAGTGAGAACTCGTCTTATTCCTTCCTATCTGCACCAGGCTGTGGTACATCGCGACACAAATACCTACTTTCGTAGCAATATGATAGGAGAAGGAATTCTGGTAGCAAAAATAACACATTCTGGGGTGAGCCCAACGCCAGGCAATACGTTGAATTTGGACTTCTGTAAACGAACGTCGCAACGTTTTCAGAGGAAGAGACAAATGTGAAGAGAAAAACCGGGAGATGCAGTATTCTCCTATTTCAAGCTTTTCTATCAACAGTAAAGACCGGGAGCTATAGTGCAGTACAGTAGACCTCCTTAAAGGGCGACCCCCCGAAACGGATAAAGGTCTTGAAACGGAGAGAAATCCCGCAACCTAGAGAATCCAGAAACGTACCGACTGTATACAGCACCATCTGTAGGGAAAAGTGGCGACGGCTGACGATGTATTGAGTGACCAATAGAATGATATATAGTCAAGCTTAATAAATAGCGCGTGGCACTACCCCACTGATCTTACGGCGAGCAGTCTTTGGCTGGACCCACTTGTGCTGCGCTTTTCCTTGCCTCTCTTCGACTTTCTTCTTCCGCTGCCCAGCTCCCCTCCGAAGCCTCTCCCCAAGTCGGCGATGGGATGCCCTTACGATGGCAACAAACAACAACGACTTGCTTGGTAAAGATAAAGTCGCCTTGACTTCACATCCCAACTAGGAAACCCTCATGCACTGGTTCGTGCCGCAGGTAAATGCCCACTTGAGCCCAGTCGAGTGCACGGATGCACGGATGCTTGGGCTATGGCGTCATATTGACGGAATACCCGCTACACAACTGCGCCCCCGACCCTAAGGCCAGTGCCCTCCCAGTGACTACGAGTGAAAGAATTGCTGACGCTATACTTTGCATTCCCTGGTGTGGGCTCGAATTAGTTAGTTAGTTATAAACTTTGTTTAACCTCCGTAGCCGCAACTCAGGCGTTCCAACAGAGATGAGTGCGTAGTATTTAAATACCACATAATTTGTCGCGTGGCCT
>LQNS02277097.1:38167577-38185530 GCA_001587735.2 Parhyale hawaiensis | reverse complement strand
CATCCCCTGCGGAGAAGGCACTCGGGACCCTTGGGTGCGTGATGCCCAAACATATTGTGGCAGGGAAAGGGCCCGCCACAATATGCCCCTGAGGGCTGTGTGTGTGGGCTCGAATTCTTGACCTCTCGATAACCAACGGAGTCAGCAATCGTGGCCCTGAGCTGCTGGGAGGGTTACCTAAAGCAAACGTTTCATAAAATTAAGGTAACAGGGATGCTGCAAAACTTGTCTTCTGAAAACGGGGACCGCCTCTCGACAAGCAAAGCAAATAGTACCGGTACTTCCGTTAACGGTTTGGGAAGTTTACTGCAGTCGTTTCCCACTGTAAGTCTCCATCTACAACGCTCTCTGCAATCCAACGAAAGAAGAAGCAAGAAGGGACATGTATAGTATGCTAAGCGAGAGGAGAAATCTATGGATGCTACAGGGTGAAAGAGCATCAAACAGAAAACGAAGCAGAACAGCAAAAAGGTTACTTATGAGGGGAAAATAACGAAAGAAGCAAAGTAGGTACCTACGCAGCTACGGTAACTGTAACAGAAAACTTGGCTGATCACAGACGCAAAAAAATTATAACAGCCAACAACTCTACTAGGGAACTTACGGGGTACCTTTGGAAACACGACTCCCTAGAAGGGCACAACTAAATACAATAACCCATTATTGAACTAGCCCTGGTATATCTTTCGAGTTGTTGTCTAGTGTTTGTTGGTCATTACTTCCAAATTAACACCATTTTAATGATTTAAAAAAAAATTATTGCCTTAAAGAGTTAATAGGAACAGAACGACATGATCATTCGAGAGCGTTGCTGGAAAATGAAGGTTTAGATTAGTATTACATGAATTAACCTGTTAACGGCTATGTCGACTCACGTCGACCTCCCGTTTTGTTCTTTAATGGCTATGGATCACACTAAATGTGGTAGAGACATCCATTAAACACCAAACAACTAACCAACTTGCATTGAAATTAGCTATAAAAGACACGCCTTAAAAATCAATTTCAGATATTTTAGCAATAAACCCTGTCCGCCAGACAAAGTTAGGCTAACTTTAACTGTCCGTTAACAGGCTAACTGTATAGCGACGACGTAGACTACTGTTGTAAATTAGTACTGCTTACATTAATGCAGGAAGTAGCCGTTGCCTTCTGGAAGAACTTCATAGCTACATTATAAAGTAGAACTAGAGCGTGGCATCAACACAGAATACGGTTGTGAACCCGAACTAAGCGAATTAAAATTAATAGAATACCAGATAGAAATTAGAACTAGACCGTGGCATTTACACAATGCGGTTGTGCATCAGCACTAAAAGCATTAAAATGAATTGAATGCCAACTCGTACCAACCAGAGTTGTCGGACATAAACTTATGCATATTAATGAGCCAGCATGCGAGCTGTAACAGTAAGGACAAGAGTTCAGGAAAGCCAACAGTCGACTTTCCGTTACTTCAGTAGGTACGAAAAAACACAACATTCCGCGCTCAGGCTGCGACGTCGGCGTTTCATGACATCGAACCAACGGCACTTGTAATAGACAACCCTGAGCTTGCTGCTGCTGCAGCGACCAAACCGCTTTTTGTCGGGACGTGTCCAAGACGCGTCGCGGTCGCACTGCGGACAAACGTTAGGCCGTTACTGGGTAAACGCTTTAGGGTAACAATTGTCCACTAATTAGCTCGTGAGTTATTAATAAAAAAACATCAATGGTAGGTTATGTGACCCACTGTACAGTGATTAGGTAGGTAATGTCGTACAATGCAGGGCACAACAAACGTTAGGAGGCAATGACCTTAATTTGCCCGTGAGTGGTTAAAAAAAATATATACCCTATGATGCACCGCAGAATATAGGGTGGTGAAAAATGCAAACGTGTTCAGGAAACAAGAGCCCGTAATTTATTGAAAAAGATGTACCGTATCTTTTTTTTTTAATCAAACTATAATAGATAAAAGTGTGACAGCTAATAAAAAGTGATCAACATAAAAATTAATCCATTGTAACTGAACGTGATTTTATTATGCATAAAAAATCTAATATAAAAAGTGATCTTATTTAATATAAAGTCATGCAGAAACCGGTTCCGTTGTGAAAAAACTCAACCTTCACACGCAGTATTACCATATGTGGTTTCCAATTTGTGGACAAGAGGTCGGGTTTATACCGCGTGTGAGGGTTTTAACAACAACTGTGCAGATGGGCTTACACGCGATCGAACTGCGGCATTATAACATTGGATTCACCAAACTGTGCAATGCACACACGCCACATACAGAAAAACCTTGATAATGACCAGTTTACATTTACGCTTAAAGAGATGAAACAATCAAGAACCCGATTAGATTAACTTTTTAAACGGTAAATATAAACTTACTGTTAGAGATTTGCTGTGAGCTCATACACTCGTTCAGAAACAAAACTACAACGACTGATTGAAGTAAGCGAGAAGCCTATAACACCAAACTATTCCAGTTATTACACTAATCGGGCTACGCAAGTTAGGTACCTACGTTGTTTATAGCCATGAGCTAGCACAGCTGTCCTAATCCACTACCTACCCGTACGTCGGTTGAAAATTTAAAAACGCTTTTGTAAGAATAACATAATGCGGTAGTAAGTAGCATAGCATGTAAGATACTTTAAGACCCCCTTATTCAGTGCAAAGCTGTTCTATAAGAGAGGAGTAGGAAGGGACATATAACAGTAGTATGTGGATAGACACGTGGAACGCAAATACAACGGTGTTCCCACACTGGATCAACGGGAATGGGAACAGCAGGGGAAGAACAGACGAAATCAATATTAGCAAGAGTATGAAATCGGAACAAAGCAAAGTGGGCACGAAAGACACACGTCACGAAGGCCTAGCTTATAGCTAAGGCGTAATCTACTGGGTCCCTCCTAGAGAGGCTGCTCCCCATACCATAAGATGGGCGAACCTAATTACGTAACCCTATGGCCTATGGCCCTTCCCTTGCCCCCTGATGGGCGAAGTATCCATGATCACCTGCCAGGTACAGAAAAGGGGAGCGGTCGGCCGACTTGGGCGAAAATGTCTTTTTTATGAAATGTGATCCTTATTCCTTTTGAATAAAGATCCTGAGAGTGGGAGGTATCACACCATCAAATATTCTCATCCGGGGGAACGGGACCCCCCAGGGGATAAAGGAGAGCAGGGGGTGTAAATCCTATTTTTCTGTGGAGTAGCAACATACTAAATACATAGTATTGATAGTATGTACATATTAACAATATTTTTAGTGTTCTAAAATTTGACCGCCATTTTCTCAGGTTTTTGTTTTTTTTCCATGATAAAATTTGTTGAAAAGAATAGAACTCCGTCAGTTTTTATGTTAACATAGTGGTTCACATATTTGAAGGCTAAAGACATAAGGAAGAGACGATCGGTCCTTTTTTTTCTAATATCAGCATGACACTCTTATGATGGAGCCACAAACAAAGTGTTTCTGAGCACAAATTTGGCGAAAAATTCAACATATTTTTTCTATTCTAACCCTTGTCACAAAAATTCTAGATCAAATTTTGAAAAACGGGGGTGCTGATCGTCTCTTTATGTTTTTGGCTTTCAAACGGTATGTGAACGATTATTCTTTTGAAGCAAGCATGTACCGAAACTGAAAATCGGTGAAAAACGCAATTTTTTGACTAAAATGTACAATGTCTCTCGAAATACCAGTACTGAAAAATTTCGGAAAGGGTGCAGGCATAATTTCAGAATTATTTTAAATTTTGCACGTATATAGAGTGCAAGTTACAGAATGATCGATTGGAAAGAAGCCAATCGGACGACCGCTCCCTTTATTAATCATATATTTCACATGTGCAGATGATAGAAATTCAAGAAGCAATAACTGCTGAGCAGTTTAACACACATTGATCGTACCGGCGCACTTCATTCATTTCCAGGACCAGCAAAGCTGATCTGCTGCTCTATCAGGTATGACCTCGATAGAAAGAACATCTGCCAGTTAGTGTCTCAAAAAAAAAAACACAATAGCAAAAGGAGTCGCTGAAATTTTTAAGAGGATCGTATAATCCTACCATACACTAAAACAAACTAAAGACATTCGAGTGCTCGCGGACCCACACAGCCCGCAGCACAGCACGAACACCAAGGCGAGAGGCGAGAGGCACCTGCATCCCAAATAAACATGCTCACGGGGTGCATGAACACACAAGTGTGTATATATAACACTATATAGCTCCACACTTAGCAATACAACACAGCTTTCACTTCGCATCAGTCGGCTGTAATGAACTTGGTGGAATTTTGTCGGTCAACTGGAGTGGCTAGTAAAGGTAAGAACTTTTTATCGTTAGTTATGTTTCAGTTTTACCACCGTAGCCGTAACTCAGGCGATTCAACAGTGCATTTCATTTTATTATTACGTCATCAGTAGGAATATTTTATCTCGGCATTCTTGCCGGAACAACTCAATTTGGCTCAGTGCGCTACTACTGGCGGGAAAAAGGCGCAAAGAATAGAAAAAGACACTCAAGTGGACGGCTCCTTCGGTGGCCTTCCACACAAGAGAAACTAGAGGTGTCCCGCGTACTAGGTCGGCTATCTCGATCGACAGCCCAAATCACGGAACAGAAAGGGAGAAGTAGAGAACCTACCTAACATTACAAAACAAACCTCGTCAGTAGGAACTGCGGCAAGCTGCAACATCTAGTGCGGAAAAGGCACTCGGGACCTTTGGCTGCGTGATGCCCAAATGTATTGTGGCAAGGATAGGGCCCGTCAGAATACACACTTGAGGGGGAATTTTTGGTAAATTTTTACAAAAATCCAATATGGCGCCCAGCTAATTCATTACTAGAAATTGATAGTCGTCTATTAGAGAAGTGCAGTGATAGCCCTATATATCAGTCGGAAATGCATAGTTTTTGAGATATATGACTTTGCAGTTTCTATTGTTTTTCTATGGGAGAAAATAGCCGGTGTCGTCATAGGCTTTCTAGCGATCCCATAGGAACCTTATTAACCCAATATAACCTAACCCAACTCAACAGTTTTAACCTAACCAAACCTAACCCAACCTAGCCTAACCCAACCTAGCCTAACCCAACCTAGCCTAACCCAACCTAGCCTAACCCAACCTAGCCTAACCCAACCTAGCCTAACCCAACCTAGCCTAACCCAACCTAGCCTAACCCAACCCAACCTAGCCTAACCCAACCCAACCTAGCCTAACCCAACCTAGCCTAACCCAACCTAGCCTAACCTAACACAAAGTAACACAACCTAACCAAACCAAACCTAATAAGGCTGGGTTAGGTTTGGTTGGGTTAGGTTAGGTTGGGTTAAGTTGTTACTTTGTGGTAGGTTAGGTAGGGTTAGGCTAGGTTGGGTTAGAATAGGTTGGATTAGATTAGGATGGGTTAGGTAAGGCTAGGTTAGGTAAGGTTTGGTTAGGTTAGGTTGTGTTACTTTGTGTTAGGTTAGGCTAGGTTGGGTTAGGATAGGTTGGGTTAGGATAGGTTGGGTTAGGATAGGTTGGGTTAGGATAGGTTAGGTTAGGATAGGTTAGGTTGGGTTGGGTTTGGTTAGGTTAAGACCCGTTGAGTTGGGTTAGGTTATTTTGGGTTAATAACGTTCCTATGGGATCGCTAGCAAGCCTATGACGACACTGGCTATTTTCTTCCATAGAAAAACAATAGAAACTTCAAAGTCATATGTCTCAAAAACTATGCATTTCCGACTGATATATAGGGGTATCACTGCACTTCTCTAATAGACTACTATCAATTTATAGTAATGAATTTGCTGGGCGCCATATTGGATTTTTATAAAAATTTACCGAATTTTTTATCGATTTCGTTACAAGAACAAGGGACAATATTTGGTGAACTGTCCACCGCTTCGCACCCACAGGCTTCGCTTCCAGAAGCAAAAAAAAAAAAAAAAACACGAGTTACAAGCGGCTTTGTTTGCGGGTCAAATAGGAAATGTTGGCCGATAAACAACGGGAATTTTCTGCCCCGGAGCCGACACATGCACGAGTGTCTCCAGTCAAGCCAGTGACAGATATTGCTCAAAAGCTGGAGAGGAAAAATTAGGTCACAATTTTTTTTTTTAATCGACCGGGTTGGAGATGAACAAGTTTTCTATGGTTTGCTAAAGCGCACTTCCCAGTTTTCTATTAGCCGTTAGAACACAAGCTATTCAATGACTGAGTTGCAGAAAAGTACATAGATTTTTTTGTTGCGTACTAAAGCAGAATCTTTTCATCGGCCGAGTGCAAGTATTTTTACCTACTTGCTACAGAACAATTTTTTGATCGACTGAATTGCAGAGAAGTAAATTTCCTACTGTTCGCGAAACACAATCTCCTTATAATCTGGTCGATCTATTTCATTTTTTTCCATTTCGTCCTGCTACGGATAATCTTTTCATCTACCAAGCTGTAGACTATTAATTTTCCGTGGCCGTTTGAAGCCCTTCCGAGTTCCGACCCAGCATTCTGTACCTTCACAGGCAGTTGCAGCGAGGCGTAAGCGATGCTGTACTAGCGACAGTGGGTCTGTTCTCTAATATGTACCTATGCGTTCCGAGTTCAATAGTGTCTTGACACTATTGTCGCATATGGCTGTGCACAGCTGTAGACTCCGCGCTTCTGCGTAGACCCCATCTGTTGCTTGACGTGTGAGTATTTCTGGTGCATAGGCCTAATCTGGCTTAAAAAGAAAATTCACAAAGCAGTTCTAGGGCCTTCCAGAGCATTAAAGCTTCACCAGGCAAAGGCTTTTATTTGGTTACTTCCATAATGCTCTTCCTAAACGACAACCGTCCAATAAGGAGCTAATAGTACCGTTTGAATAGCCATATTATTACGTAATTAATTCATTTTACCACCTTTTCCATATATCATTCCTGCTGCGGTGTCTGAGGACGCCGTCTCGCACCGTAGAACAGAAATTCTTGTACAGCGAAGTTTACAGACGGAGCTGCAGAAGCACTCCGAGATCACATACCTCCGCCAAATAAGGCAAGTTAACGAAAAATTCAAACTGGACCTGAAACCGGGATTTCCATTTAATCATCGCAAAAATTTTATCATTTGTGCCTCTTGGCATTAATGGCATTTCCTGCAATTTTTTTTTTTTAAGGTTTCATGGGTAACTTTCTAGGTATTTTACAGACAAAAATAAAAACAAACATAAGGTAGAGACAAAAAGACAAACGGACTGACAGATCACCACACCAAAAAATTTGGTTAAATGCTCTTTGTGACATTTCCAAGAATTCTAGAAATTTCATAAATACAGTATTAGTTTCGTAACTGCTTGGGCTATATTAACGAAAAAAAAACAGGCGGACAAACAAACAAACGGTTGGACGGATCTTCATCAAAATTTTCTCATCTGTGCCTCCTAACGTACCTAACATTCCCTGTAACTTGCATCAAGATCCGTCCGTAACTTTTGCAGTTATCTTGGTGACAAACGGACGAACAAACGAGGAATTTTTGACAAAAACGTAGCCTCCTTGGCGGAGGTAATTCGATACCCAAACAAAAGTCGTGGCCACCCTGTAAGATGATTTTACGTTTAAGATGATTATGCGGCCCAGAACTCTACTAAGGTAAGGTTAGGGCTTAGATCAGCCAGAGTGCGAGTGACAAAATGAAAAAAGCGTAGCCCTACTTTTTATCGATAGCCAACATACCCGTTCGTCGAAAAATAACAGTGAAGATATTAAACGGGAACGTAGGTACTTCATGCCCATGCTTGAGGTCGGGCCTCTGCTGTAATAACTGTAATGCAGTCGCCGGCATGATCTTAATTTTATTATCAAAACAGAAGAGTTTGATCTTAATTTTAATGTCATAAGAGACGAGCATGTTCTAAATTTTAATATAAAAAAGGGAAGAGCGACCTATTTTGCTTTACTATTTTGATATCAATCAAAGCCATCCTCTTTTTCAAGCTGAAAAAATATAAAACTGAAAACCTGCAATCTTTGGAGTCAGTAAGAAACATTCGCCGAGACATCCCTAAAACAATACGGAAAATCCGGGGTAAGGATATTTCATCTTTCTTTCTTTCTACACCGATGCTTCCAACAACATGGAAAAGGGACAATTTAAAACAAACACAAAACAGTCTTTTATAGCCCTTGTAGTGAAGCGAAAGCGAGAGTGGCTAGGCGACAGTAGCTACCGTGTGTGTGTGTACATCCGCAATGTCTATGCGGGACGCAGTCAAGGTAGTGGTTCTCTTTGAGTCTTTGGCTCAGTGCATGGAGGTTTAATAAACAGAGGTAGCAGCGGCTATAGAGATCGGAAGCTGAATTTCACAGCATGGTGGACTCGCTGATTGGCTACACAAATGGCCGAAAGCCTTTGATTGGAGGAAGGGATGGCTAGAAGCCTATGATTGGTGGGAAGGGATTACCGGGAGCCAGTGATTTGTGGGAAGGGAGCAGCCATCGAATGACAAATACTTCCCTGGCCAGTACAATGTAATATGGTGTGCACCCTTCATCTATTAAACCACCTGCTGGGTGTTAAGTCATACTTGAGTCGCGCGAGGTAGGGCTATGCTGCAGGTAGTGAGTTTCCACGGGGAGTCGCGTTACGATCGTGCCCGCTGACCAGAAAATTTTCCTGCACCAAAAGTTACTGCGCGGGGCAGGCAGGTGCAAGCACATTACTACGGGATCTTCTCTTGGAGTGACAACTTTTTAGCACTGGTCCATCTTCTTCTTCTTTTTACGCATCACCTACTAAACTGAGCGGTATTTAAAAATAGACTATCAGGCCAGTCCGGTGCCCGCTCCATATATCTAGTTTAAAACTACATGAACCTGTGCGCAAAAAAAAAATTGAACTTAACATAAGCCAGTCGTCTCGTAACTGTCATATATATATATTTTTTTTTTTTTGTTCTATTTATCGAGTTATTTGAAACTATGACGTCAAAGGAGGTGAGTTTTGTTTTTATTTTAATAGCAGAGGAAGTGAGCGCAACCTAGGTATTTGACTTGACCATCTTGTTATCAATCATTAATAAGTTTTTAATCTGACGCGATTAATTTAAGCCTGTCCAGAACTTCAGTACTGAGCGTTCGACTCACGATTGAATTTTATTGAAGATGTTTAAGGCTTGGGATGTACGGTGTCTACATATCAGCATCTTATGCTTTTGCTTTAAAAAAATGAATATTATTTCAATAAACATGATCAGTCAAGTTTTTGATTCAGTAAATTTTTTAGTCACATCACATTTGATTCGAAATTTTCAAGGAACCAAACTTGGTCGACCGGCCCACTTTACAATCATAAGTTTGCTCACAAGAGCATATATATACACTAGCGGGCAAAATAAGAGAACGATTTTCATTATTTGCAAATAAAGTTTAACCAAGTAGAGTAGGTTAATGAATCTTTTGATGACGCCCTAAGTAATGTATTTAGCATATTTAATACATTAGAGCAATCTAACAAACAACAACAAAAATTGAACAGTGCAAAATAAGAGAACGACCGTCTCTAAATAGAATTTTACAAACAAATAACATGGAACAATGGTCAATTTTAGGTTTAGAACAATTAGTATGGAGTATTAAAACTTTTATTTTCAATAACTTTAGCACAGCGGGGATTACACGACATCACAAGTTTCTTACAAAACTCTGGAGTTTTTTTTTTTTTTTTTTTCATTCCTCTTCAATTTTAGTCCACAGATCCTTTACTGTTGATGGTTGTCGTTCTCTTACATTGTCACCTATATTTATTTTCCATAAATTTTCAAAAGGATTAAGGTCCGGGCTTTGGGCACGCCACTTCATTACTTCAATATTCTATTCCGCAAAATATTCCTTCGCTTTCTTTGCAGTGTGGCACGGGGCATTGTCCTGCATAAAAATTGCTGGCTGGTTTGGTGAGGACCTGAGCTCAACAATTTCTTCCCGCAGCTCAGGAGTAACTTTCACGTGAAGCGTCATGTTTTTAGAATGGTGTAATCGTAAGAGTGGCAGTTCTAGAAGTCATGTACACGATTAACTTACATCGGTCTACTGGCCCCATTTACACTCTTACAAAATCTCTGCTAGCAAGAGAATAAAACGTGACAAGTTAAAAACAATAACAAACAATCTAACGAGATTACATAATTTATATCAATACGAACAGGACTATAAATGTGGAAATATGTTAAATACATTCCTTAAGGCCTCATCAAAAGATTCATTAACCTTCTCTACATGGCTAAACTTTATTTTCAAATAATGAAAATCGTTCTCTTATTTTGCCCACTAGTGTATACACACACACAACTCGATCAAGAGTGGCTGACGTCGAAGAAACAAAAATGACAATAACAAAAGAGGTTGATAGATTCGTCTTACTAGGTATACCACACAGAAAAATGGTGGTTTACCATTAAGCAAAATTAGTTAACTGTAAACTACCTTGTCGTTTGACTTTGCGTCAATGTACATTGTCGTATGTGATGAACAGAAGAACAAGAGCGTTGTGATGAACAACAGTGCCTTTTATTATTAATTATTCTTGCTTTGTAGCTAAAATATTACTCCGTTAGTGATAAGAAACCAGGTGTTTTTATCGTAAAGAACATACTTTTCTGCGTGAGGCACTTTTTCCAAACAAAGTGTTAGCCGAGTCAAAAACATGTTAGTCGCAGATAAAGAAAAAGTGGTAGTGTGGTAAGACGGGTGTGCCTCGCAAATCTAGCGAGTTGACACCCCTAGCCCAGTTGTTCACAAATGCAAATTAAACGGCAGAACTCATTTTCATTAGTATGATTTTCAATCTTATGTTCAGTCGAAGTCTCAATCTAAGGCCCAAACAAAATTCCAATCCAAATATATTGTTTTAGTCTTAAGTGAGTTAACACCTACGCGAGCATAGGATTAGGTTAGTTCATTAGGTCGCCCACCCTATGCTATTTCTGGGAAGCAGCACCCCAGCTGGGAACCCTAGAGCCTTATTTGGCATCAGCTAGGCCTTCAAGACATCTTTCCTTGCGTGCCCACTTTCTTCGTTCAGCTTCCATGCTTCTACTGATGATTCTTTGTTCTATTCTTGCACTTCTTTTACGACTTGCAGTTTCATGCGCGTTGATTCTGTGTGGAAACACCTTCATGCATGGGTTCCACCTTTCTATCAATATGCTATATGCCCCATGTTCTTGCCTCTGTGACATCGTCTTCGTTCCAAAACGAAAGCCTAAACCACTGACTATAGTTTTAACCTAGGCGAGTCAGGTCCCAACCAAGTTTCACTCCTGGTAATTTATGACAGTTTCAACGTAAGATCCAAACGAAACTTTGAATTTCGACCCAAACCCATGATAATTGTTCACTCACTTATATGACAATTGTATTGTCAACAAAAAAGGCATAAAAACAGCAAAAAACAAGAACCATTAGCAACTTATAAGAGTTAAAAAATGATAAAATTACACACGGCAGCGTACAGCTCATCTGCAACAACGCAACATCAAAACAAAAATTCGGGGCGTGCTCCGACTAGAAATTGGGTTTTCGAAAGCGTCGAAGGATTGCGCCGCACCGTGAAGTACGTGCGCCAGGAGAGCCAAATAGCGCAGGTCACACGAGAGCATCTTTAGCTGATTTTTCCAACATTCCCTAGTGTTCCAAGGAAGAGAGGAGATAAGATACAGTGGAGTACATTAAACAAACCATGACCAACAAAATGAAGAGAAGAGTTAGGTGAGATGAGTGAAGCGATAGTTCAGAGTATAAGGTACTTTGACCTCTTGACCCTTTGCTGATCAGCAATAACACGCTTTTGTAGCAAGTGCATTTCGGAAATAATGATTTATGGTCAGTTAAGCTGCGGAGCTCCCCCCCCCCTTCTTTTAGTAAGGAACAGTTTACTACACTATAACTAGCCAGATAGCTGCGGACATTGCGCGCTGCAGAGTTGTGTCGATGTACCTGAGATTGGTCCCCACACGGGGCGCAGTCTTTCTCGGTGCACTCGGCGCTCCGAGTAGGGGCTTTTGTTTGAGCACGTGGCTACCGTGGGGGTACTTACCCTGGAGCAGAGGAGTGGCTGGTCGTTGAACTTTCTGCAATCGTTCTTAGCGACCATTCATCGGCTGCAGCAGCACTTACTCCTCTGGGGCCTGTTGATCTATGTCTGCCGCACGAACCAGTGCAACTGGATTTCCCGGTGGAGGGTGCACTCAAAGTTGACTATACCTTTACCTTTATAGGGCGTTTTCCGTATAATTGTGAAGTACTGTCTTTGGTTTTGTAGTACGATATTACTTATTTTGCTAACTAGCTGTACATCTGCTGAGTTAAGCGCACATACCTGGACGCGCTTCTGTGCGGCACCTCCCAGCTTCAGTGCCCGGGTCAGGAGCGCACTGTAATTTCTTGGCGCACCCGTGGTTGGTGCAGCGAGTGTAAATTCTAATTTTTCGTTCCTTCCCTCTTCTAATTTTTTGTTTAAATTTTGCCGGATTAGCTTTATGCTATCAATGGGCTTGAGACACAGGAACAATGGAGAAAGTAGAGGATGTGCCATTGCCTGCATGTCTCATTACTTTCATTGAGTTTCATTCATTATTTTGTCTGTAAAATCCCGTTAGCCTATTTCAACAATATTATTTATACCAGTACATTTTTAAATCGTATATTGTATTGATTAGCTAAGTACGTCTGTAAGCTGATTTATTTCATCAGTTGCAACAGCTTCAGAAATATTGTATGCTTTCCGCAGAAGCTAAACTATTTCGGAAAATTTATAAGGTCACCAATTAGTTTTCAGGTTCCTTACAAACGATGCGGTATCTCAGAAGCAGGGATCGAAGGGACGTGAGTATGTTACGAAAAACTGGGAACTCAAGTACGGAGGAACAGATAAAAGATCGTTAGATAAGGTAGAGAACGGGAAAGAAGCAAAGTGAGCAAGAGAGAAAGATGTCCTGACGGCTTAGCCAAGGACAAAGTAACCTATTTTCCCCGCTCAAAGGAGCGGCTTCCTAGAACTTACGGCGGGCAAACCTACAAAAACACATATCGTCCACCCTATGGCCCCCGAGGAAATAAACTAAACATAACATACCTACATTTATTCTCTCAAATGGATGCTTTGCAGTGTGCACAACACATCAAGGGCGCAACACCCTGAGGTATTCTGTCGCGAGGATAAATTGTAGAAAAATTCAGAGTTGATATAGCCATAGATTTACACGAATAGATAGCCAGCGTCCACCAGCCGATAGAGACATGGTGCAGGTAACAATTTTGCACAAGATGTTCTTTTAGGGGGAAATTCCAAAGAATAAATGATTGAAATGCGGAAGGAACAAATATCAACGGCGTTTCCAGAACAGCCCACGAGATACACGCAGAAAAGTATGTTCTATACAATAAAAAACACCTGGTTTCTTATCACTAACGAAGTAATATTTTAGCTACAAAACAATAATAATTAATCATAAAAAACACTGTTGTTCATCACAACGCTCTTGTACATCTGTTGTTCATCACAAACGACAATGTGCATTGACACAAATTCAAACGACAAGGTACTTTACAGTTAACTAATTTTGTTTAATGGCAAACAACCACTTTTCTGAGTGTAAAACGAGATCGACAGGTCGGAAATTTGCCCTTTTTACAAACAGACAAGTAGGTTCAGTTCGCGGCTGAAGCCACCGACTGATTTTTCAGAATAATTGTCTCAAGGTGGAAAAATTTTACAGCTGACTAGGGAAAAGTTTAAGCACGCGCGAATTTCCCACAACCTTGGCACGGTTTTTAGGCGAGAAAATCACTTCAAGGGTGCGCTGGAAGCAACGAAGTCGGTGGACATTTGTTTTCCATACAGGCTGATAGAAAACATGCGAGTGGATCTAGTCAGAGCATTGCTATCAATTAACGCGATTATTCTGATGAATAATACCACAGAGCTGTCTTTGCCTTCAGCCGCGAGCGAAGGGATGAGCAAAACATGAAAGGATAATTAAATATCAAATAATTGTATAAATCCTCAATGAAAAAAAAACACGATAGTGAAGTTAATAAAAGCTCTCCTGAAGGCAGCACTTTTACTGACGAACTCGTCAGAACGTGCGTTCTGACCCAGGTGAGATCATAAAAAACAGTTGCAGCAGTACAATAAATCACACTCACCATTCAATTTTGAAACAAAGGGGCAGCATGCCAGGCAATTTAAGCCCCATTTACATATGCAACTTCAGCCGCGTGTTGGTTCTGTCCAGGGGGAAAATTTTCTCAAGATGCGACCACTTGCGTGGCTTTGAAAGTCAGGCTACGCAGGAAATTCTCATTTAGAAGTACACGCTCAGAATAAAAACAGCATATTCCTTTACTTCAATAGCTATTCTGTTGAACTCAAGAGGAACAGCAAACATAAAAATTCTATAGATGCAGGGCAATTCCATGAATGAGGCAAAATTCTCATGTCGTTAGGTAATCGCATTGCCCAACCAAACTTGCTTCGTGTAAACATGACTTAAGTGGCAATCTTCAAACTTATTCAACTCTACAAGAGCATCGTAAGCTGAGATCTCATGTACGGTAACCTACGTAGCAGTGGCACCAGATAATATTGAATAAACGTCTAAATATTTCCGACTGGGGGTCCATCAGAACGCGAAAGCAAGCCAAGTTAAAATTTCGCTCGTGAAAAAATGAACAATTACCATTGTAATCACTATCATTAATTCCTTATGTTATCATGCCTATACTCGCTACATTGCTACAAACCGATGCGAGGAAGAAACAAAAGACAAGCATCCTGTTTTGTAGCACAAGAGGCCCGCGCGTGGACACGGAGCACGCAAGCTAACTATGCAGCAATCATGTAACGAACAGCACAGCTATCGATAATCGTAGTTTTATCATTCTGAACTAGGTACTGTCGCTCATATCATATTTCACTTGCTTCAGATTTCTAATCGCCTGATATGATGGTCTCCGTCGAGGACAGAAACGTTGTCTTTTCAATCGCCTATGTATTTTTTTTATTCTTACTTATGCATCATTATTAACAATTACGACTGTTCTCAATAATACATTGAACAGTTTAAGTTTCCGTCTCCACAACAAGGCGACCTAACAGAGGACGAACCAAGGGACATACCGTATGATGGAAGAAACGTGCAACCCATGCACGAAGCTGTTCCCACGCAGGATGAACACGCATGGGACAGCAGCAAGTCGGGAAAGAAGAGGAAGAACATACTTTAACCGCAGATCAGGATCCCTTATATACTATACAGTCACTGTTTCAATAACATAGAATAGGCGACGCTTAATTAATAACCTAATCCTACAGCCCATCCTATGCCTCCAGAGGGGTTTGTAATTTAGCAATTTTTTCAATGAAGCAACTATTTGAGTTTGAAGGACAGTATCATGGCTACGATGCGCTACATAACTCACATTGCATATAAGCTGACTAGAGTTGCATTCAAGTTTATTGCAGTGTTTACTCAAGATTTAACTTTTTTTCTCTCACTACTGAAGACGAAAATAGGGCACATAAAAGAAGAACGAGACAAGTACAGTCTCGAAAACGAAGCCGTGCTACGGTACCAATGGTGCGAAATGAAGCGTCAATGCGACACAATGCCAAGAAAGACTTGACGCAGAAAGGTTAGAGAAGGGAATAAGAGTTGCTGATGAGCGTGAGCGGGAAAATATGGAAACGGCAAGGCAGAGAAGAGAGGACCTAAGGTTTACAGCACGACAAAGGATTACTGAAGAAAATGAATCAAGTCAAAGAAGAGAAGATTCCTCACCGGCCTATATTAATCAAATATAACGATTATTGTGTGAATTTTTTCAAGCACGGGTCCACTAGTCACTAAATAACTCGTGTTCTTAGAACTTTGGAAAAAGTTGATATATCTTGAGAAAGTGCTGATCATAAACTTTTCAATACCAAATAAAAATGTATCTGATAATAAGTCTATCACTCTCGCAAAAAAGTGCGCTCGATCGTGTCAAGTGAAAACATCAGGAAATAAAAAAAAACATCTAATGGAAACAACGTCGCGTAACAAACAATGGAACAATCAATCTTTTGGAAAATAAATACTCCCCTAGTGCCGACTTTCATTCGCATCCGTCAAACCCCGCTGCATGGAGCCAGCCTGAAGTTTCAGCAGCTGCAACCAGAAGAACAATTGCCGAACAAATTGCCAAATCATAAACATTTTAACAATAGCTGAAAAACAAAATTAAAAATCGGTTTAGCTTTTCTCACTGCTAACGCAAGGTCGAGCCAAATTAAAATTTTGCCAGCTGAAAATACAAGAAAATTTGTACCAGGGACGGATAACAAAGCATAACTAACAGCGCGACTATCAATATAACGATGAAAACAACCTCCAATGGAAAGCGGCATTTTTTCTTACGTTATTGTCGAAACGTGCGCTTACTCCAAGTTAAATTGTTGCATACAAAAGAAATGCGCAGCATTGTTCCCCTGGAAACAAAGGCGGTAAGTACAGATTCATGCACAAGCATCATCAACGCTGGTTACTGCTATTATTGTTATTAGTCGATTAGTTTTACCACCGTATCCACCCGGGCGATCCGTACAGTGATGCTAGCAGACAACACTTGTTACTGTCTTTCAATTGATGATAAATAATAAGTAAGCCCGTAAGCATAGTTTACTGTGTATCCCGTCTGTATATAACCTCAGTATGACGTTTATATACGTACATTATCTGCAAGAATAGACTCGCTCTGTACCTACAAGTGTTGCGAACTCGGGCACAATTAAAATCAAAACTTGGAAACCAAATTTCATATTAAGCACAGCATCTACCAGTGAAATATGGCAGAAGGCAATTTTAATTACAATGTGGCATTTACTAAAATATTTTAAATTTAGAGGAGCAAACTAGTCAACTCACAATTTAGCGTTACGCCATTAATAGCACAAATTTCATGAATAGCTGAGCATGTAACATAATATCGAGTGGCCAAGAACATTTCATCGAAATAAACAAACATTTGCAATTAACGCCAACTGGTTGCGTATTGGCACCAGAGCACATTCTGGAATATAGGCCTAGGTATACTAGGCTAGAAGCAATAGAAAGCACGCTCTCCAAGTAACACCTTTTACTCTACGCTCCAATCAATACGAAATCTGTACTTCTACATAAGAATAATCATAATTTATACATTTATCATCATATACTTAATCTTCCTCTCACACTACTATTGCCATAAAATCTTAACCCGTCAACAACTGCTTAAAATGTCCGTAAATCGACCAAGTTGTCAATCGCCGTCTCATCAGAGAAAGGAGGCACGAATGATTTTGAAAACGCAGGGAAAACTTGCAAGGAATTTCATATCTTACTGTAAGTCATCGGAGCGAAAGGTTCTACCAGTGTGTTAACGACTGAATGCAAGCCATCAGTTGGGACATTGCACCGACGTTAAACACTGTCGCGTCACCAGAGCGCAGGTACCTACAAACTATCTTCAAAAAACACTGAGAAAGCAAATTCAGTAAGTTGTCCTACGTAATTCGTCGGCTCGAAAAACTTGAAACCTGAATGAATTTTTCTCGAATGAACGCCTAAGCTAGCAGAGTTCGAACGTCACCCCATCAAAGACACACAATTAATTAGACTGACTTGCCAAAAACCACGGGGAAATATAGGTACACCGTACCTGGTAAAAGCCGAAAACTAAACAACTTCATTGTAGTTCCTTAGTTTGAAACAAGTTGTCAGGTAGTCACCTCGAACTCTCGACTCGAGCAACACTGTCGCGTCCCCGTCCTCATCATTAAGAAGATCGACCGCACAGCCCCCGCATACGCGGCGCATATGAAAGCGAAACTGGAGGCGCTTCACGCCGCATTGTCACACCTTTCACTCGTGGAATCTTCTCATGTTTGTCAGGGGTGGATATTAGAGATGTCACG
>LQNS02277097.1:38149869-38163811 GCA_001587735.2 Parhyale hawaiensis | reverse complement strand
GAATGATCAACTGGATCGTTCGTAATTACACGTTCATTTCAGTAGGAATGTTCTTTATTTATTATTCATTCATTTTGATCAATTAATTAATTAATTACGTATATGCACATTCACAACCACGTATATATATGCACAGCTAAAATCTTTGCCACCCCGTAACACACGCTCAGCAGCGGGTGTATAGAGACTACACGCTCAGTAGCGGGTGTGTAGAGACTACACGCTCAGTAGCGGGTGTGTAGAGACTACACGCTCAGTAGCGGGTGTGTAGAGACTACACGCTCAGTAGCGGGTGTATAGAGAATACACGCTCAGTAGCGGGCGTGTAGAGACTACACGCTCAGTAGCGGGTGTGTAGAGACTACACGCTCAGTAGCGGGTGTGTAGAGACTACACGCTCAGTAGCGGGTGTGTACAGACCACACGCTCAGTAGCGGGTGTGTACAGACCACACGCTCATTAGCGGGTGTGTAGAGACTACACGCTCAGTAGCGGGTGTGTACAGACCACACGCTCAGTAGCGGGTGTGTACAGACTACACGCTCAGTAGCGGGTGTGTACAGACTACACGCTCAGTAGCGGGTGTGTACAGACTACACGCTCAGTAGCGGGTGTGTACAGACTACACGCTCAGTAGCGGGTGTGTAGAGACTACACGCTCAGTAGCGGGTGTGTAGACTACACGCTCAGTAGCGGGTGTGTACAGACTACACGCTCAGTAGCGGGTGTGTAGAGACTACACGCTCAGTAGCGGGTGTGTACAGACTACACGCTCAGTAGCGGGTGTGTACAGACTACACGCTCAGTAGCGGGTGTGTAGAAACTACACGCTCAGTAGCGGGTGTGTAGAAACTACACGCTCAGTAGCGGGTGTGTAGAAACTACACGCTCAGTAGCGGGTGTGTAGAGACCACACGCTCAGCAGCGGGTGTGTCGAGACCACACGCTCAGTAGCGGGTGTGTACAGACCACACGCTCAGTAGCGGGTGTGTACAGACCACACGCTCAGTAGCGGGTGTGTAGAGACCACACGCTCAGTAGCGGGTGTGTAGAGATCACAACGGCACCATTAACACAAAAATGACATTGCTTAAAACGAAAAAACCGTTGACACACGTTCGTTGCTCAAAAGAAAGCCACGATTGCTTTCATTAGAAGCAAGCAAATGAAAGGAATTTGTAACGCATGCTCGCCCATCCAATTTTCGTTATAGTCTCAATGACGAAATCGTGAAATCAATCCACTTACAGCAATAATGGAAAGCCAAGGGCCGGCTGGAACTCTGGAGGAAAAAGACAACCATAAGCTCCGATGCGACAGTTGACCCACATAAACAATGGAAACACCGCCATATGTCGTGACCCTCCGGCGGGAGGGGGGATGGGTGCCGGCGACTGCCATGCACCGACGTTGCGTCAACGATAGCAGACTTGCAGGTTTCAGATCTCGAAAGGCAAAAAATATTGCTGGCATATAGTCGATCACAACAGCATAGTTTCAAGGACCGCAAACTGGCGGGATTTCGGGTTTTGATCTCGCAAAACAGAAAATGTAGCCGGAATATACAGAGTCGATAAGTTCACAGCAAAAAAAAAAAATGGCGGGCTTTGAGGTTTCGGGTTTTTGATCTCGCAAGGTAAAGCATATATGTAGTTGGCGCACAGGTCGACAACACGAATAATAGCATCAAATGGCGATGAACTTTGGAGTTGCGGGTTTTGATTTTTTTTTTAAGACAGAAAAAAAATATATAGCTGGCAAGTAGCCGATCACACGAACTACAGCATCGACAAAGGCAGACTCTCTTGATTTGATCTGGCAGAGCTATGAAGAAAACTACAATAATATTTATGACAAACATAGCCAGTCTTTATCTCTTGGGGGGGGGGGGGGATTGACTCGCTGTGAGTCCTGAGCTTTAGCATTTTTCATACCTAGGTCAACCCACCTGATTGCCTGCAGGACATTGTGATGATAACGCAATTCTTTCCGGTTGTTATTGTTTGGAAAGACATACAAAAATATAGAGACATGTAGAACGAAAACATGATCACCTCTCTCACTTCGTTCGCGGCTGATAACCATACATGTCGGATTCGCTTAACAATTGTCTCAAAATGGAGCAAAAAAAAAAGACGAATAACTCAGGTGACGAGGATTACAACCAACTGTAAGAGTAGATGCAGGTTAGAAATGAGTTAAATTTTTGAGATTACATGTAAGCAGAAATGATTGAATGGCAAGTGTCAGAAACTACATTGAAAGAGATACTGTAGGTACGTAATACACTAGGTATATCTAATTCTCGATCGTACAGAATAGTGAAACACTTTAGAACGCAGCTTGGTAAGCAATGCTTGCCACGGCATTAGAAAGTTGCGGAATAAAAACAACAATGTCAAGGACCCATAGCAATCAATGCTCAGCTAGTTAAGAAAACAGTGCAATTCATGCAAGAACTGCACAAAACTTGCTGCACATGTACTGAACTACGTCACGGACATTTTCAACTTCTTAACCGCTGTGTCATGGCATGCGAAGTCATCCCTATTAACTCGTAATATGCCGACATGATTTAGCCCTTAGTACTCAACTTCCCTAACAACGAACGTGATAGTATAGATGCCTCTATTGAACCCATTTGTTTCGCAGCATCTAAAATCCTGTTATATATCACGAGATAAAAATTCCTTATATTAAGGACCACGCAATCTGGCGTTATCAGCGCAGAGAAACCGCACGCACCAGAAAAACACAAGGTTCTTATAGGAAGCGAACAAAGCGGGGTGCACTAAAAGCTGCCCTTTTTGGGGGCGCAGAAAGAAGCGAGTCTGCAGGGCCAAAGCGAACAAGCGCCCCTCTATATTGCCGAGGTACCCAACGCTCGTTACAAACAGTACCATTACGGGCAAAAAGTCACGCCTGACCTTGGAGGAACAGGAATCTGATCCTAGAACGATGTGACAGTCACATCACTGTTGGGAGAGATATGAGTGAGTAAAACAGAACCACTCTGTACCTATTTTGTTGAAACGTGCTAGCAGTACCGCGAAAAATAATATATCCGTTGCACTGACAGAATTCCAACAGATATTCGTAAATGGTATTAAAATAGGAAAATAATATACTTGAGTATGTTGTTACAATTATTTCAATGGGACACTGGAGTCCCATTGGACATTTATGACCAGAATGCGGGTGGGATTTGTTTGGATGAATCCAAATAGCAGAGGTGCAGGCATAGCCCAGGATACTCGTAAGTAATATCATTTTTCTTTATTTAAATAGCTTCTTGTTTAACATAATCGAATAAGGTCCCCTCCAGTGACACAAATTGAGATAATTTAATTTACATTGCATGTCAAGCAGGATCTTTTTTTTCACTGGGCAGAAAATAAACAATCCAACAATCCAATTGCGAACGCAATCTTGAGTGCTAGTTGCACGATAACACGAGACATTTTTGCAAGTTCAATGTTTTTGGGAAATACACAAGGATATGCCGCGAGTTATAGCATATCTAGTAATTCAAGCATTCTAACGACTTACTGGCAGGCAACTACACAGAGCAAGATTAACTCAAGTAGTCAATATAGACTACTTGTTTCACGAAGTTTCATTTTTGGGTTTAAATTTTTGCTTCATGGACTCGTTATGCGCAATTTTAAATCAACACTACATAGATCGAGTAGTTTGAAGTAAATACCTATTCTGAATCTCAATAGTAAATTACAATGTCAAAGCCGATATCAAGGAGTACAGTAGGTACTTATTTCAGTAATAGGTCCAGTGTACAGTAACGCAACTGTAGCGCAGTGTCACCTAATGAAGTTTCATTTGAAACTTAACAGTAATTATAAGTTTCCGTTGCCTTGCGGTGCAATAAATAAAAAATGGTCAGTGCAGTTGCCAATTTCGCCCAAGGCTGATTGTGATGATCGTCAGAAAAACTGGGCTGGGCTTCGTTTCCAGGGCGTGAGAATGGATGGACGAAACCCACAGAACCAAAGGCTGGTTTGCGAATGGTAGTTATTATTATTATTATTATTATTATTATTAGTAGGCCAAAATTAGATTTACACTAGAATTTATGACAAGTAACATTTTATTACATTTACGCTTGCATTCAAGTCACTTCAGTGCTGAAAGAGGACAATATTATTCGATCAACTATGGAATTGAAGTATTGTAGTAGGAAATGATTTCATATTTTATCATATTCATATTTACAGTTAGCTATTATTTACTGCCATGTTGAAAAAGGGGCAACATTATAATAGCACTCAGGAAACTAAATAGTGTCAAATAGAAACAAATGCATTAACAGAACTATAATGAGAAATTATTGGTTACATTTGGCAAATCTAATAAAGCTATTATGTTAAGCCACTGCCTATAGCGTGTATTGCAACTATGTTTTCAGACGAGAAAAAAGAAGGGACGTATGCTCAGCCAAGAAAATACAGGGAACCCATGCAAGGAAGAACACCACAAGGGAACAGCAAGTCAGGAGAGAAAAAGCAGAATAGCGTCACCAAAGTCTATAAGTCGAGCTAAACAGAATGTGGGTATGAATATATAGTATGCACTGAGGAATGGATCTCGGATGACTTGGACCAATTTTAATCCCCGCACGAAATCCTTCTCAGGATTCCTGCAAATGGCAGGCTTCCTGGTTTTGTATTATTTTTGTGTTTGGTACCTACCAAGATTTGAAACCCCCACTAAACACGGTCTTAGCAGCCCCGTAGCCAACCTATAAACTTGAAAGCAACTTGCATGCACTACATATAGACTATTTTAATTAGGCTAGATGGAATGGGAAATTTTGGAGCAGATTTTTTCGGCGCCGATGTTTTGGCGTAGAATATTTTGGCGCCCAATATTTAAGTTACGGTAGGTTATTTTAGGAAAGGTTAGGTATGGTCAGGTATGTTTAAGTATGGTTAGGTCAGGTATGATTAGATTAAGTCAGGTACGGTTAGGTTAGGTCAGGTACGGGTAGGTCAGGTACGGTTATGTTAGGTACGGTTAGGTCAGGTACGGTTAGGTCAGGAACGGTTAGGTTAGGTTAGGTATGGTTAGGTTAGGTCATGTATGGTTAGGTTAGGTCATGTCTGGTTAGGTCAGGTATGGTTAGGTCACATATGGTTAGGTTAGATATGGTTACGTTTGGTTAGAAAAAGAGCCGTTAGAATATTTGCGTGGTGAAGCCCACAATCACGTGATGCATTAAACAAATAACTTTAGTCAATATAGTGTTGATGTTATCTTCTTTAGAATGCGAAAGTTGACGAGCACATTTTACATATGGTGCGACTTCCGTATTTCAATGTTGGTTTTTAGATATTAATCTAAAATGAAGATAAAATGTTTTAAAATAATTTCATCTAGTCCGTATATATATCCTGTTTAACTTCAATCAACGCCAAAACATTAGGCGCCAAAAAAACGTGGAGCCAAAATAATCATGGCGCCAAAATATCGAAGCCAAAAAATCGGTGCCAAAAAATATCGGTGCCAAAAAGCACCGGACTCATGCTAGAAAGCTACAAAGCTAGGGTTTTCTCTTCGATGGGAACACAAGATGACGAAGAACCCTTTTATCGAAATAACACCATCTAATTAAAATCAGGTCGCCTCCATAAGCGCTATTAAGTAGCTACACCTTTATTACTCGTGATGAGGGTACCATTAAGACCGTCCAGATAAATGGAAAGTAGGCTATGCGTTAATAGCAGAAATAAACGAAGACAAGAACTTAAGAACCAACCTCGAAGATCTCCCCTATACGAAATGATACGAAGTCGTTCAGAAAATATTATTATCGTGATACATTATTGCTAAGCTTCTATACCCAAAACCCTGCCTGAAAGTAAAGAGAGGCAGAAAGCAAGGACATGTAGTATGTCGAAACATTGAAGATATCCTAAGCATGTCAGCTTGCTCACACTGCAAAATCGCGCATGGGAACAAAGAGGAAGAACAGTGCAACGATCGTCAGCAGAAGTGACAAATATGGTGCACACATGTACGGGAAGACGTCCCTATAAGGTCTGAGGCGACAGCAACTCATGGGGTTTTATGCAGGGACGCAACCCCCTTCACACAAGACGGGCTAGTCTGAATACACAAACCCTATATTTGAAATAGTAGAATATAATTGATTATTATTATTATTTATTATTTAACATGTATTTCTCCACAGGCGGGAGGTATTCTTGGATTATTATATTACAGCTTAGATTAAAAATTGTGTGTACATTAGTTTGTTGGAAATATTACAGCTATATATTCACAACCTAATCTACATGGCTCAGTGCCACCACATACCTACCAAACGAGTTAACTCGACTGGCTCCGCAATAGAGCTACCTAACAATCACGCTCGCGCGAGAAGCAAAGTAAGATATAATTGTTTCTACTAATATTAACATTACTGGTTGTTCACTTAAAGTAAGGTAAATGGAAAATGCAGTAGTTAATTGCTTCCCGAGGAAACATCTACATGGCTTAATACTATTTCACCTGATTGCTTAAATACTATTACAAACAATTACATCTATATAGGTATGGCGGTAGATACAGTACAGCATGACCTACAGTACAGCATGACCTACAGTACAAACATATAACTTTGAAATTATGTATTTATATCTCATAATGTGACGGCTTTCATCAAGTGGATTATTTTTTCCGCCAAAGGGCGATCCGCACAGTGATACTAATCGGCCAGGAGGCGCAATTGGGAGTATCCTATCTCGACATCGGCTCTACTCCGCCATAGACATGTAGTAGAAGTTGGCACAGTGCACCGCCACTGGCAGGAGAAGGGTGCAAAGAATAGAGATTTAAGGAAAAAAGGTGGTGTTTGGAGCTGGTGGAGGCCCGTTGTTAAGATATCCTAGTGCATAAAACTGCAAAGATCTGAAGTAACACCCAAATTAACTACTGCCACGACTGAGTCTAACGACAATAATAACTAGTCCATAAACGAAAGCATCACTGTTTAGTCCGGCCTATCTGTATGCTTTACACAGCTCACTACCAACATGGTGACAGCGCCATTGATGCATAAGTCGCTACAGCTACATACACGTGAAGAAGGTTCACTTCTCAACTCTTTCGGTTTGACACTCGGGTCTTGCGAAAACTTAATCTTATAAGCTCAGAGAGAAAACTTCATCACAGTCACTTACGCTCACCAACAGCTTAATTCAAAACAATGTAAATAAGATACGGTACTAGCACTGACTTTAGAGGAGCTGTTAAAATGACGCTCAAATTTCCAGCGAAAAAAAAAACAAGGTACTGCTTCAAAGAATCAAAACTTACGGTTTCCGCTGGCATCTAGCGATGCCGTCAGTGCCGAAAGGCTAAATACTAGTATAACCTGCATTACCTATAATCACTATATTGAAATGCACCACAAATCATTGGTCGAACATCGGTTGACATCACACGCCATATTGCAACAAAAAAATTAAACGTAAGTTTTGAGCTGTTAAATTGGCTACAATTGAAAGAATTTATTTCGTGAACAGCATTGCAATATCAATAAATAGTAGCACACAATTTTTTAGAACAAGTCTGTCCGAGTCTTGTATGTAGACAGTAGAAACACGTCTAAAATTATATTTGAAGTGCATATTAAACGCTTCAAGCATTGCCAAGATAGTTCCCATTGCCAGGGCGTGTCGAATTAAATCTACAATTTTCTGCTTAATTTACTAAAAATTTGTGCTTATTACGCTGAGGCGGCATTGATATCAGCCATCCAAAGGGGACAGCAAGCTCTGTCACCGCACCTACGATAACACGAGACCAGGCGCGGGGAAATCATACGTGTCTAAGATGTATCAGGACATACCGCACCAACTCCAGCTTCGTAAGCACTATAATAGAGCCACAAAATAAATGCTCCACTGCCCTAGTATTTAGGATAATAAGGCAAAAATCCAATACTAAATGGAAGTAAACTAAATTTGATATTTACCGTTTCGGGATGAAAAATCCCATCATTAGAAAAAAGGAAAAACTAACCTACAACCTATAAATAAAAATTTCAATATTGTCAAATGAAAGAGCGGAGCATGGATGTTATCGGGGAGAGGTCTAAAACGCAAATGAACAGAGCTGCGTGGAGGAACTGGATGTCAGATCCTGTACAGTCGGCAGATTTGAGGCTAAGTGTGGGCGGCATGAAGCGGTACAGCCGAGGTTATAATGTTGAGGCGAGGTATGGTTCTATGAATGTAGAGGGACTCTAATGTTGTGAGCTCGATGAGATTGGAAGAGTCTATGATGGAGAAGTCATTCCTACTGATGGGATGGTTGTTTTGCTCCGCATGTAGGCGGGGGGCTGAATGTGAGGGTTTCGCAAGTGGTAAACCGGTACGACTGGATACACCTAAATTTTGGTCAATACGGGCTTTGAAGTGTTTTCCAGTGCTACCTATATATGAGGCAATGCAGAAATGGCATCGGTAAAGGTAAATAATACTGGACAAAAGTGATGTGGAGGGTTTGTCTTTAAGTTTGAAGTAGGACCCTATGATAAATGGGTTTTTGTATTAAAATTTCAAGTTGATATGTGGGTAGGCTTCAGAGAGGAACAACAACAAAGCATCTGATAGACCAGTAAACACTTTGAAAACGTTCCTCTCTGAAGCCTACCCGCAAATCAACTTCAAATATTCATACAAAAACACAATTACAATAGGGTCCTACTTCAAATTTAAAGACAAACCCCCAACACCACTATTGTCCAGTGTTATTTACCGTTAGGGTAACATGTCTAATATCCGTCCACCATGCTAGTAGCCGTCCACTTGGCAGTAAAAAAACTTCCTGTGTGAACACTAGCAGCGCTAGAGAGCCGTACATAGACTTGAATTGTAGGTTAAGTAGTGTGCTGCACCATCCCTGAAAATGATCGGCAAAAAAAAAAATGAAACACAAAATGGTGGTGGTTTTTACACTTTTTCACTAAAAACATGAAAAAATGTGAAAACCACCACTAATTTTTATTGTTATATTTTTTTTTCGCTCGTCATTTTCAAGGATGGTGCGGCACTACTTAGCCTACAGTTTAAGCCTCTGTACGGCTTTCTAGCACTGCTAGTGTTCACACAGGAAGTTTTTTAGTCCCGAAAGGACGGCTACTAGCATGGTGGACGGGTAATGGACATGTTACCCTACCGATGCCAGGCCTGCAGTGCCTCATATATATAGGTAGCACTGGACAACACTTCAAAGCCCCTATTGACCAACATTTAGATGTATCCAGTCGTACCCATTTACCACTTGCGAAACCCTCACATTCAACCCCCCGTCTACATGCTGAGCAAAACAACCATCCCATCAGCAGGAATGATTTCTCCATCATAGACTCGTTCACTCCCATCGAGCTCACAACATTAGAGTCCCTCCACAATCATAAAACCATACCTAGCCTCAACATCATCAGTTCGGCTGTACTGCTTCATGCCGTCCACACTTAGCCTCAAAACTGCCGACTGTACAGGAGCTGACATCCAGCTCCTCCACGCAGCTCTGTTCAGTTGCATTATAGACGTCTCCCCGATAACATCCATGCTCCCCTCATTCATCAGACAATAAAAAAAATTATTTATTGGTGAAGGATAGTCTTCTTCTTTTTTTTTCTGATGGGATTTTTCATCCCGAAACGTTAAATTTTAAATTTAGTCGACTTCTATTTAGTTTAAGGATAATATATTCAATATAGTCCGACAGGGAGGTACGACAAGAAAAAAATTAGAGGTCGGTGCAAATTCACAAGTGGTATTGAAACGCGCAATTGTGTAAAAGCAAAGACAGCATAATTTGCAGGAGTTTCAGAACTTAGCCTCTGTATGAGTCTACGAGATTGAATTACTGATAGGTATTAGGTATTATAAGAAGATTTAAGCCTCCCTAAATAAGTACTAAGCTCTTCTAAGAGGAAAAGGAAGGGACATATACATACAGCTGTCTTTTTGCCCCTTGGGTACGTGGAAGGTGTTCCCACACAGGATCAACGTGCATGGGAACAGCAAGTCGGGAAAGAAGAGGAAGAACAGACAACAGTAAGATCAGTAAGAGTATGAAAGTGGAAGGAAGCAAAGTGGGCACGAAAGACAGACACCCCGAAGGCCTAGCTAACGGCTAAGGTAACCTACTCAAACCCCCTGGGGGCGCTACTCCCCATAACATAGGATGGGCGAACCTAACTAACTTAACCCTATGGCCTATGGCCCATCCTATGCCCCCGGAGGGGATTGAATTACTGATAAGGCATCAAATCCTGGTTCCTGATCTTCCTAGGAAGCAGCGCCTCTTTAGTGCCAGAGAGGCAAAAAGAGGTAAAAATGCGTTAACGGGTAACCTGTGATCTTCAACGGGTCTCACACAGGTAGTTTTTTCGTTCTTGAACTAATTTTACTTAGGTGGTGCCATTTCTAATGCAACGGTTCGCTCCCCTGGTGTATCCCTACGGAAAGAACCCGAAGAAGAATAGTTGCTGAGTCGGAGTCGATATAGGAGTCGGAAGCTGGCCAAACCCAGGAGTCAGAGTCGAAATTAATCCGACTCCGCACTACTGATGCTCTAGTTAGCACAAACTTTTCTTCTTTACCTCATTAAACAAATGTGTTTCGTTTACCCATTTGATGACATTAACTGAAAATTTCTCCGACTATGGCTGTCGATTCTCCGCTCGACCGCGTCTTCGTCTGTCTCAAGCACAATCTGTTTGCGATTACCGCCATATATCCCACCTAAATTAGCGAAACCGAAAGCCCACGACCGAAGTTCCCGACGGGGTTTAAATCCACGAGGGTGAGTGTCTCGTTCGCTGGAGGCGATTCGACAACGTTTTGAAACTGGTACATTATAGCCATCTTTACCACTAGACTTACGATTGATTTATTGTTACTATTACATTGACTCCTGTAAGACTCCGTTTCCACAACAAAGGTGTACAGAGGAAAAATAAAAGACATATAGTATATCGATAGAAACGCGGAGCCCATGTAGGCCATACATGATCAACGCGAAAGGGAACGTAGGGCATGTCTAGAGAGGAAAGGAAGAACGTAATAAAGAATCCTCAGCAAGAGTAGAAAACAGAAAGAAGAAAAGTGGACACGAAAGACAGACGCCCATAAGGCCTAGCTAAGGTTGAGGTAACCTACCGTATCCCTCTGGGGTCGGGGCTCCCCAAAGCATAGGATGAGAAAGGATGAGCCCGTCCTTTCCTCCTGAGGGAACTGCCGCAGGGATGTAGGAATATTATTTCCCAATTTCGGCCATCTCACTCCAGTGAAATCCGTATTCGCTATATAAAATGCACTTTTCTTGAAGTTAGGAAAGACAGGACTGGTTCCTGTCAATTTTTTTTTTTTTTCTCGCTCATTTTCTGACAATCGTAGTAGGTATGTTACCAAGACAGCGTTAGCTTTCACAGATCTCTTTAAACATTTTTCTTTACGCCCCACCTTCATAACGATCCATTTGACGCGCTTGCTAACACTCTTTTCGAGATTTGGGCAATTCAATCTACCACAATCAAAGTTTCAAATTACTTAAATTGAGACGGTCCGAGTTGAGAATATTTACTGATAACAGAACTCGGGTTAGTCCTCTGACGAGTTGAGACTATACGTAGGTACCTACCTACTGAATGAAACTTAGGTCTCCCGTACCAATAGCATTGCTTGAAATTTCTCTACGAGGGGAAACAGGGCCGCGTTGCAGCCGTAATCCTTTCTTACCAAAGCCGTGCTACGGTGCTACAAGAGGAGAACCAATTCTCGAAGCGAATTTGACTAAAGGCAGGGTCCAAAAGACAGTCTTTAAGTTTGCTCTACGTTCATACTTCAAAACCATCGAAGGCTTCCTCGTGTTCCTTACGCCGAGACCATACATGCATTCACGCGAGCAATTGGAAGCGAGGATGAGCAACTCACTCGTTTTGAAAGATATTTTAACTCGGTAGCATAGATACGGCGGCGTGAACGACATGTAAGTTGCCCATCCTGGCATCAGATTGTTCCTATGGAAGTCTAGTGGGGCCGCAGCATAACAAGCACAGCTGTATGTGCCCGAAAGATTTACTAAAGTGTTAGTTGTCAAGTTCGTTTGCTTAGCAAATGTCACTGGAAGAGTGTAGACCTTCTCTTAAATTTGGAATGAAGAAGGGGAGGAGAATCCACTGGGGGGGGGGGGGAATCTGGGATGTGCAGGCTGTGTGGACTGGAGGAGGAAGATCTTGGTCATTTTCTTGTGAGATGCCCAGCATTGGCTGCCGAACGACAGGGGACCCTGTTGCTGGGCGAGGGGAGAGAGGAGGAGCAGATACTGCGCGAGCTGTTGTTCGATGTTCAGGATGCGGAGAGAAAGAAGCGCGAGTTATATGGACTGTGGCGCAAGCGGGAACTGCTCGTGAAGACTGTGGCGTCGGGATAGAAGCAAGACCCACTGAAGAAGGTGTAATCCGACGAAAAGGATAGTCCTTCGCTTTCATCGCATCGCAAGAGCTCACAAAGCCATGCACTTTCCGCTGGATGAAACAACAAGCGGGTCGACGAACGCTGACAAGTACGAAAGTGGGGTAAACAGGGTTGGCAAAAACCATGTTCTTTTTAAACCAAAAGCCATGGTATTTTGGTTTACTTGGTTTTTTGAATATTTTGTTGTTTTTCAAGCGTTTTAGAAATTTTATCCAACGTTTAAAGGGTTTATTTGCTGTGTAGACTCGTGTAGCTAGCTAATCATCAACAATCTTAGTCACTTCATTTCAACTTCCCAATGTAGAAGAATGATTTTAAGATACGGGGTTACGAACAAGCAGTTACCACACTAGCTACCTGTATTTGTTATGGAATGATTTAAACTGCAGTGTAAAAATCTTTGAAAAGCTTGAAAACGCATCAAATTACAAATACAACTTGACAGAAATAGCAAGCTTCTAGCTACTTGATAACAGAGTAATGAACTAAAGAAAGTGCTACAACTATAAAATCCTCAGAAAAACGTGGAAACACTCCAATATACAAAGACATTTGATGGAAATAGCAACCTACTAGCTAATAAAGAACAGAGTAATGAACTGAAGAAAGTGAAATAGCTATAGGCTAGGTATGCCTACGTCTTTCTCATGAGCTCACTAGCTATCTAATAGAAACCATATACTGTAACTACTACTTCTAATTTTCAGTAGCTTCTAGCTTACCAGAATATAATTTGGCAAGCATCTCTGAAATGAAACCACACAAAATTCAATAACTTATGGGTTTTTAATAAACATAAGTAATAGTTGACCCTAATTGTCCTAACACTCAAAACGGATTCCTGAAAAAAACACAGTTGTGTGACCAAAATTTGCTACTCTCTAGAAGTAAAACTGTTCATTTTGCAATGTTTATGAATAAAAATCAACAAAAGCTGAATGAATACCAAAAAATCACATTTTTTGGTTGGTTTAAACTAGCCAAACCTGGGGGCAAACATAGCATGTGAGCCGTCTTTTAAATCTAGTTAGCCCTAAACCTACAAAAGTCAGTTGTCTGGAAGGCTCGCAGCCACAGCATGCTTTGAAACCGTACCGTAAAGTGGGGCAATGTGCAATAGGGCAATGTGCGCAGACAATCCCTGTTTCTAGATCCTGTTGAGCATGTATCTGGCATTCCAAGTTGCACTGCAAACGTCTAGGACTCTGTAGGCCGTAGTGTTGCACATTGCCCCACTTTACAGTATATTACAACTTCACCCCACTAAAATTCAATATTTTTATATATATACTATTATCTACTATATAATAATTCACGTCGTGTTTTTATTTATTTATTTATTTATTTATTTATTTATTTATTTATTTATTTATTTATTTATTTATTTATTTATATCTTTCCTGTCACGCTCTATGGGAATAAGATAGGAG
>LQNS02277097.1:38120920-38141968 GCA_001587735.2 Parhyale hawaiensis | reverse complement strand
GCTAAAATTTTGCAGCGGTCAGGCCCATAGCCTGCCACAGCATCCGTCTCCTCACGCCCTCCTATGGTGCGAGTGCTGAACATAAGTCTCTCTTTCAAAACAACCCCTATTCAATGTTTCCCATAAAGCTAAAAAGAAACTTTTCCCAAAAACTAAAAAAGAGATTAAAGCTAAAACATTTCCCAAAACTACAAAAAGGATAATCCTGTATATTAAGAATTAGTCTAGTTAATTACCTTAATTTTTATGATATCGTAGCATTTTCCCGTACATTGACATTTATTTAAATTGATTACGTTTGATTTTCCCACAACCTAACGATATCGTAACAAAAGTTAGGCACGGCTACGAGACGGCAGTATTAGGTAGTGAAGCGTATCAACGGTATAAATGAATATATGCTCTTAGCCTCTAGAAATTCTATGTGAGACTTTCGACGGCTTCGAATTCTCCCCCTCGAGCGATATAACTTAATCCGATGAGCTTTAATTTCTTTGTCTGAAATATTTAATCGGGAGCTTACAATTAAATAGAATTTTGGATCGAGTTTCCGGTGTAAATCGCGAGTTAATTCAGCAAAACAGCAGATAACCCAAGCCAGCAACCAGAGAAACAGCGCTATAAAATTGTAGTCAAAATGCACTCCGGTAACTGAGAGAAGAAAGATAATGCATTTCCAGCAGGGCTCTTCTTTCATCACTATAATATCTACCAGGGTGGGCCAAAACAATGTTTTTTTTTAACCAAAAGCCACGGTTTTTTTCAAATTTTGTTGTTTTTTCCAGTTCTAGGAATTTATCCAACATTTTGAAAGTGTTCTGCTTTGTCAACATGTAGCTAGCTAATCATCAACAATCTTAGCTGCTTCCTTTTAACTTCCTATTGGAGAAGAATGAGTTAAAGAAAAGGGGTTAAGAAAAAGCAGTTAGCAGAGTACCTGTATTTGCTATGGTTACATTCAATATCCAAACGGCAGAAAGCTATGATTTATCGTTATTGCAATGTAAAATCCTTTGAAAAACTTGAAAACCCTTCAAATTGCAAATACAACTTGACAGAAATAGCTAGCTACTAGCCATCAAAAACAGTAATGAACTGAAAGAACGTGAAATAGCTACAAAATCCTTTGAATAACACTTAAACCCTTCAAAATGAAAAACTGTATAGAAATAGCTAGCTCCTAGCTAATTAAAAACAGAGTATCAAACTAAAGAAAATGAAATGGCTGTATGGCCACACCTTTCTTATGAGCTCACTAGCTATATCTATTAACAACTTTTACAACTACTTCTAATTTTCAGTAGCTGCAGGCATACCAGAATATAATTAGAAATGCACCTCTGAAATGAAATAACACAAAATTCAATAAGTTATAGGTTTTCAATAAACATAAGCAATAGGTGACCTCAACTGTTCTAATAGTCAAACGGATTCCTAAATAGAAACACAGTAACTCATCGTTTTAGTTGTGTAACTGAAATTTAATCATTTCTAGAAGTAAAACTATTTATTTTGCAATATTTATGAATAAAAACCAAACAAATCGAATAAACCACGGTTTTTTTGATTTGATTTTAACCCATTTACTTTGAGCCAACCCTGGTATATACATCTCAGTGGAATGAATTTATTAAATAAAAACTTGAGGCATCAGTCTCCACTACACTGGCGATCTAACAGAGGAAGAAGGAGCGTACAGTTTGCCAATAGAAACGTGGAACCTATGCACTGGGGTGCTCCCACACAGGATCAACGCCCTTGAGAACAGCAAGTCGGGAAAGAAGAGGAAGAACAAAACACAGACTCATAAGCAGAGGCATGGAAACTAAAGGAACTAACGTAGGAAAGACGTTTCGTCTGCGTAACTAAGGTAATCGGATCCGATGGGGACCTCTTTGGAACGGCGCCCCTTGGGCAAACCTAACTAAACCCTGCTACTCGCTGGGAATAATTGGCTTCTGGTCAGTCTAAGCCTAACCCGATGGCCTACGACCCATTCCATGCCCCCTGCGGGTGATTGAAAGAACGCTAATGCACTTCAGTACAGCTATCCCTGCACGACAGCAATGCACTCCAGTATCACTAGGGCAATATAAAGACCCTGCCAGGACGACAGGAAAGTGATGCCCCCCCGGAGGGAGTCGCAGGAAGTGTCCGAGGGAAGTTAGGCATCAGTGCCACATCCTGCTGCCAGCCACACTTCCTTTCGCTCACTTCGACCTCCACACAGGAACAATTGAATGAATACCAGCTCAGATTCCCCAGCGATATGCACGTACGGCTTTTGTTCTCCTTTCAGTCTTTAGTTTCATCTATGGCTGCAAGCTTCTGACCCTATTTATATATGTATGCCAGTGGTGGTGTGGTAATCTCTAGGTCCCCGGATCGAATCCTGACTCGATTCTTTGTATTTATTTTATGACTAGAGTGCCCGCGCTGTCAATAACTACAGTGAAGAATTTGTGAAGACCCGTCTTGTGTTGCCTGTAGCATCATCGCAAAGATATTAAGGCAGAACCTTACATCTATAAAAGGGAGCTCCCTGTCTAAGTAGTACCGCGTGTTAAAGGGACATGTACGTTATGATTTCTCAGGTTATTACCTAGTTAGGGCAGACGAGCTCCCTTCTATACATGTAAGGCTCTTAGTAACTTCATTGTGTAGGATGCTGCGCAACTGCCAACTTGAATTAGGGAACCGTACAGATGAGCGTGCAAGGCTGAACAACACCGAGCTTTCTTTTGGTGATACACAAAAAAGCGACGTGTTTTGCCCGCAACCGATATTGCTTCTAATAAATACGGAGCTCTGTGTCAAAGATACTAAGGGTGGCATATAACTCGGACTCGGAGAATTTTTTTTCCTCAAAAGAAAACTTGTTCTGTTGAAAGAAGAACCCAAAATAAGTGGAGAAAATAATTTGCTGCCGAGAAATCATCGTGGTCTTTACGCACCTACGGACCGCTCAAGAATATCTTACCAGTTGCCTCGATAATTAAAAAAATAAGAGTGTCAGCTGAAGTTTGGATGAAGTAAATCTCAGAAGAGAGTACACATCACGATGGAAGAGATTGTTTGGAGAAGCTGTATGCATCCACATTGAGTGGACTTCATCGAAGTCAAAGAAAGACCGAAATTCAGATATACTGTTCGAGTGCTATCATCTGCAACCTGGAATATTTTCTATCAGTTTTTTATGTAGCTTAGCAAGATGACCACAGTCTTCAAGCAGATGAATACACTGTTGGAACCAGGAAGCCCAGAGCTAATTTTTGCCCATCTGTTTTTTAAGAGTGTGACGCGAAACCTATAAATAAATAAACATATAAACAAACGACGGTCATTCTTAGTATTAGATAGATATATATAAATGTAAGCAAATTAGCTCCCTTTTATACTAGTACGGCTGTACTGGGCAAAGGGTAAAGCAGGACTGCATGCGCTTGCGTTGCTTTCAGTCGTCTTGGCTCAGCGCATCACATCAGGGGCGGAATACTGAACGTCACCAGTTCCGACTTGATCCGCGCATTTTTATGTATCTGTACCAGGCTGCTTTAGCGAGATTACTCCGATCCACCGTTTTGTAGGAAACTTCCGCGTGCAAGGATTTCCTACAAGATGATGGATCCCAGTAAATTTAGGCACCTGTAGATTCTGAAGTAGAGGAATCCCTTAACCCTATATCTGCATCAAACGGCGCTGCTCAGCTATTAAAGGATTTTCCTTTAGAAAAACAACGGCAGTATGACAAAGAACCTTTATGGCGGAAAAACAAAACCTTGTGTAAATAGGATTAACGTTGCAGGTAACAACTGAAACGGCAGCTTCTCATAGGAATCGCGTTGATTGATGAGTCGTTTATGAAGCCAACTGGTATACTAATGCAGAGTGAACTATGCATGCGCCAGTAACGAAATTCCTCTGATAATGTACCCTGTCGTTTACTCCAGTCTGCAGCATACTTGGCAAAAGTAAAAGAACAAGTGAAGAAACGGTAGCGAAGTCTACAGAATAATCTCAAACCAAGGACGGAGACCTCATGCAACGGTCTTTGCGGTTAGCCACTGGCATCATAAAAATTTTAATATCCGCTCTTCCCCAGCTATGACACTTCAATATATAGGGCAAGCGATTTTCTTGGTCAGGAAGTTATCGATTTTATTTCTTGGTGATAATCTAAATTATTCTTTTTCAGGGGCACTTCTCAGTTGGACTTTGGAGACCTCAGGGTTGCCTAATGCTTCATTCGGGTGTTTTCGTCTATTGACGCCCAGGGTTGTATTTGCATAAAGCCGATGTTCGTAACACGAGGGGTCCTCCCGGTCCTAGACCCACCAAGTCCTGACTGTGAACGAAGTTTAATGCAACAGATACCTGTGAACGAAACTTAACGCAACACCACCAAGTCTGGACGGACACACTCGGTGAAATCTAGACATCCTCGCGATAATCAGCGGGCTGTAATAATGTGCGACTAAGCTAAAACTAGCTCCGCGGTTCCTAAAGTTCGCAGTGGCGACCGTTTTGGGCCGGTGGAAAAGGAAACGCGGAATGGTAAGATGCGGTACTATAGGCAAATTGCTATTGATTGATTCGAAAGATAAGTGATACTCTGCACGGATCTGGCATGATCAAATACTGAATGCACGCACTGTTCAAAGAAGCACAATAACTAAGCGTGGGAATGCTTCAAAACGCATAGTATCAAACTAAACGTCATTTACTTATCCCCGAAATGGCTGGAACCATTTCCGATTTTACCGGCGATATCGCCGTAGAAAAAAATAAAGACAAGGAGGAAAAGCAAAATAGGGTACGGATAAAACATAAAATAGTGAACTAACCCGTTCATACTGCAGTCAAACGAACGTGGTCCCTTTTCTCAGCTCCCGAAATTCGTTCCTGTGTCCGTTTGAACCACGCTGAATTGCACAGCTTTCATCGTTTTAATTGAGTCTAAACTTGAAAGATAAACAAAACCTGACAACTGTGACACTTAAGGCAAGTTCGACTGTGTGTCAACATGAAGCCTACGAGCTCTTGCTATATGCCGCTCTGAACCTCGCTGCATGTGTCAAAGCTAACGAGGTTACGTTGAGCCTGCTGAAAAACTCCATTTCGCGGAGCAAGACAGTTTCTGGAAATCTCAAGCGTAACCGATTAGGGGTCAGCACCTAAAATGCAATTTAGCAAGTCGAAGCGAGTGCACCTGCCTTAATTAAATTTCGGACAAGTCATTCATCGACGTTTTCATTTCGGTGTCCATTCAAACGTGCTTTTGCTATGTCAGCCGACATCGCGGACAATATCGTCTTCCTTTTAGTTATTTATTTTCTTTTTTTTTTTGCAGGCGTACAAGTTGTGTTTACAAATGGGACATCTATTCCTTCAGACGCCGAGTTGAGGTAACACGTTTATTTGGTTGTCGACCTCGACTATTTCGCCTAAACTAAACTTTTGCCTCTTGAAGAACAGAGCATTAAAACAGCCCAGAAAGTGATCATTCTGTGCTTATTGAGAAATCTTTTAGAGTGCGGCACCCGAGATTTCTCACGGCAATGAAACTGTCATCAATTGGTCGGTGAAATTGAGCCCTCAAGGCTGGCCTTGTCCCAATTTCCAAACAGATGCATTAGCTTTGACGGGCTGAATGAAGTTTTAGGCGTTAACCTTACATCGGTCTCCCCTGGAATGAAACCTCACTTTTGCTCCGTCAAGTGGGGTTTTGGGTATCTCAAACGTAATCGGGTTGCTTCTAGAACCTGTAACACGACTCAAGATCACAAAACCACCGCTCTTGTCTGAAGATTCCTACGATTCAAGCCTTGTGGGCTTAACTTATTCAACTTTGCTGAGTCAATCGATGACGCGAAAGTGCAAAAGTAGTCGAACATAAAGGGAATCTAAGGGTTTGAGGACGTTCGATTGGGCGCCGAAATTATGCTTTCTAGGCTTCACTTGTCCGATTCTTCATATAAGAGCGCTGGCTTCGACTCACTGACTTGAGTTTCGGGTAATCGATTAGTTTCGAGACATCCAAATACTAAAGCTTGCTGTGCAAAATGAAATTTTCAACCGGCTCATCTTAACCGGCTGCTTCTTATGCTAGAAACGCAGATTCAACGTTGCCGAGCCAAAGCGTCTGCCTGAAGCTTTATATAAAAAAAGAAAGTTCCGCCTCAAAAGCCTAGTTTCTGCACCCAATCGGAAACGCCCGTAGTAAGTTGAAATTGAAATTTTCGGTTCGCCTGGCGGCGTTACTTAACTACCATATTAGATCCTGACGTTACTTCCTCCACCTAAAGTTACTTACCTGATCAGATCAAGAAATGATGCTTCCAACTCCGGGTTGAGCCACGACCAAGGTATGATTGGGGCACCTTTTAACTGAAATCGAGTTGGAATTTGACGAGTACATCACCAGAACCTAGGTGGGCTACACATTCACTTCCACTTGGAAATCTAATTCTGAAACGTAAGCATTAAACTTTACTGTAGGAGGTGTCAAAAATTCATAACGATTCTCATTGCTGTAGGCTTAAGACAATCTGGAGTTACCGCCCGTACCGTTATCCAGAATTTTCCTCGGAAATGTGAAAAATTTATGTATATATAAACAAAAAGTACTTGGAAATTTCATATAGAAATGGCTACGGTTTCCGTAGATATAATTAACAGACAGCGAGTCAAAACTGCTCTTGGAGTTCTTTATACTTATTAATCCGGGTTCACACGAGAGTCAAATGAACGAGTAAATCAACCGAATGTGTCGCTGAATCCTGTAACCGCAGCAGTGTGTCTACCAAATAAGTGAGTGAATAAATATGTTGTTTAAACATGCCTAGACAACTAGAATGTTTCAAAGAGACGAAATGGAAAAGACATGTAGAATGTCCATCGATACGTGGAAGCCATGCACGATGGCGTTCCCACATAGGATCAACGCGCATGGGAACAGCAAGTCGGGAAAGAAGAAAAAGAATAGAAAAAGCATCATCAGTAGCAGTATGATAGTAGAAGGAAGTAAAGTGGGAAGTAAAGTGGGCAGAAAAGATAGACGGCCTGAAAGCCTAGCTAAGGATAAAAGGTAACCTGCTATTGGACCTACGGCATGGGAGCGCTACTCCCCATAATGCATGTTAATTAAAGTCAGGAAGTTTAAGCCTCCGTTTCCGAGCAGAACGATATCACAGAGGAAAGAGCAAGGGACATATAGTATGCCGATAAAAACGGGGAACCCATTCACGAAGGTGTTCCCATACAGAATCAACGCAAATGGGAACAGCAAGTCGGGAAAGAAGAGGAAGAATAGAATAAAGCATGAGCAAGTAGGAGTACGAAATCGGGAAGGAAGCAAAGTGGGCATAAAAGAGAGACGTCTCGAAGGCCTGGCTAATGGCTGGGGTAACCTGCACGGGCCCACTGGGGTCCCATAATGGATGGGTGTACTTAACTAACTGACCCTATGGCTCGTTCTAGCCCCCTTGAGTGGGTAGGCTATAACAAAAGTTTTTTACTTACATGTCACACACGTCAATTCAATTTACTAAGAACGTCTTTTTGAGGCCACTTTGCGGTTGATTCCGCCTGATTTGGCATCATCCGTGCGTTTTTGTGACCACTTTTTGACGGGATTCTGACAACAATCAACCGTGATCAGTGGTGGAAACTGATCGCACTGTGATTTCCCAAGCGGGCTGATCAGGCGCGATCAACGAGTGATTGCAGCCGTTAGACAAGCAAATATTCAAAATCTGGAATGCAGGTTCGTGATGTTTTCTGATATTTAAGGATAATTACAATATTATTATCGTGACTGTTTGTAATATTGACTTCCAGAACTTAGCTTCATAAGTTTTATGACTTTGCAGTGTCCAAAATGTGTCAAATGCTGCAAGGTAACTCATGCATTGACTTCAAAATAGTATAAAATTTTCAAGAAATTAATTCCCCACCACATTCCATGTAAATATGATAAACATTTTTTTGTAGACAAACTGGGCGTCTCGTATTTGTTTACAAAATCGCTGACCGTTCTTGTGCTGGTCAATGATCACGGTGATTGTGATGACGAATGTAGTCACAAAAAGACGCCTCAAGTCATTGTCATGTTCTATTTTCGGAAATCTCTTAAAATTTGAAGTGCTTTGTACTTTTCTTCTGTTTCAATGGACACAGCAACGTATGCGGACACTGGAGAGCAGAGAACGCATTCATTTGGCTGTAGTGTGGACACGCCTTCGAGCCGATGCACAATGATAGTTTTTTGAAACTAGCCTATTCTTTTCACTTCGTTAATCTGTATTTTAGATTTAAGAGGACAGAAAAGTGCTCAGCGTTTTAACCTTGAAATTGCTCCAAATATGGAAAGATTTCCAAACTTTTCTAATTACTCTTGCTCAACGAATTGGCGTGACGGCTAACATTTTATTATTTTTTGGGAGACACACAGCTGTGTTTCAGCGCTCTAAACGATGCGTTCGGACGATGAGCTTAGCGAGCGCATTTGAACGGCTGTCACCGACCAAGCATTAACCCTTTTTCATAGGTTCACCCCCCACACTTCCCCACCCACAGAACTGAGAAAACTTGTGAAAGGGAGACTGCATACTGCAGCCATTTATTGTGAATCGAAGTGGTTATCAATGCGTTGTAAAACTTAGCTCAACTGGTAGGTACAATATTCCACTGTAAAACTTCACGATTCCACATGGACTTGGCCAAAGGAAATGTTGTAACGGATGTGCGGGTGCACAACACACAACCATGTTGTACAACTTGTCACCCCTAAACCGACACTGCTCCCGCAACTGAGACAATATGCCTGTACACAGTTTAGGAGTCCCAATGTAATAGCCTAGGCTACAGCAATTACCTGGAAGTAAAAAATATACAGTATTAAAATTCGAGATGATATGCTACATTTTCAATTGGACTATATTTACTGTTGATTGCACTTCCTTTAACTGAAAAAACATAAATAGACTTCTTTTGAAAACAGTCGGCTAGTATTAAACATTGTAGAATGACGACTGGGCTGTCAGAAGCATCCCTGACCTATAATCTTTAAACATTGGTTTTGTCAGACCTTACGTTAGCTTTAGCAGCAAGGATATTTAATCAGCCTGAAATCTAGCATAACTATAATAGTAATAGCATGCTCAAAGCCTCTTCTATTGAATGCAAATCACAACTGACTTAGACGAGCAACTGGCATTCCTCACATCATTACGGACAGATGCCTCTTGAGCGCCATCGAACTGGTGGATAATATTTCAGTTATCCTTCAAGGTCATTTCTATGAGTAACAGAAAATTTTTTATGGTCGACTAATATTAGAGCCACCGCTGCATAGGCAAAATTACAGCATGACATGTTAATTTATCTATATTTTAGATGATCATTCTATAAGTCAGATATAATTAATGTACTGCAAAAAAAATGAGGTGAAGCATATCAAATCAGAATAAGTTGAAGTCTAAATACTTTGCCCCTTCTGTCTTCGGAGAAATGTTTCTATCGTTTTTCGCCACGCTCTGTTCCATTTTCTTCTTTTTTTTTCACTTGTTGCATTGAGTATAAGGAGTATGAATTTTTCATTTATCATCACATGTTTTATCTTAATATGAAGTAGAGTATGGAGGCCAAAGAATGGTGGCTCGCTATCGCGTTTCGCTCTGCGGCAAAATTGACCGATACATTATAACTTGAATCGCATATGATTGCCAAAAATCTATATATAGTATGTCTGTACAACCGTCAAGCACAGTTATGCATTCGGCCACATTGAGTGCAATAATTCATACCGATAAGTTTTAAGCCCGCTGCACACGAAAGTCGAAACACGGAAACGTTTCTCCTTAGTCTCATTTTGTCGCTACGGGGCACAACTTCGGCCTGACCAGATTTCAATGGTCCAAAATGGCCTAAAATCTAAGCTGCCGTTGCAAAAAAATGTTTCTACGGCAAGTGCCAACTACATAGTTTGGAATCTCTCTTAATTTCGAGTGAGGTTTAGCTCGCAATAACGTACATTTTATAGCGATGTTCAAGCACGTTAAGATGTAGTCGCGGTCACAGAAGCTTTTGGTCTAGGTAAGTAAGACGTTCTTGTTTATCGACTCTCGTCAGCAGCGGGCTTCAAATTGGGTGACATACAGGGTTAGGTTAGTCTAGGTTCGTCCATCCTATGCTATGGGGCCAAGCAACCCCAGGGGGCCCCTGTAGGTTACCTCAGCCATTAGCAAGGCCTTCGGGATGTCTCTCTTTCGTGCCCACTTTGCTTTCTCCCCGATTTCATACTCCTAATTGCTCATGCTTTATTCTGTTCTTCCTCTTCTTCCTCGACTTGCTATTCCCATGCGCGTTAATCCTGTGTGGGAACACCTTCGTGCGTTTGTTCCCGCTTCTCTTGATGTACTCTATGTCCCTGGCTCTTTCCTCTGTGATATCGTTCTGCTCGGAAACGGAGGCTTAAACTTCCTAACCATAACTATCTAAATTGGGTGACATACGCTAGTTCAAAAGAACGAGCTTCCTCAGCTTATTATCCAGAAGTTTTATTGAGCCAGGGGAAACAAAACTTTGAGCTTAGAAGAATAGCGTTAAAATATTAACCGTCACGATATGCATGTTCAGCAAGTGCCATTTTTTGACATCTCTTCAAACTTGGCGGAAATTATAACTCGAAATACTTTACACTTTTGTTCCATTTAAGTGGAAACGGCAACGCATTCCGATGTAGAGATGAGGAAACTCGTTCCTTTGGTGTTCGTGTGACACCTCCTTAATATGTCCAGACCCCATTCTTGTGGGTACGGATCGCCACTATCTAGTCACCTTTTAATTTTAAATTAAAGCTGTGAATCGAGTTGAACGTTCCAGTTTGAACTGCCGAAAAAGCGGAGACTATTCAAGTTGATTTAATAATAACAACTCTATTGATAACATTATTGATGATTATAATAATAATTGTAGTAACTGTGCTAATAATAAATATTGATTGATTACTCATGAGGGAAGGACATTAATACATGAGGTTCGCTCAGAGCGGGTAAATGAGAAGCCTGAAGTGAAAGGAAAAATGAGAAAACAATCTGCATATTTGTTATAATTTATTAATTATATACATATGCACTGCAGTGTTTCTTCGACAGTTGCAATGCACAAAAAAAAATCGTCTATTATCTTCCTATTAGAACACAATAAGCTTGTATTCGATATAAAAGCAAAAGTAGCACCGGATTTTCTCTGACAATAAAGTAAAGTAAAGTCAACTTTAACTGCACCCTCCCCTGGGAAACCCGCACGCACTGGTTTGTGCGGCAGACATAGACGAACTGGCCCCAGAGGAGTAAGCACAGCTGTTGCCCACGACGGGTCGCTAGGAACTATGGCGCCGAAACGGAAGATTCAACTACCCGCCATTCCCCTATCCCTAAGGTAAGTATCGCCGTTATAGTCAGATAGCTATGCGCACCAAGTAAATTTATTGAGCCAGTTCGCTAAGCGCCCTTGAGAAAACCGTGCCTGGCTGGGGATTGTTCTCGGGACTCTCAGCACTACTGTGCAACACGCAACGTCCGCCGCTATACCTACCTACCTATTTCGATTGGGAGTTCATGCAAAAGCGTGTGCTCGTATGGCGAGTTTAATTGCTACAGTTAATACGAATTTGAATTGGATTTATTTTCGAATACATTCGGTACGTATTCATTGCTGCTACGTCGTGTTTAATAATCTACATAAACGTACTGGTATATTTGCTAGGAACAAATAAAAAATAGCTCTGTGTCGTAATTACAATAACTTTAACCGTAATTTTTATTGTTCCGACCCTAATTGATACTTCGCATTTATTTAATGATTGTTAGAAAACAACTAGTTTCCTTGTATTTTATTACTTCAGCAAAATTTATTAGAAAAGTTTTGGAAATCTTTTCATATTTGGGGCAAGGCAATCTTTACTTCAAGGTAGCCAGTTTATTTTCTTTATTTCTTCTCCGATTGTTTTGAAACTTTCAAAGTATACGTAAAATTGAATTATAAGCACATTTTATTAATGATAATTTTTTCGATTTTTGCAATAGTTTTAAAGTAATAATGATATTATACCTTCTTCATTTCTACCAATTCACCAATGGAAGATCAGGGCTGCAGGGATGAGACCTATAATACAGTAAAGCCTACAATAGGAACCGGAAGAATATAAAGTTTAATCACAAAATTTTTGCCGTCATTATTGACGGCTGGGACCGGCGCTGTTCGTTATACATTCCAGCTTCCCTTTTTTACAACTCACTGTGATATTGTTCTAATAATTACTTGGCATGCTAAAAGCGTGGTGGAATGACTTAAGTCATTAGCTACAAGAAATAGCTTAAGTCAAAATATAAATGTTAAGTCCCATCGAAGCTCCTATGGTAATTTTCTAGCTTATTCACTTCTGCCCCAAACAAAAGCCCCCCAAAATATCAGTTTCTCATAGAATTAAGCAAGCGCTGTATCAAAAATAATATGTCTTATATGAAGTACGAGCGTCAATAACATTAGCACCCTATTGTGGTGTCAACTTTCCCTAGCAGAAGCTATGGCTGCCCTAGAAGCTCATTTACAATTTTAGCCGGCAGGCAGCCATAAATTCAGTTGGCGTTATGCATGCTATATACACAGCGGGAGGTTAATATACCTATAATAGTTATAGGCAGCAAACTTTATGCACCTTTAGTAGTAATAGGCAGTAAACTTTAGTGAACTACCAAACCAAAACTCAAATTTGATTACTGAAACAGCCACAGTGGGCCACTCCTGAGTATCATACAGGCGACGAAACACAGGGGAAGCGACAAATTGAGCTACTTGCACACAGCATCGGAACTTCACACATGGCTAAAAAGTGAAGGCTATACAGCATCCAGTCCAATAAGCTTTAGCAGTGTTGAAACTTGAATATAGCTCATTAAAGGTTTCTGCCCTTCAATTACATATGTGTACGTCCTTAACTACATTTACCATAAACTTAAACTCGAAACGCACCATAGTTTGGACGCTCCTAGTTTACTCGTACATAACTTATACCTAATATTTATCATCAGCTGCGGAACACAAAGTTTTAACCAGCACACTCTTCAAATCAGTGGAGTATCGACGTAGGTGAGACTGTAGCAATGCACAATATAGATTTATAAGCAATATCTGAAACATAATCTAAATATTTATTTGCTTCGGATTCCACCAAAGGAAGTCTTCAAATTGCCTGCAGCAGTGGTTAAGGAAATTTTGACTATCATACATGGCGGCGGAATCTAAAATTTTGTGCTAGAATGAAACCCACAGTTTCTTTTTTTTTTAAATTAACAAGCGTAGGAATTACGTTTAAAATATCCAATATTCCACATCATTAAAATCTGAATATCTATCGTGGTTTGATTTTAACACTTACAAAAGTTACGTGTCTAGTTTTGCAGATTACGTCTACAGTAGCAACTAAGCTCAGAATATAGAATATACAGAGGCGAAATGTGAGCATAAACAGCGACTTTCTTAACGACAACCATCGCTACCATTCTGTATACCGTATCAGTTACAGTAGTAGCAATAAAGCACAGAATATTTTACACAAAGACAAATTTCAGCATAAACTACGGCTTTGTTTTAGCAGCTAAAGGCCATAGTCCGCACCAAAAAACTGGTCTGCAAAACCCTCTTGGATCCTGCTTACTGCAAAGTGGACATTTCAGGTATGAGCCCGAAAGCAAGCTCATCATCACCGTCGGATGTTCCAAGGAGTGGCCTTCCCTAACCGCGCCCTGACCTGCTGTGTTTCTTACCACGCCGATCCGAGGTTGAACAACGGGTCTTCTGTTTGGTGTCGATCGAGTAACCTGAACGTTGGCTGGGGGCAATTGGTGCCCTTGAGCATGTTTTCCAAAGCGAGGTGCCGATGGATTCTGGTACACATATTGTGTTCGGCTTTTATTATCCTGATCTGTGAGCACGTTTGTTTTCTCTGGCTTATTAGAAGGAGTGCCGTCATCGGGTTGAACCCCGTGGATTTTTTCGTTTACACTCTTCGGGTGATTTTTCTTTAGCTTTCGATCTCTCGCAAGTTTTTGGACTTGGGTCTTCTTCGCGTCATTCGGGCCCACTGGTTCTGGGTGATGGATAAGCCGGGGAGCACTGGTGGAGGTTCCTGACCGAATCGTCGTAACAGGATTTACGGTTGTAGTGGAACTTTTAGTCTTACCTTCATCTACAGCCTCCCCAAGGATTCCATCTTGCAGTTCGTCAAGATCGCTCAAAGAAACTTCTTCGTCGTACAAATTTTCTACCTCGTCTTCAATGGATGAATTTTCATACTCTAACTGCACATTGTCACTTCGATTTCCGTGATTGGAATCTAGCATATAATCATAATCTACGTGTTGCTGAGTTTGGAGTGAATGATTCTCGTGTATGGCATCATTTTCGTCATCTGCAACCACCAAATCATCAGGAACTTCCTCAACATCGCCATCTGAAACTTCTTCAACAGGATCATTTTCTATGTAATCGAGATCCTCTCCAAATTCGATGTTTTCTTCTTCAGCAGCTTCATCCAATTTCACTTCTCCATCCACTGGAATTTCATCAATGTGATCTTGTTTAGCAGGAAGGCTGTCGAGTACCAAAGTTTGGTTGACAGAAGTCCTTTCCTGTTGGGAATTAACTTTATCATCATTCGTAACTACCGGTGAGTTGGTTTGGGCATTTTGACGCTGCGTAGAGGTTTCTGATTTTTTCTTGTCGGGGTAAATGATGATGATATCTTGATTCACCGCCTGGGCATCTGAGTTGCTGGCAGGCCGGGGTTGTTGAGCAGCACGGACCATTTGAGAATTGCCAGGCTGAGTTGCAATGGCCACCGCCGGTCTTGGAGTCTGCAAATAAAGCAGAAAGGTTACTGGTTTATAACCATTATCGGTAACGGTAAGTAACTGACTCGCAATGGCCACCACAGGTCTTAGAGTCTGTGCATAAAGTATAAGACAAATACCGCTTTATTACCAAGAATATCTAAATATAAAATTTGTATATAGTAATGTTAGCTTAATGCAACTATACACGTCTGAAATAATCAATCTCTTGCACAAACGCTCAAATAGCTGTGGCTAGAAATATGTAGGTTACACGCATCTGTAGTATTTTATGCTTTACAGAAAACAAGATTAGTATAATATTATTTTGTATATTAGAAAACTGTCCAAACAGAATCAGTGAAAAAATTCGCTAAATGCGTTCCAGTTCCAGCAATAATGATGTACGTAGATGTAAAAGTTTGGTTCGTGAAACTGGACGATAATATTTCTAATTATTATGATTAACAAATATATGCACGTTACTATTCACTCTCATATTTGGTGACAGTACAATAGGTAGCAAGTAATGACAGTGCTCTAAATATATGACATCTGGTAGGAGAGATATGCTTTGGTCAGGTGTTGTTAGTACATTTAGAGGATACAGAATAGAGGATAAATGTATATTCGATGAGGACACTTCCATTAACATTAGTTTTACTACTATGGATAGCGTTGAGAGTTAATCCCAGACCGATAAGCATTGAGCTGGCTCCACACTCTATCCCACATATAACAGGCTTGAGCTTGAAGCCTTCTGAAGTTCCGGACAGGCTAAACCTAATGAGATAAGCTCATCTCGATGGAACCGTCTGAGACTATGAAATCCTATAGGTACATATAGATAGATGACCACAAATTATTTTTACTAACTACAGAAATGCTATACTTTCAGCGGAAATTTCACGCTTATACTTGAAGTACGTTGTTGGACGGACCAAATTAAGAAGAATACAACATGAAATTGGATAATTAAAAAAACATTCAAATCTACGAAAAATTTCTTCAGTTTGTCTCATCACGGCAAACAATAGAAGGGCTCAATGCACATATGAACAGATCTGATGAACGGAAAAGAAGTGTGTACGATTCAGAACATCAGACTTTATTTTGAAAGTATTGCGCATAGACACCATGGAACACGTCAAGCTAAAAAAAAAATCACGGTACGCGCAGCAAGATGCAACACAAGTTCCGGCTGTTCGGAACAGTAAGTCAGTTTTTCAACCAAAAGCTAAACGGTGAGCATGCTCAGCTAAAGCGCCAATCACGCAATTATCAATACATGCAAAAAAATAAGGCAATTCAAAGCACTTAGTCTGTATTTCAACTGCAGGCTACACGGTACGCAACTCAAGGCTACGAACAAATCGAACCAATGCCAATACAAATCTCAAAGACTGAGTCAATGAATACAATATCAGTTCAAAGCAGCGAATTAGTCCTAACTTCAGCTACATATAAAACAAGAGAACTGTGCAGAGAGAGAAAATGCCATATATTTCGCGTATAAACGGGATGAATTTGAAGCAATATATAAGCCTGGATTTCACTACGTAAGTATCTGACGTTTGAAGCAAGCAAATATCAAAACATACCACAACTAGAGCACTCTGAGAGCGCATACCTCCGCCAAGCAAGGCAACGGTAGCAAAAAATTCAAAATTGGCTCTGAAACCATAATTTTCTTTGTATAAACTCCTGATTATTCAGGATTATTTGTGCCTTTTGATAGTAATAGCAGCTTGTGCAATTTTCTTGAAGATTCGTTCATAACTTTTTGAGTTATACTGCTAACAAACGTTAAGAAAAACATGAGTCAAACATACAAACCAATCTGCACCAAAATTCAATAATTTATGTCTTACCATTACTAACAACCCCTATAAATTTCATAAAGATCCATTCATTGTTTTTTGAGTTATTGTGCTAACAAGCATAAAGTTAAAAACAGTGAAACGAACAAACGTATCATTACAAAAATTTGGTCATTTACTCTTTGTTACATATTTAACAACTCATGTTAATTTCATAAAAATCCATCAATAACTTTTTGAGTTATGGCATTGAGAAAAATGAGGCAGACAAACAACCAAACAAATGGATGGACATATCGTCACAAAAATTTAATCATCTGTCCCTCCTAACATACCTAACAATCCCTGTAAATTTCGTTCAAATCGGTTAATAACTTTTTGAGTTATCACAGTGACAGACAGAGAGACAGACAAACAAACAGACAGATAAACATGACGGAAACATAACCGAGGTAGCAAAGAATTAGGCAAATGGACGCGATAAATTCGAAGTCACAGATCATGTCTTCCACGACATGCAACCCAATCGGCAATTTATAGGCATTTATCCGATGTTATCGGATACCGCTCACTACTTACTCGTGGGCAGCCGATAAATGCCCATAAATTTCCGATCGGGAGGGAATTCCCCCGCTCGCATTAAGCAAAACTCGATACATGCCAAAATGAGCTGATCAAAAGAACGACAACAGGTCGAAAGAGTGTACATACTCTGCTTCCATGCCAGGACCGATAGATCAAATCCATGTTAGTAAACGGCCGTCCGAACCCGTAAGGTTTGGAAAACAGTGTCGGCGAAACGTTGGTACGAGCCGCCAGTGTTCCAACCAAAGGCTCTCCTACACTAAAGAGCTCGAAATCTAACTTCATTGGGATGTTTCTATTTCCTACTGCCAGATTTTCCAAATTCTTGCATGAATAAGCCTTATCTTAACGAGGCTATGCTACACATAACGTTTTCAAAAGAGGGTTAACCTTTTCGTGCTTGAATCAAAGATTGACTTTTCGAACTAACAGCACTATTTTGTAGCGCCCATTAATATGGACAGTAAATGCTGAACGGTTAGAGTAAACAGCAATTCCTGTCAGTGATTTTTTTATGAAAAGCTGAACCGGTTACCACGCCTGGCAGCAATTTCTTACTTTAAGCTTACCCTAAAAATTTCTGGGCAACCCGAAGAGTTGAACCCTGGATCAGCTTCTATATAGAGTGACTGAAAATTCTGGTGGGGTTCCCGGGTGTGTAACCCAGTTTTGGAAGCTCAGAGTTCTCTTTCATGGGCTTACTTAATTGCAATGATAGTAATAAAATCATCATCAAGAACACAGTCCCCCATCACACCCGTAATTAATATTCGTAAACACGTGGAGAAACATCGTATCTTTACTTAGGGAAATGCCTTATGTTCTCTGGAGCAGTATTTAGATTAGATTATAATGTAGTAAGCTACAGACAGACAGCGGGCAGCCCTGCTGTCCAGCGAGGCTTTGTGGGAGCTATTACCATTATGTCAAAATCAGTGAGACATCTGAGGAAGAAAAGAAGAAGAGAACTAGAGTGCCTCGTGGCGTAAGACCACCACCCGCGGTGGGAGCAAATTCAACGCAGTCATTTTTAATGGCCAGTTAATCCTAATATCTCTTTTAAATGCTGTGTTCAATAAGGTTGGTGCGCTACGCCCCTAGTATTTTTCATCAATAATAACATAGGAAAAATAGGCTGCCTCGAGGCGCAAGACAATCTGCCGCGGTGGAGGCAAATTTCAGAGCCGTCATTTTTTATGGCCAGCTAGGTTTAGTCTTTTAGCATGGTCACATCTAGGTCAACCCACCAAACTCCCTACAAAAAATTATGAACAATGATCAACTCCTTCGACCACTTTTTGGGTGGACAGACAAAGATATATATGTATATCTATATATTAACTAATATATAGAGATTTCTATTAGAAGCAGCAAAGGAAATTTTGATACCAACGACGCGCGTTTCGCTGTTCTCCAGCTCATCAGGTGGGAGGGTCAAAGTTGGTAAATTCATATCTTGAAATCTTGCGAAATTTAAAGATGTTACCACAGGAAGGTGTGACTATGATACCGGCTGTTCCAAAAGTATGAATGAAATTTCCAATCAAGCAAATGTTTCGTCAATTTTCAACCACATAACGAAATGTATATACTTAAATCTTCAACGAAAACGTTATCACCGCTCTCACTTCGTTCGCGGGTGATAATAAACTCAACAAAAAATTTGACCGTGCCAACATAATTAATTAACTAATGCAGATCCATGGAGTTCGAAGACGTTAAGTTAGTTGGGACAGGCAAGCTAATGGATTAGGGTGGCCTATGAAATATTGACTTGGAGGACATCGTAGCTGTAGAGGGTGCTGCTCCCAATTTTTACAAAACGATTTTTCAACGCATTGACTGCCTCTGTCGACAACTTCGAAGGGGGACCTTTTCTAAATGACCACAATATAATTACAATAGTCCAGGAAAACTGCTGATTTGGAATAGTTCTTTGATATTTACCTTTAATTTTTGACCGTTGTTTCTCAGGCGATCATCAACGTCTCGCTCGAAGAGTCCCTTTGTTGGTATGTTGTTGAAGCCCCTTTGACTAGTTTAGCTTTAGAGATATGAGTCCGACTTCCTGTAGGCGACACTCACAGGGCATGTTTCCCAGCTGCGACATCAATTTGGTTGCTATGCGTTGGATTCTCTCTAATTTATCGATATATTGAGCAGCGAGTTCTAAATGCAAGCGCACGAACGCTTTGCACAGATTAATTATTATGCGCTTGGATTTGCACTTAAATTCCTGGATATGAAGCCAAGGACTCTATAATTTTCACACTCTTAACAGCGTGCTGACTGTACTGTAATTTGTTTGCAATTGTTATTCCCAAAGTCATGTTGTTGCGCAACAGCTGCCGATTCTATCGCGTTCATTTCTAATCGGGGTGCTCCGGCCCTACGTGCATCACTAACGATCTGTTGACATTAAAGCTCATCTGCCACGTTGCGGTCCATTCTCTGAGGCGGTCAAGGTCTTGTTGGAGCTCGATCCTATTCTCGGCGGGTACGGCAGAATGCTGTAGTATACACACATAGTATCATCTGCAAGTTTACTGATTGTGCTACTGATGCTAAAATCGAGATCATTCCCAACCTATACGGTACGTGTACCTCCAGTCCATGGTGCGCAACGGTCTTACAAATGGTACAGGGGTAAATGCAGTCCTCACACTAGATTGACTTGCTGTCATTATGTTAGTTCATTTGTGTGTTCTAAACCTGATATCTGATTGAACAGAGTTTTTTCTGGCACGAATGGCGCGCTGCGACTGCACAAAGCCTCCAAGTCTTACGTGCTCGATTCGCCAAAAGGTTAGGCAGCCACCACTCTATGGACGTACATCCCAATTGCGTCAAAATACATGAGCAGAATACAGCAGGTATATCCCATGTGAAGCGTATGATGAGAGGAGCTGCTGTTGCGTATACTGTAGCTCTAATGCACCTCATGCATGAGAGGGCTCATTGTGACATAACATGTTTGCACTTTAGCAGCTGACACATCAGTATAGCTATGATAGGTTTAAGATACAGCCGCCAGAGGAACCGGAATGAAAATAGAATGCATATTCAATTACTGGAACGAGTACGCGATCATCATATGCACGCTGTTAAACTTTTTCACAGAAACTATTTTTGTACTTTTGTTCCGTAAAGAAAGTTCTGTTGCACGACCAGCACGTCATCATGTGCACCAGCGGGACCAAGCGCAGGTTTCGTGCTGCTCTAGCACGGCGTGGAAGGCTTGTTCTCCGTTGGTTGCTCGATCAGGAAAGCGGACTGCTTGGGAGATACTTTTCAAAGTACACCGATAATACGCTTCAGAAACTTGTAGATAGTGATAATTAAGAGAGAGACTTTCCAATTGTGCTAATTCTCATTGTTATTATTATTATTATTTTACCTGTAGATGGTACAAAAATCGAAGATTGTAGAATTTGACGAGAAGCAAGACAGCTGGATGAGCCGAGGTACGGCGAAACGCGAGTCGTGGGTAACAAAATTTCAACTAGCTGTCTTGCTTCTCGTATTATAATTATCACTAGTGGACCCGTGCGTGAAGAATTCACGCAATAACCTATACGTTTGCGTAATGCCTCTAGGCCGGTGCGGAATCTCCTCTTCTCTTATTTACTTCTTAGTTTTCTTCTGTTCTTCATTGATCCTTTATCGTGCTGGCATCCTTAGGTCTTCTATATAGACAGGCAGAAGTAACATCTTGAGTAAAATACTCCAACAAACTTAAACAAAATAGC
>LQNS02277097.1:38093732-38113578 GCA_001587735.2 Parhyale hawaiensis | reverse complement strand
AGGCACAAATGATCAGATTTTGGAGTTTATGCAAAGAAAATTATGGTTTCAGAGCCAATTTGAATTTTTGCTACCGTTGGCTCACTTGGCGGAGGTATGCGCTCTCAGAGTGCTCTAGTTAAATACATGGAACCTGGATGTCCTTTATTTTCATCGATTAGAAACAGAGCTTAATATTGGCGTTGGTTTGAATTATGTTAATGGGTGCATTGTTAGAGTCAACTTTGATAAAGCAGTGCATGTATCTTGTTTTCTTATCTCTATTTAGAACATTTTAGCCTACTATTATTTTCATTGAGGTACCAATATATGATGTACAAATTTGTTATAACGATATTCCTCGGTTGAAAGTCCCACTAATACCCGAAGGAAAAGTCCTCGCAGGAACCTACCTACATCCTGCAACCAATCATGTACCCTCCTACGGCGAGAGTCTCACAGACACTGATCCCTCTACAGGTATTATCTATAGGACGCGGACTCACATCTAACCTTTTAGGGGGCTAATGATCATATATGGTCAGTTTTGAAACTCTTTTTCCCCGAAAAAACGTTACCTAGCCGCCAAATAATTGATCAAAAGTTCAGTTTGTTATAACTACCGTTATAATTATAGCTTCACCACCACACAAACACTTCAATCTTTACTTTATTCCTATAGATAGCTAGGTGCCATTCCTCCCCGCACAAAAGCACCTGGAATTCTTGCTACAATGTTTAGTAAGATACTACAGATGTTTACCACCCTTCAAAGGCTTTGAGAACCATCTTTTCCAAGGTGCGCAGCACCGCCAGTAAAAAGAACCTGGAATATTTGTTACAATATTTAGTAGGTATTATTAACATCATCTGCTGTTTATAACAGCACAAACCCCGGTCAAAATGTCACAGTACCTGATTCTGTGGGACACTGACGGAGACAGGACTGGCAGGGGCGCAGTTGCAGCTGTTCAGTACGCTCATCAGCAAGCAAAGAACGACAGCAAAATTCCTCATCATCTTGACTGCTGTTGGGAACCTGAAAATGAAATCGACATTTAATCTTTTCACTTCCCAATCAAGGTTGTACGGTCGATATCAAGCGTTTCGTCGGAACCTTAAGTACGGTACCTATTCAAAATGGACCCGAAGGATAGTTCGGGAGTTAATAGTCTAGGTATCAATTTTTGAACGATATGGCGCTATTTAAAACTTGTCGAGCAGCTGAAAGTGGGTATTGGCTGATTTATTATGATAATAAAACTAATCGAAAAATTATTAAATCTCCATTTTAGCAACATATTTACACAAAACAATTCTCAATCACCCTGTACAAAATTCCATGTCACATGAAAGAAAAAGTATTGTGTTCTTGCATCTCATCACGCAAAACCGACTCACCACGCATTGTTCTCAAACTAAAATGCTTATGAAACAAAGTAGAACTCTAAAATATATGTATAAACAAAGAGGAAAAAAAAGAGTAACAGCAATAATAAGACAAGGTGCTTTTAGCTGTCTCATATGAATGCTGCGTTCATCATATCAGAGCTTATCGCATCCTTATCGAGCTAACCGTAACCTTAATATTAACACGGAAGGCAGTACACTGCGAAACGCGTTGCCCCAAATCCAGCACGTATTCCACTGTATCTGCGGGACCTGGCTTGATCTGCTTTTATAACCCGAAAACTTTATTTTCTGTGCTGTAATAGCAAATCCTGGCCGGTAATGTCGATCGTTGCGCGACGCTACGAACTGGACTTGGGATAACATGTAACTAGACATAGTTGTACAGATATACATGTTACAAACCTGCCATGAACAAACTTTACCTAACGCCAGAGATGTGCTATAGTTGATAAGATAAAAAAAAATACTTAAGAGGCAATTTATGATGACGCCAGAGATGCGCTATAGTACTTTTACTCAAGTGGAGATTAATGAAGATTTTCTGTATGGGTGCTGTGAATTTGCTTCCAGATTGAGAATATCACTCCATTAAGCGCTGGTGGCTTCCAGTTTCCAAGCACCTATATTCTGCGTAGTAACAGGGGCATTTAAGTTAATCGTTCCACGGGTGTGATACAAAATTTTTTCTTGTTCTTGATGGCTTATCTACTATTTATTTTTTATTTCGTGTGTGCATCTTAATGAAATAGGCAAAAAATTAAAGGGCAGGTTGCAGATTTTTTAATTAAGTTACGTTTTCATAGAAATCGATGACGAGGTTGCTGACGGTGGCGAAAATGGGATCTTTTTTATCGGAATGCACTTCTTGCTTGAAACACTTCTTGAAATTGAAAAAATATATTTGCAGCTTCTGCAGTCTAATTTTATAACTGTTTTCTCTCTGGTCACGACGCATAAATTCGGTAGATGATCAGCGAACCACTCACTAAGTGAAGATTTTTCACGTGCAGTAGACCATTATTAATTTTTTTCTAGTTACTGTCTTTCTTTGGCGGAGCACTTTTCGCTTCATGGGTCAAAATTTCAGCATTCAATGAAGCAGATATTTGAGTTTGAAAGACAGCATCATGGCTACGGTACGCTCACACTGCATATCATCTGATTGGTGTTGCATTCAAGTGTATTGCAGTGTTTTACTCAAAATTTTACTTCTGCCTCTCACTATGGAAGTGGCACGTTTAAGAAAAGGGAGACTGGAGAGTAGGGAACGTAAAAGAAGAACGAGACTAGTACAGTTTCCAGAAAAAAAAAGTGCTTCCAATGGAGAGAGATGAAGCGTCTATGCAACACAGTGTCAAGAAAGACTTGAAGCAGAAAGATTACAGAAGGGAATAAGAGCTGCAGAGAAGCGTGAGCGGGAAAATGTTGAAACGGCAAGTAAGAGAAGAGAGGACCTAAGGTTGAGAGCACGACGAAAGATCAATGAAGAAAATGGAGAAGGAAGTCAGAGGGGAGAAGGTTTCGCACCGGCCTATGTACATTAATTAAGCAAACACATCGATTATCGTGTGAATTTTTTCCTGTACGGGTTCACTAGTAATGTAATAAGACTGTTGATTAGGCTGCACATAAAAAATAAACACAAACTGGCATTTCCTCAGTATTTTTGGGAGAAAATTACCGGCAACAATGACGCTCCGATTAATTGTTGACTTTACATCGTATGCCCGTAGCCATGATACAAGTGCTATATAAATTTCTCCAAACGCCCCAAGAGTCAATGATGACGTCACTACAGTCACGAACATGACGTCACAACGGTCAGCAATTATCGATTTGAGGAGCGCGTAGCAGTTGTGTGTCCGCGTCTTCCTTTGTCTATGCGGACTGTGTATAGCTACTTGTTGCACTGGTGTTTGGGGTAACTGGCAGAGCATCATTACTTGCCAGTTCCTGAGAGCAACATATTGACCAGCTCGGCGCGTTAATACCAAAGTAGTTGGAACTTCGCTAAATTTGCCATTTCCATAAATTTTCTATCAGTGCGGCAACAGTTTTCCGCTTTGCATTTTAAAATGAATAGAAAAAGAACGTCGTAGCTCTTTGTTCATATTTAAGGTCGGGGGTAACAAATATTGGTAAATAATATTGAAAGAAAAGTGCGTACTGCCAAAAATTTAAGGCCAGTATGCATTAAATTGCTGTAGATGCTGCCATCGAATGAACCGGCATAGAATTTTATAGGTCTATCAGTGACTTCACGACAGCTCGCTTAGTTGAAGTTAAGTTGATGCGAGCTGTCGTGACGTCACTTACAGACAGAAGTGAAAAATATTGCTCATCTGAAAATAAAAAAAGCTGAACAAGAAAAAGTCAACAACATCTTGAAAGAAAATGGATACCCAACCTAGTTCATAAAATCAACCATCAAGAAACGCCAAAGACCGATTTAAATCAATGAACTATAAAGATAGATCAAGTACGTGTCCGCTCCCTATATAAAAGGCGCAACGGAAATAACAAACTAAATTCTAAGATGCCACAACATTCGGATCGCCAGTAAACCAGCGAATACTTTGTGAAAATCTCTTAACAATAGCAAAGCGAAGCTCCCTCTCCAAGAGAGAAATAACGTTGTATACTAGATTGACTGTAAGAACTGTGACGCTGTGTATATTGGAGAGACGCGTAAATAAGTTTCGGAAAGGATGAAAGAACACGACAATAATATCAGATAAAATACTTAAGCATCTCTAGTTAACGATCATGTAAGGTCAACCAATCATAAAATGTCAATTTGTGGTCCAAAAATTCAAACTAATGAACCTAATCCTAAATCTAGGCGACTTTTAGAAGCTTACCATTCTCATTGTAACCCAAATTCTATCAACAGGCATGTTCACTTTCCCGAAGCTTACTGTCGCGTCCTCCAATAATACAAAAACTGAATTTCATTTTAATTCTTTCGAATTGCTAATATATTATTTGTAGTGTTTTGTTGGTAAATAGGATACCTACTTTAAGCAGATAGCTCTAGCCGGGTGAAATTTCATTCCCCTGACGACGAGTTGTGTTTAACGGCTCGAAACCTCGGGGTCTAATAAAACTAAAATCCCAGAAGGCTTTCTTACTTACTTCTCTAAAACAAGGAAGTTAATAAGAGCCATACATGTATATAAAGGAGCTCAACTGTCTACCCTAAATAGTTCATTACATGAGAAATCATACAGTGCATGTCCCGTCAACACGCGGTACTACCCAGTCAGAGAGCTCCCTTCTACATATACATGTAAGGCTCTGCCTCAATATCTTTACGATGATGCTACGGGTATCACAAGACGAGCCGGCCTTAACAAATTCTTTTACTGACAGCGCAGGCACTCTAGTTTTCAAATAATTGATTCATTTCTGGCTAAGGTGTATCTTAACTTCAAATGGTATTGTTAAACTAGAGTGTTCGCGCTGCTAATAATGACAGCGAAGAATTTGTGAAGACCCGTCTTGTGTTGCCTGTAGCATCCTTGCAAAGACATTAAGGCAGAGCCTTACATCTATAAAAGGGAGCACCCTCCCCATCTGGGTAGTACCGCGCGTTGACGGGACATGTACTATATGATTTTTCAGTTTATTACCTATATTAAGGTAGAAGGTGGAGCTCCCTTCTATACATGTAAGGCTCTTATTAACTTCCTTGTGTAGGATGCTGCGCAACAGCCAACTTGAATTGGGGAACCATACAGATAAGCGTGCAAGGCTGAGCAACACCCAGCTTCTTTCGAAGATACACAAAAAAGTGACATTTTTTGTCCGCAGTCGATATTGCTTCTAATAAAGACGGTGCTCTTTATCCAAGATACTCAAGGGTGGCAAATAACTCTGGCTCGGAAATTTTTTTTCTGAAAAGAAAACTTGTTCTGTTGAAAGAACAACCCAAAATAAGTAGAGAAAATAATTTGCCGCCGAGAAATCATCGTGTTCTTTACGCGCTTGCTGACCGCTCAAGAATATCTTACCAGTTGCCTCGATAATTAGCAAAATAAGAGTATCAGCTGAAGTTTGGATGAAGTAAATTTCAGAACATAGTACACATCATGTTGGAAGGTACTGTTTAGAGAAGCCGTATGCATCACATCGAGTGGACTTCAACGCAATCAAAGAAAGATCGAAATTTAGATATAATGTTCGAATGGCATCATCTGCAACCTGGAATATTTTCTACCTATCAGTTTTCTATGACGCTTAGCAGGATGACCACAGTCTTCAAACAGATGGATACACTGTCGAAGCCAGGAAGCCTAGAGCTTATTTTGCCTATCCATTTCATTTGAACGAGACACGAAACCTATAAATAAATAAATAAAAACACAAATATACGTACACACGACGGTTATTCTTAGTATTAGATTACATAGATGATATTAAGTACAAAAGACGAACTAAATTTCATCACTCAGAATAATGCTGTGCCATAGACCGCAACAGTACTTGACTCTTAGGTCCAAAAGTGGCCTCTGATGCTGGCGGCCAAAATGGGAAAAATGGGATTTTCTCAAAAGCTATTATGAACATGTCCAGACACGATCCTGCAGGCAAGCGCCCAAGTGTGTCCCCGCCGTTTTCAAGATACCATCTCCACAAGAAAAATGTTGGGTACCTTGGAATTTTTTCCTTTAGTGTTAGATAGGGGGAAAAGAATAGCTCTTGAGAACTTCCTATTTTTCCGTTGCCGACGTTTGGCAGCCAGCGTCAGACCTAAGAGTCAAATACTGTTGCGGTCTATGGCTGTGCTATAGATAAGGAAAGAAAAGATCGTATCTACGAATTTATCCTCAGATCGAACTACCAATCAGCTTTATTAAGTACCCACAAAGAGATGGTATAATGAATATATGGCACATACAGTGCATAGCGTATCGCTAGAGTTAAATTTGAACAGAAAGTGAATGAAAGTTTTGGTACATGCTATACATTGCACTGCGACTCATTGTTTGGCCTCAGTTTGGCAAGAGTATGCACTGCCATCAGCTATACATATTTGACAGCTTCTGGCCAGGGTTATTACAAATCACTTTTTCCAGCGAATCAGCTGATTATCTACCCTAATTTGGAAGCCGAAGCGCATTTCCTTGTTCTGATTTTCATGCAGTCAGTACAGTCGTCAAAAAATATCACACTCGTACGATAATGACCTCGGTACTTTCATACACCGGCAAAATCTGTCATTATAGGCCAAGAACACTATTGGGCCCCTCGCCAGTGGCAGCAGTTATCTACTGAAGTGGGGCAGCTGTACAGTTCCTATGTTATTATTCTGTTAGTCCGTTAGTTAGTTAGTTAGTTAGTTCGTTAGCAAGACCATAACGCTTTCACCAGTATTAGATAGGAGGAAACTTAAGGCTTTCTTGACGTATCCTTGATACGGCCTGGGAAGGGATCAATAGCAGATGGAGTCAACTTCGAATTTAAGGTGCTACTGCTCGCAGGTCCTAGGTAGAAGATTCACTGCCTGACTTGAAATATTTTTCAACCTTCGTATGCATGATGCGAGCCCTAGGGCATCATGATTGAGGAACAATGCTTTTATTCTGTAGAATTTCCACAGGTTCTTCGAGTATAAAATAAGGGAAAATTAGCATGATACGAGACTGAGAACTCGCTGAAGAACACTGCTGTTTTGTGGAATTTCCACAGGTTCCACTTAGTATTTGTTATTATTTCATGAACTAGAGAATGACCACAGGCATTAGAGCATAGTACTGTACTTAACGTCAGTTTTGATGAATGAATTAGGGAACAGTAGCCCCCGAATTCAGCACCCTCACTAATAATCGTATCTAATAAATCGTAATAAAAATGTAAATAATAATTCTATCATTTAGACTGCGGTCCAAAATGCTGCGGAACTTGAACGGTAACTTCATTCTTATATAAGTGCATCTTCGCTTCTAAACAAAACATGCTTTCTGCATCTGCTGCGGCTGATGATAATAAAATCATGGAGTTAGCACTAACGTTTCGAAGCACTTCCCTGATAGATAAGCTTGATAACCTCAAGAGCCATGCAGGGACTTCTTCCTACCGAGTACATAAGTTAAACTAACTTCTTACCGAGTAAATAGGTTACACTTCTTTTCACCGAATATATAAGTTACGCAAACTTTTTTTGACGGGGTATATACGGTGCACCGACCTTATCTCACCGATCGCGTTAGTATCACTGACCTCTTCCCGCTGGGTCTGTCGAGCAAAGCTTAAAAGCTTATCAGCGAGGGAAGCGTAATTTCCCCGAGCACGTTCGGTTCGAGGGAGGAAAAATACCGCGCTTCTCAGGCAGAACGAACTTTCTCATGGATAATACGATATCTCTGTCACAGAACTCGAGTCCCGGCGCTGGTCATAGCTATACAGAGACCCTCACTTACCGGATGTGCTGCAGCTCTGCCGTTCGAAGAACGGACCAAGAATTCCGAGATCCAACCTCAGCTGCAAAAATGCGTGAGAAGCGAGATAGCTCACAGTGTCACTGGCGGCAGGAAGGGGGGAGGGGGCGATCGTGAGGAGGCCTGCTGAGCCCCCCAATTGAGAGCTAAGTCCCTTTAGCCCCTAATATTTTTACCATCTAACCATCATGCTTGCTTGTATAAATTGTGAAGCCCTTCCATACTTTGCTCCAGCCCCCCCCCCCTTTCAACCCCCTAGGCAATTTCTCTGGTGCTGCATGTCTGTACGCCGTGCTCACGTCCAGCCAGCGTTTACGAAAGCAAGTCTCCGATAAGTGGGCGAACGACGACGGCAAACCCAAAACAGCAATAGATCCATCTTATGCTTACTATGTGCTAGGCTAATAGAGAAAGGCGATACGTACTGATCCTAGGCCAGCAGGGAAAGCGCAGTGAAAACACTAAAGAGACTCAAAACCAGGATTGGCTGGTTTAAACCAACCAAAAAACCATCGGTTATTTGATTTTTATTCAATTTTTTTTTTCGTAAATGCTGCAAGATAAATAGTTTACTTCTAGAAATTGCTAAATATTATTTACACAACTGAAAGGATGAGTTAATGTGTTTCTATTTACGAATTTCTTTGACTGTTAGGACAGTTAAAGTATAGCTTATGTTTGACAAAAACTTATGTATAACTTATTGAATTTTGTGATATTTCATTTCAGAGATGCATACCTAATTATCTCCGCCAAGGAGGTTATGTTTTCGTCGTGTTTGTCTGTCTGTCTCTTTGTCTGTCTTTCACCAAGATAACTCAAAAAGTTTCAAACCGATTTAGATGAAATTTACAGGGATTGGTAGGTCTGTTAGGAGGAACAGATGATTAACTTTTGGTGAAGATATGTCCTTCCGTTTGTTTGTTTGTTTGTTCGTCTGCTTCCTTTTTCTAAATGACATAACTCAAAAAGTTATAGATGAATTTTTATAAAATCAACATGAGTTGTTAGGTATATAACAAAGAGTAGATGACCAAATTTCAGTAATGATCTGTTTGTTTGTTTGTTCGTTCCTTCGTCTCTGTTTTTAATTTTATGCTTGTTAGCACAGTAACTCAAAAAATGATTAATGGATCTTTATGAAATTCATAGAGGTTATTAGTAATATTAAAAGACATGAATGAATAGATTTTAGTGCAGATCGATTTGTCCGTTTGTATGTTTGACTCATGTTTGTCTTAACGTTTGTTAGCAGTATAACTCAAAAAGTTATGAACGGATCTTCAAGAAAATTGCACAAGCTGTTATTACTATCAAAAGGCCCAAATTATTAGAGTTTGGAGTTTATACAAAGAAAATTATGGTTTCAGAGCCAATTTGAATTTTTTGCTACCGTTGCCTCGCGTGGCGGAGGTATGCGCTCTGAGAGTGCTCTAGTTATATTCTGGTGTAGCTGGCAGCTACTGAAAATTAGAAGTAGTAGTTATAGTTGCTATTAGATAGCTAGTGAGCTCATGAGAAGGATTGAGGCATATAGCTATTTCATTTTCTTCAGTTCAATACTCTGTTTTTAATTAGCTAGTAGCCAGATATTTGTATCGAGATATCTTTATAATTTGAAGTGTTTCTAAGTTTTTCAAAGGATTTTATATTGCAATTATAAATCATAGCATCTTTGCAGATCGGAAATTGACTATAGCCATAGCAAATAAAGGCATTCTGCTAAATGCTTTTTCTTAACCCTTTTTCTTAAAATCATACTTCTACAATAGGAAGTTAAAATGAATTCACTAAGATTGTTGATGATTAGCTAGCTACATGTTTACAAAGCAGAAAGTCCTTTAAATGTTGGATGAAATTCCTAGAACTAAAACAAGCTACAAAATATCCATAAAACCAAATAAACAAAACAATGTTTCTTGGTTTAAACCAAAAAAAAAAAACATTGTTTTTGCCAACCCTGCCCAGAACAGTGAAAGAATCAATAGCAGGTCCAGGCCACACGCAGAACGCTAACTACATCCTGAACAGGAAAGGGGACAAATAAACAGACCCAGAGCAGCATGAGAAACACTAAACAGACCCAAATGAGCTGACCCTGAACACAAGGGAGCTCTAAGCAGACCCAGAACAGTCAAGGGAACACTAAACAGACCCAGAACAGCCAAAGGAGCGCTAAACAGACCCAGAACAGCCAATGGAACACTAAACAGGCCCAGAACAGCCAAGGGAACACTAAACAGACCCAGAACAGCCAAGGGAACATTAAACAGACCCAGAACAGCCAAGGGAACACTAAACAGACCCAGAACAGCCAAGGGACCACTAAACAGACCCAGAACAGCCAAGGGAACACTAAACAGACCCAGAACAGCCAAGGGAACACTAAACAGACCCAGAACAGCCAAGGGAACACTAAACAGACCCAGAACAGCCAAGGGAACACTAAACAGACCCAGAACAGCGAGGAGAACAATAGCGTGGCGCAACAGCGACCCTGCAACGCGCCACCGGAGGCGCAACAGCCGCCGCTGGCGCTCTGCTGCAGTGCTGCCTGTGCCGCGCATGGAGTGCAGCACGGCGTGGCGTGCTGCACTCTTCGTGCTGCATGCTCCATATCCGGTTTCAGCTGGACACCGTGCTGTACTGTGAAAAAAAGTGCTGTTCCAATTTCAGAACTCATTGCCGTGCAACGACACAGTATGCTTGCTTTGGTGAGCCTTTACATGACATGAAAAATCAGTTTCCGTGCTGTACCTACAAGCGCAGTAAAGTAGATATTTCCCGAAGGACCACTGTGCTTAGGGGCCAAGACTTTCTTTCAGTGTACGCTGGAAGAAATGCTGTCCCAAAATTGGAGCGCATTCCCATGTCCCTCGAGAAATACGTGCTTTGGCGTAGTACAACGACTCGAAACAATGAACATTTGTAGTACCAAATGAGCACGCTTAGACGGGTATATTTCTTCAGTACAAGGACATGTGAGCTGGTTTTGAGACGAGACTTTTCTGAGTAAGTGCGGTCACGAGTCACGACTGAGCCAGAGCTGGAAAATTTGTAGACTTGAATTCTCATGTCATTTTCTTTTTGGCTTTTTGAATGCGCTTATCGGGGAGATGGACGGTGTCATTTAAAGCCGTTTTCGGATTTTTAATGCCGCGTTGCATTTCTGATGTCTTTTCTTTGGGGATTTTCGATATGTTTGGAAAACAAAGTTACCATCGAGGGCGCGTCTCTAGTACTGGAAAGTAAGTGCTGCATAGGTGGCAGAAGCACGGACCACTGAGTTTGGGAGACACATGGTCACTGATAAAAGTGTCGTGGTAAGAGCAAAACGATTTGTGGTGCTCCTATGGAAACGAGAACAGTGTTCGTAACACATGAAGGTCCTCAGCCACACAGTTTCCGCCAAATTTAAGCACGAGAAAACGTGCTAGTTCTGGGATAACATTTTCCTCGGTGTAGCACACTTGAGAAAAGCCCAGGTTTCAAAAACGTGCTCTGAGCATCAGAACGCGCCATAACCGTGCTGGGCGAGCGCACAAAGGAAGGCGTTACAAGGAAGTACGGTGAGAAAAGTGTTGTTCCTATACCGGCACTCATGCCCGTGTACCACCGAAAACTGCTTGCCTCAGCGTGCCCGTCGCAGCACGAAAAATGTAATTTTCATGCTGCACGTATACATCAATGGAGATGTTTTTGGGCAGTACACTCCAATGCGTGCTGCTTTTATTAGAACATTTTTCTGAGGGTAAAACAGCGAGTAAACCAAAAATCATCTGAGACAAAAATCGGGACGTCGCCGTCGACTAAATGCACATAAGCTCAAAGTAAGCGCACAGCCCCTATTTACAAAGTTTGGTGGACTTATAACAGCATAATCAGTAAAAAGCTATCAATTTAAGATTTCGTTGGATTTTTTGATGACATGGCCATTTAGGGTAAACAACAGGAAGCTAACTAGCATTTTTATGATTAAGTCCAGCTAATACCCAAAAGCAGTTGTCAGTTACGAAGCACCATAAGGATTATTTGCGTAAACAATGGTATATATGATGAACTGCACCATTACGATTAATTACTATAAACAGTTAGTTAATCATTATAATTAATTACAATCCACACTACTAAGTTAAGCTGAACCAGAAAGATTTGTTAAGGTAGACAACGGTACGTTAAGCTGCGCCTTACAACTTATACCGATAAGCAATAACAAGTTAGCAACACCTTCACGATTAAGTAAGTACTGTACTCTATATAACAGGTTAAGAAGCACCATTATACTATTTGTAAAATATAAATGCTGTAAAATAATAATAACAATTACCGCACCTTAACGAGTAATAACTAGAACAAAAAATAGCAAAATAATCATCCCCTTCACAAATAATTACAGCAAACAGTGGTAACATCACTAACCATTGATACCCGTACCCGCTCACAAACGGATCAAGTATGAAACATACCTACGTGCCTCCAGCACAATCAATAGCTACACGTACTGAGAACCAGGACTACTCTTTAATTTTAAAATAGTTCCTGTTTAAGAATGAAATGGTGCCCTATATTCTGTTACACGGTTGGAAACTGCATGCCTGGATGTGCTTATACAGCATGACTATGGTAGGTTGTCCATCGAGAGGCCATGAGGCCTGTTAAGTTACCTCATTTATATCAGTGTGGGGAAGTTCCCCAATAATTTATTAAATAAATACCCCCATAAGGACCAACGAAATCATCCGTTTCAATGGAAATAGCAGTGTTTGCAACGTGGTTTATGGCTGGTTTTTAATCAGGGCTTCTTTATGCGATTATTGGGTACTGTTCGATGCCGGCTGAATAGATGCCGAATAAATGCCAGTGACTTTCCGATAGGGAAGAAGAGCACTCTGAGAGCTCATACCCACGCCAAGCAAAGTAGTGTTAGCGAAAAATTAAAACTGATCCTGAAAGTAGGATTTCCTTTTTATTAGCATCGACAAAATTTGGTTATTTGTGCCTCTTGACATTAATAACAGTCCAGGTAAGTTTTGTTGGTGATCCATCTGATACAAACAAACAAAAAAACAAACGGACAGACATGTCATATCAGATGCCCTTCGTAGCATTGCCTACAATTCCTGCAAATTTCATGAAAATCCGTTCATAACTGTTTCAGTTATGCTGTAGAGAAACAAAAAATAGTCAGACAAACAAACGGTAGGACGTATCTTAACCAAAAGTTAATGATTTGTTCCTCCTTGTACACCTAACATTCCCTGTAAATTTCATTAAGATCCTTCCATACCTTTTTGCATTATGCTGGAAACAGACCAACTCGACAACTACATAAGCTCCTTGGCGGAGGTAATTATAGGCCAATGGCTGAGGAATAACATATGCATGGGGTTCCTTGTTTATATAGACGAGAGGAGGTAACTCGGTGCCAGTTCTCATTCATAGGTCATTCATCACCACTGTATGCGACCTTGAACTTGTAATCGACGCCTGTGTGAAACGACGGTGGTGACAACAGTTCATTGAAAAGCCATCGCTATGGCAATGCATAAATTGCCCCGGCAACAAAAAGGCGGCGGCTTACAGGAAATAATTATTGTACTAACTGCTAATTTATTGTTCGGTAATTTGGGTAGACTGCATCTATTCTGGCATGTAATTTAGACACACGACAGCTCAATGTTTCTATGCATCGCAAATACCTCGACGAAACTTTTGACGGAACATTAATTTGCCACGTAATTTAGACGGTGTACAAATTTTTCTATAAAATTATGTCAGAGTGCAAATTTTTCTATGGAATGAAGACAAAATAGAGAAAACGTAGATTTTCCTACACAATTTGAAGATAACATCCTTTTTTTTAAGAAAATTGATGTATGCGAAATACAATTTTTCTGCGGAATTTAGATAGAATATAATTTTACTGTGCAGTTTAGACTGAACGCACTATGTTCAATGCAGTTATATAACGCTTACATATTTCTAAACACTTTGAACAGAACACAAATATATCTACGCAATTTAGACAGAACACTTTTTCTGTATAGTCTAGATAGAGCACATTTTCTGTACAATTTAGACCAAACACTTTATCTGCGCAGTATAGCGACAGAATACACATTTTCCTTGCAATTTAGACAGAATACACATTTTCCGTGCAATTTAGACATAATACACATTTTCCGTGCAATTTAGACAGAATACACATTTTTCGTGCAATTTAGACAGAATACACATTTTCCGTGCAATTTAGATAGAATACACATTTTCCGTGCAATTTAGACAGAATGCACATTTTGCGTGCAATTTAGACAGAATACACATTTTCCGTGCAATTTAGTCAGAATACACATTGTCCGTGCAATTGAGACAGTACACATATTTTCTGTGNTAGACAGAATACATATTTTCTGTGCAATTTAGACAGAATACACATTTTCCGTGCAATTTAGACAGAATACACATTTTCTGTGCAATTTAGACAGAATACACATTTTCCGTGCAATTTAGACAGAATACACATTTTCCGTGCAACTTAGACAGAATGCACATTTTCCGCGCAATTTAGACAGAATACACATTTTCCGTACAATTTAGACAGAATACACATTTTCCGTGCAATTTAGACAGAATACGCATTTCCGTGAAATTTAGACAGAACACATATTTTCTGTACAATTAAGACAGCGCACACATTTTACTTCGTAGCTATATAATTTAGATATGGTACAGAACTTTCCATGCAATTCAGACAGAGCCTTTTTCTACGCAGTTTAGTCAGAACACACATTTTCGAAATTATTTGCGTTGAACACCGTTCTTCCTACGTAATTCAGACGAAATATACATGTTTGTAAGCAGTGTATACAGAACGCACATGTTCACCCAACAATTCAGACATGTAGAACACACAAATTTTTCCCAGTTTAAACACAATACACATTTTCTAAACGAAATTATGGCAGAAAACATTTTCTATACAATTTAAATAAAATATACTTTTATCAACGCGATTTACACAGAAGCTATATTTATTTTCTACGATTTGGAATGATTTTAAGCCAGGTAGAACAGCTTGTAGGCTCGTAAAAGATTTCCCTTTGTTTTATGATCAAAGTAGTGTATATATATGCATATCAATACACGCAAATATATACATACACATCATACACATCAATGCTCTTTAAAGGTCGATCTACAGATACTCCTGAAAAGCGCACTGTTTTCTGAGTATTATTACCCTCCAAATTTGAAAAGATATCCATAACTTTTCTAAGAAAGTGACTTGACTGTTTACATTTAAATAACTTTTGTGGCGTACGCAGCTGTGTTGACAACGATGCTATACAGCATTTGGACAGTTGGAATAGTGAACAAGTTCAAAGACGAACGGGAAGACATAATTTATCCATAATCCATTATTTAGCCCATAATTTATCCAGTCAATGATGAAGTGACGCAATTCCTATCTGTTTAACAGATTTATAAAAAAGAATTGTAATATGAAGCTCGTCAGACTATATGCGACACAGTTGCCTAAAACATCCCTGCGTGATTTACCGCCATTGCTAACAACAACTTTGTGCGTGTACTTTTGTAGTCAAGGTACAAATGGCACAAATATGGCAATACCTTAGAACGTGCTGAAGCCCGGGCTGCAGCTGGTCTCTAGGAATGGGCCTGCTAGTTTTTTTTCTTTTTTTTTTGTTGCTAATAAGCTAACATTCTACAAGCTTAAAATAAATGTGACTCATATCTAGGTACGAAAAATGGTACAAATGTGATTTACACCATCGTTGCCAAGTTAACAACTAATTCGCATAATACCACTATTGCTGAATGGCAACTGCGAATTTTCCTGTAAAATTAACCTCTAAAAAGTCAGAAATCGACAAAATACGTAGACATTTCCCGACAACCACCAGAAGCAGTTTTACACAACATTTTCAAATTTCAATATTCGCCACTTACTAAAGAAACAATTACGACACTTGTGCATGCAGGTACCACAAGATTACCTGAGAAATGAGACGGTTGCTTGCAGCGCAATAAAATATTAATGGAGCAAATGCAGTGATCTGAACGGGAGAGGCAGCACACCAACATACACTCACAACAGTCAGCGTGACACTGAACGGCTTTTTCAAAGGTAACTGTCAAGGTGTCGCGATGTCATTGTGAGAGAGAAAAACTGGAACAGGCTGCGATCGTTATCTGAACAGATGGATTTTGGTTGCTGGAGGTACGTACGTGTTGTGGTTTTGTTCAGCTCAAAAAGTAACAGAGGCAAACCTAGCGTTACTTCAGAGCCCAGTCTGCCACAATAACCATAGTTCTGTTCTCTTCGTTACCTGGCAGCTACAACATTAATGTGGTAAAAGATGTCTATAATTATATTTAAAATAGGAGAATTCGGGATACTGACTCCCCTTGAAATATTTAAGGAACTTAGCATGCTCTACGCTAATAAACTCGCTTACTGTTGGAACGCTAATGGTAGTTGACCCTTTGTTGCCCAAGTTGTGTTATTAGATATGTATTTATTAATTTAATGGTTTTCCTTCTGGAACCGCTACTTGGCAACTCAGCGGTGTGTCTCATTCAATGTTAACAATTTACTTCTAAATAAATATCACAAGTTGTACTTAGATTATCTAGGACATGTTTGATTGGACGCCAAATTTTAGTCTTCGAGACTTGACTTGTCCGGAATTGAGATTGAGGCGTTGACCCTTACTCCCCTGTCCTTGGGACTTCTAAAGGCTCAATTTTGCTCCCTAGACAAATAGATAGATTAAAAAGGTAACAGTTTTTCACACTACAGAGATATCTGCACTATATAATAAAATGCAAAGTGTCTCTGTTTCTATGCTATACGTCATACACATATACATACATCTATTTTGTGAGCGTAATTTTCTCCTTTGCATTAAAATCAGAATTAATGGAAAAAACCGACGCATCATCACGTTAAGCTCTCTAAAATTAGCATCTGCAAAGCTGCATAAATGGAGCCTTCAGTCAGCTGACCTTAATCGCTTTGCTAACACTTTCAGTACGATTCAAAGTTGGAAAGCCGAAACTTCTGTCGGAAGTTCCGGACAAGTTGAGCCTCGACGGCATAACTTCAGAATTCAGTCCAGGGGTGGGCAGGCCACAACCGACCCGTCAAGCTTTTTAATGCGGCCTGCCGAAGATCTTAGGTGCTTCGATGGACTAACCCATTTTAAGCGCATATTATCACATCTATCCATCTATCTATATTATAATAAAAGTCTGTGAACCGGTCTTGTTTGTGTCTTGTTTATTTATTTGTGTCTTGTTGGACACTTCTTCTTCTTCACTTATAGACGAGAAGAAATTCGATGGACTAGGGTAGGGCCTGTGGCATATCTGACATAGCTACTTCGCTTTCGGACGGGAAGAAATTCAAGGGACTATGGCACAGCCCCGCCCCCCCCCATTACTTCCATGGATTAGCCCTTTAATGCGATTGTATCTGTGATACGCACGTGGAACCTGCCCCTTGGTTGCAAGAACGGGCACGATAATTTAAAAGTTGTTCTGGAAAATATGACTGGAATACGTAACATATAAATTGAGTTTGCTCACAGACTGCGTGTTGAATATTGGTTAAGAAGCAAAGAATCTGTTGATAATCAGCCGTATGGGCAGCTCCTTGACGGGCAGGAGAGGACGCCGAATAGCGTGTGGTCTATGACCAACTAAATAACTCCTGCTTCAGTGCGAAAGCATAGGCGATCGGGATGACGACCCAACGGATCACGGGTCGTCTAGTTTATTCCAAGGCTTTATATCTGTTTATCACTAATAGTCAATCTAAGTATTTACACTACACTTCTTTTTTTTATGTTGGATATGAGTGTATCGGGTGCTGGTCCGGCCAGTCTCTCAATTGTAAAAGTCCAAGTGGCCCCTGAGTCAGAGTACCAAGAGTATGCTCACCCCTAGACCCAGTTGGACAAGTCCACAAGATGTGTTGTGTAAGAGAAGGTCAGCAGAACTATTCTATGTAGCAAACTGTGTGACTTTGCTGCATGGGTTCCTTCTCTCATCGTCAGCACAATTGGGGAAAGAAGTCTTTTTGCGAAAAAGCCAATCCTAAATAAGTCAGGGTAGATATGGCAATTCCCAAATCCCAAAGGCGTACTACCGCTAAAGTAGGGTGCACCCGAGTGGCAAAAGCTGACGCTAGTACAAGCTCCGAGCTTATGCTATAGGTAGAACATTCTCACGGTAGCGTATGAATGCGATGATTGGCCTTGGTTTGCCATCTCAATCTCGACCAAACGTAACCACATAGCGAATTATCGTTTTTGGTGCAACAACTGTCATGTACATTCTTCGTATTTTGCAGTTATATCTAAATCTGAAGCGAAATTGTCTAACTTGTGGGTAAAATTTTCTTGCACCAAGCTGGCAACGTTCGTTTACATATCAGCTATTGACATTTTAACTTCACGATATGCACACATATTGTACGTGTGCGTCGAGTAGATTGGTGGTTCCCACAGATTTTGTTTACGGTAGTTGAAAAGAGAGACTGGCATGTGCGCACAACTTAAAGCCGGATTCTCACTGCTGTCATTTGGTCACCGTACATAAGATAAAGTGTTCAAACGCATTGTTGCGTGCTTGCACACACAATTGTGTGCCTAGCAAAAAGAACTAGCTAAAATTATAGTTGAAATGTCAGCCGGCTATTAGCAAGTGTCATAAATGAAAACTGGGCTAGAGTAAATAGCTGGCAGTAGAATAGACGTACCAACAGGCGTATTCCCAGATATCAGCCGGGAATTATGTACCGGCCCTCTATACGGTGTATGAGCTGTTGCCATTATGTCAAATAATGTAAATCTGTGAGGATGAAGAGTAAGAATGGAAAAAATCATTGAATTCTTGGAGGTAATCGTGTAAACACGGTTAGTTGTAGAAGACTACCTATTGGGGACTGAGAGACGTTAGGTTAGTTGGGGCATGAAAGATAATAGAATAGGGTGACCTAGAAAGCCTATGCCGTTTAGAAATTATAACTTTTCAACGGGGAGTACTTAGCTGTGGAGGGTGTTGCTCCCAATGATTATCTAAGTTATGACTATAAGAACTCAAAAAGCGGTGTCCTTTTCTGTTGTTTAGAAGGACGCCACCGTACGTCCGGATGGCTTACGGGCTCTGACGGCGCTAAGCGATTGCAGTGTAAAGCCATTATCTAGGAAAGAAGTGAAGCTTCAGTGTTGAAACTTCAGTCGCCACTTCAAATTTAGTTCCAGGCATTAACTACTAGCTGATCAGGCTGGATACCACTGACTTGGCCCTCAAACTTTATCTAAGTGGCGAGTCCAATGCTTAGGGCTGCGGTTATATACAAATGAAAGTTTAACTTTCGGAAACGTGATCACGCAAGTCCTCTTCTCAAAAAACTGGAATGGCCTCGAATAGAAGCAAAACTGTATCTCGGTGAGGCTATGTATATATTTCATTCTTTGTATAGCAGGCGAAGTTCTGCTGATACGGTTCAATTTCCTCGGCATGATGAAACACACGACAGGCAAAGCTCTTGAAATAATAATCTGCCGACTACATATCGGAGTCTAGAATTAAGAAAAAAGGCGCTTTCTGTATCCGGAGCCTTCTTGTGGAATGATCTCCCAAGAGCTAAAAGCCTCTCTACAAGTCTCGCCTAAAATAGGCCTCTTCAAAGCAATTTGCTTGCAACATTTCGAAAACCGGCCAAATTGACGGGCCCAACGCTATCAAGCGCCTACTCAAGAGTGTAACTGTTACTGTAATATCTATTATATTGCTGCTTTAGTGCCTGAAAGCATTCAGCCCTCAGGATGCTCATCTAGTAAATACAGGAAAAAATTATTTATGCCAGTCTATTATATCCGACACGGCGATAATTATATTGTGATTTCTCCGTAAGTGGTTATCTCGTGATTCATGCATACTCGCATAATACGTTTTCCTGCTCGATCTCAATGGACTCCTAT
>LQNS02277097.1:38017406-38030685 GCA_001587735.2 Parhyale hawaiensis | reverse complement strand
ACAATCGATCGATGGGTGCGCATTTGATTAATACTTACAACATCCACCAAACGCGCAGCGCGATCGATCGATCGCGCAAATCCACCAAACGCGCGCAACATATATACTGTAGCTACTTAGTAACACCGATTTTGAAAAATATGACGACAGATTCATCAAATATCACCCAGAGTAAATGCACAGCTAGCACAGGCAGCTTAATAAATTACGGAAACAAGCATCCGATAGACAACTTAAAAAATAAAAACTAGAGCACTCTGAGAGCGCATGCCTCCGCCAAGTGAAGCAACGGTAGCAAAAAATTCAAATTGGCTCTGAAACCATAATTTTCTTTTTATAAACTCCAAAATCTGATCATTTGTACCTTCTTATATTATTAACAGCTTGTTCAATTTTCTTGAAGATCCGTTCATAACTTTTTGAGTTATACTGTTAACAAACGTTATGACAAACATGAGTCAAACATACAAACGACCAAACCGATCTGCATCAAAATTTGATCATTTATATCTTTTAACATTACTAACAACTCCTATAAATTTCATAAAAATCTATTCATTATTTTTTGAGTTATTGTGCTAACAAGCATAAAATTAAAAAGTGACAAACGAACGAACAAGCGAATCGTTACCAAAATTTGGTCATTTACTCTTTGTTAAATACCTAACAACCCATGTCAATTTCGATAAAATCCATCCATAACTTTTTGAGTTATAGCGTCGAGAAAAATAAGGTAGACAAACAAACAAACAAACAAACGGATGGACATATTTTCACCAAAAGTTAATCATCTGTTCCTCCTAACATACCTAACAATCCCTGCAAATTTAATCCAAATCGGTTCATAACTTTTTGAGTTATCTTGGTGACAGACAGACAGATAGACAAACACACAGACAGACAAACACGACGAAAACATAACCTCCTTGGCGGAGGTAAAAATATCCGCTGAAACAACTCTTGGCTCAGTGTTAACCGGACCCTGGGCCCTTGTTTCTCTCAGGATATAGACACGATGGTCCGTTCATTAACAACTATCTACCGTAATCAACACAGTCAACAAACAAATGAATACACGCTACAAAATCTTCCCTCAGTTTACATTGACACGCATGTAGCAAAAATAACTAAAAAAAATCAGGAAATGATTCAGTAGGCTCATTATAAGGTGACAAGAACCATACCGAACAACTTCCTGCATACGATGATGACGAAAAATGAAAAAAAACACAGCGGGACGACTGACTCACCGTGATGACAAAGGTAACATCGAGAGGATCATGACAGACGTTAATGGTAACGCTGATGTTGACGGTGTGTTCGTCCCTGATGACGTGGGGCAGGTGGCACAGGACGTGCTCTACTGACGTGAACTTACACATGCTCGAGGTGCACTCGGCGACGTGATCACCTGTCAAGTAAAAATATTACACTGAAGTAAAGTACATCTTGGAAATACCGTATCGTATATGAACAAAATAGGGAAATTTGAATTAAATGAGAATGTAGCTATTAGGTTACCATTTCAGCGCCGTGTCGTATGTGTAGTATGCGGGGCCGCGACGCTGCTGAAGAGGTTAAATTGGAATTCATCATCATTCATGAACAATCCCCACTCTAAATGATCGTGCCTTCCCTGCTGAACTTTTTACTCGCAATTAATTTAATTAAAAGGTATGTAAAGGTAAAATCAACTTTGACTGCACCCTCCACTGGAAAATCCACACGCACTGGTTCGTGTGAGTGCGTGTGTGAGGCAGACCGAGGCCAACTGGCCCCAGAGGAGTATGTTTAGCTGCAGCCGACGACGGGTCGCTAGGAACTATGGCGCCGAAACGGAAAGTTCAACGAGCCGCCACCCCCCTACTTTAAGGTAGGTGACTCCACGATAACTATGCGCACCAAGCAAATTTGCTGATTCAGTTCGCCAAGCACCTTTGAGAAAGACCACGCCTGGCACGGGGATCGATCAATTAAGGGGCCCTCAGCACTACTGTGAAGCCGTACATAGCCTAGCATGCTTCCAGGATGCATTCAACTTGCTTTAGGTTATTCGAAAGTTCTCTACACAGTATGCTGAAGTTCAAGCCTTGCTTGTCTGCCAGAATAACCTTCAAAGAAAGAAAGTATTAAGAGACATAACAGTTGGACACGACGCGCTCGACACAGGTGTGATGCATTCGCAACTCCAGGCTTACTTGTGCTACACCAGTGTCACCAACACGTCCCACAGCTCAAATTCAAATCACGTCGCAATCGATAACGGCTCGCTCGCAAAGTAGGCTAACCCCATTCGTTTTGTTCGGGTCATGGCAAATGCTTTCTCGTTATAGTTACGGTAGCTAGTCCAAACGGATTTGTGACGGCAATGCGGCTATAATATTTCAACTGGTTAAAGCGGAACTGCGCCCCATTTTAACTGAAATGGACGTATATTTATTTAAAAAAAAAACTGATGTGAGCTCGGGGGTCCAGCTGTTCAAAGAACCAAATTGTTTAATACCGTAGTAACTAAAGGGGCCTCTGACAGCAAAGCCTATAGTAAATGGGTCAGGAAAACCGGTCGTAAAGCATAGAAAATGGCCGTATAGTAGGGAAAACTAGCGACGACAAATTGCTGCTATACGTCCGCGCCAAGCTGAATAGAATTACCATATATATGTACCTGTCGACTTTTACTAGAGATGGGGACCGGATGAAATTGTAATATTCGAGATACGTTTGTAAAAGTCGAGATAAGGTCACATATACGGTAGTGTTCCCAAACGAAATATGGGTTTTCCAGCTAGATTCTCGAAGAAAAAATGTTAAAAAACGCTACGTCTCTTTATGCCGCAAAAAATGACACTAGAGCAATATTTATACGAAAAATTACGTTTTAAATTACATCTTAATGAAATTTATACTGCTAGATGCTGAAACCAAATTTATAATGCTAAATCACCGAAAATAAATAGAACCCATTTATATACTAGTCATGTAGAAGCTGTGTAGGGAACACATTTCGTAAAATTTGAGACAAGTCCGCAAAGTTACGTTCGTAAAAGAAAACAGCGTAAAAGTCGAGAGTAACGTGTATTCAATCCTTAACCCTGAACCGACGGGCCAAAATTACGTGTCTAGTAGGAATATCAATATTTGAATTATTATTAATATATATATATATGTTGTTTAAGTTCCCTGGACACAACTATGATGATTGAAGAGAAGGAAAGGAGGGACATGTATAGTACCGTACGTCGAAAGAAACGTGGAACCCATGCAAAAAGGCGAAGCCAAGAGGCATGAGAACTGCAGGTCAGGAATGAAGAGGAAGAACTGAACAAAGAATCATCAGCGCTAGCAAGAAAAAGGAAGAAAGCAAAGTGGGCACGGGAAGCTTATTTGGAACGGAAAGAAAAGCTTACACTGAGCGGTTTAAGTTTACAGGCGTAAGGCTTCCTTTTCCGGTAAAATGACGATCAGAGCGAGCAAGAAGCTGGAAACATATACACTACCTACGCCAAGCAAAAACTTGGAGCCCAAAACGACTATAGATAAGGAAACCCGGGCGTGGGAACATAAATCAAGAAAGAAGAGCAAGCACAGAAAAGGATCGTAAATAAATAAACACAGCAAATAAAGAAAACATAATCAGAAGAAAAAATAGGTAGCTATCAGGAAAGCCTGGTTACCTAACGCTAAAAAACCTGTCAAGTCAATATCACCTATTTTTGTGATAACTTGTAACTTTTTCAAAAAGCATAGCTATATAACTAAGGCTATAATGTTATCTCTCAAGTGAATAATATCACTGGTTTTATTGCGATTGGCTACTTAGTTGCATCAACGTTCCAGCCTATCAATCCACAACAATAGGTAGTAGGCTAACCCACAACGAGGAACAAACAAGGTACATGTAGTAGGCTTATATCCCAAGCAAAATTACAAGTATACGGGGGATCGATGAGCGTTATTTCGTTCATTATTTTGGAGAAGTGCATGGTATCATAACAGGTTTATTATTAAGTATAGCTACATGATCAAGTATTTTCTGTCGAGAAAAGACATATAGAAAATAAACTTGCAACACACAGTTTCAGTACTCTGAAGGCTAAGAAGTTCGCACTTCAGTGCTAATTTCCACTTACCAATGAGGGCGAGGAGTACAATGGATATCAGAAGGCCAGCCATCCCTTGTGTTGCGCCGACTGCCATGTTTCAAAACTTCTCCCACCTGTCCTCTCCTTTTACGGGCCACGTAATTGCTTTTTACGGTGCAGGCATATTTTATGACTCCCTGTGGACGTATACACTGCAGTGGTAGTTATATGAAGCTAACATCGAGTTCTACAGATAAAAGACGTCATTTCGCCATTTATGATCTTGTAACTTTCTGTAAACGTTCAATCTTCACTGATAAAGTTAGACGCACCTGTAACATCTAGTTATACATATTGACATGAAGGTTGATGTAAAGCACTGGAAACAAGCAAAAATCACAGGATAGTGATTCGCACTGGGTCACAATATTCACACCAGAACAATTACTATTTCGCATGTAGCTGTATATAATATGACTTTCAGCATGCCGTTAATTAAAACTGCAACGGAAAATAATATATTAGTCACGTAACGTACAGTGCAGAGCACAGTATAGATGTTAGAGAGAATAATCACAGCAAGGGGACTGATGCTGCTCTGCTGAGGTAAAACAGGTGGTGCGTAACACTTTCCCTGAAGGATGTAAATAGGAAAATGAGACGGATGCGCGGCATATTTTCTCTACAGTAACATTACGTAGTATATTGGGCCTATCACTCGTAGATCACAACGATTCCGAGCATGAGTTGGGAATGGTTTAATTGTAAGCAAAATTATTATACTTGTAGACACAAAGGTGCAGACACACAGGATTAATGTGCGTGTGAGCAGTTAGCCGGGAAAGAATAGGAAGATCGGTGCACAAAGCCATTAGTAGGAGCATGGAAGAAATAGCAGGAGGAAAAGTGGGCACAGAGGGAAGACGGTCTAAAAGCCTAAGACAACCTATGGGGTCTTCCCGGCGGCGCGGCTCTCCTAAACATACCGTAGATTGTCGAACCTAACCCTACGGCGCATGCCATGCCCCTAAGGGGCCTAACAATAACAGAAGCTTAGAGATCGCTAAGTTTCGAGCAACATATTCACTAACTCTGCAGGGCTTGAGCGAGACAAGCGCTCCTGTTTCTTGGCATTAATAACGTGCTCGATTGGCCTACGGCTGCGAACTCATTCCTTGGGAGCAAGATTCAGTTGCGGCCGTTTTCAGCACAATGGATTAGTGATTAACGTCTGAAACTCGATACAAAAGGGCGAATCAAACGCACAGGATGACCATTCGCACAAATTAAAGCTCAATAGATTAGTTTACCTATATAACCGCGAGCCAATGGAACCCGCCCTTATAATATCCCAAAGTAAAGCTCCCGCGAGTGCACAGGAGTGGAGAGTCTCGTCAAGTGTGCGACGTTTCCAGTAGGTACTCCCCGGTACAAGGAGGGTACAACGAGGTTTCTGTACACGTACGCATCCTGCGGTTTTACCGGAGAACCGAGATTTTCCGCAGCCTCGAGGGTAGCGAGGCTTGAAGGTCAATGTTTCCCTGACAGGTCCTTCCGGCCGTTATACGAGTTGGCAACTGTTGCCACCGGCGATGCTTGCTTGCCTGCTTCCTATGATCAGATGAGACATTACAAGCGTTATTTCTTCCACTGTATAAGTCTTATAGGAAAAAGAACCCTTGTAACGAAGTAGCAAAGGCTGAGAAAGATAAGGATTACCCTTTCTTATATCCTATTGCTCACTTTCTCTTACCTGGACTCTCTGCCGTCTGAATTAAACTTCAATGTTCACAAGGCTAGCACTATTTACAAGTGGGCATTGAGATCCACCTGTCCGACAAAGGGTTGAAGCGCCACAGGCCTTATTGGAATCTCTCAACAATAGGTACGGTTTCCACCGAAAACTTTTTCAGGTCAGCACTGGGAAGGAATTGATGCAAATTCTGACTTTTTATATCCGAATCTCATTCCAAAACGCTTAGTTCTGAGGTTGTCCGATCCAGCAAAGCTAGCTGCTCATTTTTCTAGACTGTATTAACAGCGCTAGTCCAAGAAAAAGAGAGGTATATTTACGTGTTTATTGCTTATGCTGTAGCGAGTCAGCATACTATAGGTTCTCAGAACAATATCTACAGTGCGTTCACCTTGAATATGAGAAGTATTTTTCAAGAGGAAAAATACAAAATTTCTGAAAATTTATATCTGAATTTGATTGGGATTTTGCTAGTACATAGGTACATTGTTTTCTTTCTCTTGCAGCGAACTGAATTGTAAATTGTAGTAAAATTGTCTAATATATTAGTGATAGCAGAAAAACAGATAATCTGCAACCGTTCAACTTGATTAGGCTACTCAAGATTAAAATTTAACAAAATAATGGGGGGGGGGAGGAAGGTGCTTTAATCGATCCTGAACGCGTGAAAAGCACTTCAGTGCATGGTTTAGTTCACGTCTAGCTTTCAATATAGAAGAAAACGCATAGGTAGAGATCGTACAATAATATATGTGGTAGGTGGTAAGACAAGCAGGAACACACCAGAAAGATTTCATCTGACGAGATTAAATGAAAGGGACATCCGTAAAATTCAAAGGGAAATTACAGAACACCTCATTTAACTAGCATACTAAATTTTCGAAGCAGCAGGAGATCGGAGAAACTTTGAGGTGCAAGATCTTAACACCCTTGGTAATGTTAATTAATAGTCCCACAAGAAAAGCCTCCGAGCAAAATTCATATGTTTAAAAGAGTTAAATGGGCAGAAACGTAAATGGAAACGAATTTTGACTATGCAGTTTTCAATGATGAGTGTCGAGCCACTATGGATGGGCCTGACGGATAATCGGCTGGTTGGATATCGAACGGTCACTCTGCTCTGTGAGAACGCGGATCCGAAGCGAGCAAAGTGGTGGAGGAGGAGTGATGTTTTGAACTAGGATGGTAGGAAATGAGATAATTGGCCGTATTGAGTACAACAGGGAGTTAAACTAGATTCTAAACCTGACTGCAAGCTTCTTGAAGATTGTTTCTGTCCCTGCGTTGGAAGACCAAACTTTGTTGAAAAGGAAATTTCTGTGTTTAAGCAAGATAATGCGCTTGCGCACAAGCCTATAAGCACAGAAAGAATGCAATATGGCTTTCGGATGGTGGCTTCACAGAAGACATGATAATTAGGCCACCTAACAGAACGGATTTAAATCCGATAGAGAACCTGTGGTCTATCATGAAAAAAAAAGCTCAAGCTGATGGTGAGCAGTTTAACAGTTTGGATGTTCTTGGGGATGCAGTAGTTGGAGTTCGTAATTAAATTAGACCTTTGGCAGCATGGAATGTTACATTTGCTGGTGACAAAAGACTCTTGAAGGTTTTGAAAAATATAGGCGCCTAGGTATATGGGGTTATTAAAGAGATTAGCTGAATATTTAAATTTTTATTTTTGTTACACGCAAAGTGTTCTGTGATGCTTAATGTACCCATTTTCGTATTTCTCTTATGTATAAAATTAATCTGAAACACCTAAAAATCTCGCAGCATCTACTGCATATACTGAACGTCCATAATGATTCAAATACGAATAATCTAATATACAGTCAATATAATTGATTTGTTTGTTGATATATGTTTGAATATATAAGGTTTAGTTACATAACTGTTTTAACAGAAGTATTTTTTACAAATAAACACTTACGATAAAAAATATATCAATAAATCAAGTCTGCATAATCAAAGTGAACGCACTGTACAAACAACAAAATTACAGTGCACCAGAGTTAAACATCGACACAGTGCGTGTGTGCTACATGGCTGTCGAGGGGATTATTATTATTATTATTATTATTATATTCCTGGTTTTACCACCGCACCCACGCCATACGACGCGATCCAAGCCATGAGACTCAGTTTATTTTGTCGCATCAGTACATGAATGTTTTACCTCTGTATTTCCGCCGGAAAAACTCAGTCGGCCAAGTGCACTACTAACGGCGTGAAAAAAAAAATAGGCGCAACAGTATCTTTAAGATTCAAGAAAAGAAAAGAGGATGAGACAAGAAAAAACTACCGCTGCGGAGGGTCCATTCCGTAGTCCCCCACACGTGTGCCGATAGGTGTCCCACGGGATGAATCCCATAGCCTACCATCATCCGGTGACCCTCCTCGCACAGCAGAAGGGGAAATATAAAGAACCTACATGACCAAACCTTACAAATTAACCTGTTCAGCAGGAACTACGCCAGATGAAACATCCCCTGCGGAACAGTCACTGAGCTACCCAAGATAATCTGACGGAGATCGGGTAACGGTAAAGTCAACTTTGACTGCACCCTCCCCTATGGAAACCCACACGCACTGGTTAGTACGGCAGACATAGGCCAACTGGCGCCAGAGATGCAAGTACAGCTGCAGCCGACGACGGGTTGCTAGGAACTATGGTGCCTAAACGGAAAGTTCAGTGACCCGCCACTCCCCTAGTAGGTACCCTAAGATAAGTACCCTCACGATAGCTATGCGCACCAAGCAAGTTTGCTGATTCAGCTCGACAAGCGCGCCTGGCCTGGGGATCGTTGTGGGAACCCTCAGCACGACTGTGCAGCACGCCACGTCCGCTGCTACCGCAGCTAGGTAGCTGAATAAACAATAGCTGATAGCTTAAGAAACGTTGAAAGTTGACACCAAAAACGTTAAGCCTAATAAATCTTGACACATGTGCGCCACTACAAGGCCGGTATATGACTTCCTTATTTAAGACTATTCCTACGGGCAAACCTGGAGGATACCGGGAGTAACATAGCTCAAGCAATGCATGATCTTTCAGACTTCTATACATTTTATACGAGAATTCTAATGAAAATGATCAACGTGTAATTTCTAATTAAGGAGGAGTAAGTTCCTACTTGTATCACAAACATATAAAGGCCGACATGCATATACGCAGAATTGCGTAATTTAGTTAGCAGTTTTTATTAGAGAACCTCAAGCACACACAGACAACGTAGCAATGGTTAACAGGCTCTAGGCACACGTTATCAAAAGCTGTTTGCGACAATAGGTCTAACAGCCTCACTAGCCAGAGGCCATGGAAAGGGCAAGGCGGCCTGTAACCTCGCGTACCTACACGCGGAACATTCCCATACTGGACATTATCCACAGGGCCACTTGATCCTCGCCAAATGTTTTTCATCATTCGATCTTACTCAATGTTTCATGTGGCTAACGTACCACGCGTTACGGGTGGCTTCCTGCTTACTTCTTGCGCTCTAGTTCACTCTCGTTCCTGAATTATACTTTGAACTCTTCAGTTTCACTCTAGTTGGCTCCATTCTTTATTTCGAGTTACGTTAATGCTGCAATCCTTGAGCGGCTGTGTATTACGGTAGCATTAGGTGACGTCGACCAAAATGGTGACAGAGAAAAATTACATTTTTGAACCCTTGAGCTTAGAAAAAATCATTTTTCTCATGGGCTTTTTAGTCGACGTCAAGTCATAAACTCCTTCCCCAGCAAAGGAACACCGACATACCGACCCGTGCATTATTTCTGATGTCTGTGAGCACTCGCATCCCAGTGGGGCATATCTGCCCTCGGGCGGGCTCACTCGATATGTCGGACTGGGTATTTACGGACTTTTCTGTTTTTTTTTTACGTATATTGCATCCTTCTTGTTACATTTTCACAGGGAAAATAATACGCGGAATTTCTAACATCAATTTACTTTTATTACATCAATTAAACAGTTAGCTGCCTTGATACCATAAAGAATGGGAAATTTATGAGTATTCTCGTTATAGTAGGTAGCAATAGTTGACGTCGACCAAAAAGCCCATGAGAAAACTAATTTTTTCTAAGCTCAAGGGCTCAAAAATGTAATTTATCACCCGCGAGTGAAGCGAAGAGAGGTGATAATGTTTTCGTTGAAGATTTAAGTTCGGTAGGTATATTTGTTTATATTTGTCTGTCCACCCAAATAGAGGTAGAAAGAGTTGAGCAATGTTAAATAATATTTTTGCAGTCTGGTGAGTTGACCTAGATGTGACCAGTGCAATAAAACTAGAATTAGCTGGCCATAAAAATAACGGCGTAGAATTTTGTTGTTTGTCCATCCAAATAGAAGCAGGAGTCGAGTCATAATATTAATAATAATTTTTTCAGGCAGTCAGGTGGGTTGACAGATGTAAAAAATGCCAAAAACCTAGAGTTAGCTAACCATAAAAAATGACGGCGCTGAATTTGTCCCCACCGCGGGTGATGGTCTTACGCCACGAGGCATTCTAGTTCATGGAGCTCTTACGTGGCTCAACTTTCTTTAGCTTTTAGAATGCAGAGCACACGGTACCTACCTACGTGCCGCATGCACTGTGTACTGAGAAGTCATCTTCCTTTACGTATCCAAACTGTATACAGAGTTCATCCTCCTTTCACATTAGACATTGTTTGCTCTCAAAATTAACGTACGGTACCTGCTCAGTTCATGCCACGTACATTTCCTGAAACGAGTAGGTAGGCTAATCACTGCGGCAAATTTTCACGGTTAAACACAGCAAACTTCATTGCATTGACAAAGCTGTTGAGGAACAATTCATTCATGAACTCAAAGAAAATCGCTAAAATTTAAACTGCTGCTGCTGATTAAAATCTTCCATTAACGGGAACATCATTCCAGTATTAATAGCTAGTGCAAGGTAAACAACCCAAAACTAATTAACTAATGCTTGTCGCAATTTTTCCCTACCCATATCACGTGCAATACCCACACAGTCAACGTAATGAACTTGTCCAGCTGACGATCGTGTATGTGGGCTAGGAACCCGAGATTCAGGTATGAGGGCTTACAAAATAGGTTACGCACCTGCTATAACAAAACCAAACCTATTCTAGGTCAAGATTCATTTAATGGTACCTCTGAATTAAACATTCAAAACTATTTTTGCTATAAAACACCAAAACATTACAGAAAACCTTTTTTACCTTCAGGAAAGTAGTAATTTAAGCAAAACTTTTACATAAAAAGGATCAAATGAAAAAAAAAAACATCGCAGACAGTGCGTTGATCGCGCGGTAGCAGCGTTAGTACACGGTTTTGTTGACGTCGCAGTGTTGTGTCCCACGTGTCGTAGCTAGCAAAAAAAAATAATAATAACAAATAAAAAAGAAATAACTGAAACCGTTTCAAACTTCTAACCAATCTTAGGGAAATAAATTGCTGAAGCTTGCGAATGATAAATCAACAAGTTTTATATAAAACATGCTTGCTTTCTAAGGTTAGGAGAATTAGAGCAGGTTCTCCTAATGACGCCACACAGCTTTTAGAGGTAAACATTTTACGGACGAACAGTGCACGAGCAGCGAGTGTCTGCAATACCTACTGGTAGAAAGAACACAATAATTACAAATTAACATAATTTCATCAATAATATCACTCTCCTATAGAACAAACACGTCTATGTATCTTTCTTTGCGGTTTTCTATGCAATATCTTTCTTCAGGCAGTTTATTTCAGGCGTACCCTTCAACCCAATTTTTTGGAAATTAACTTTAAATATGTCGAGTTTACTGCCCTATTAGAATAACAGTGGAGCTCACCTCAGCGTGTTTACATTATATTATGATTGATAGTTTTCATGTCGTAGGTGTATTTCTACAAATTTCCCGCCATTAGCAACCTATAGGCCTAACCTTTTCCATCCTAATCATGAAGCGAACGACGTTATGGCTGTACTACTTTTGATCTGTAAATTTCTATGAACTGTGAAATTGCACGATATACATATATATGTGCATCACCACTCTTTTCTTTCGAAATCTAATTTTAAATCCAGTTTATTCAATCGTTGCATTAAACTGCTCTCCAATAATTCGAAGTTAAATTGCGCCAGCGTGCTGATAGGCTATATTGATTTTTAACACATCAATATCTGATACCTAGGTATAATTGCCATTGGGCAATTTTACAAATATTAGCGTTAGTTTCTTAAAAACACATATTTTTTTTCTTTTACCTACTTTTCGATGTAGCATCCGATGAAGTCCGTTTTTGTCGGTCGCACCTAGTTTTCGAGTTACGACCCCCCCCCCCCCCAAGGGGATTTGGGGGTTTACCGGTAGCTATACTGGTAACTAAATGTTTACGAGAGGGGCTCGGGTGATTTTCCAACTTTTTATACATTAAATCGTTTTTCTTACACCAATTATCAATGTTATACATATTTCAAGTCGGCGCATAAAGTTTTCTCCTCGTTACAACGCTTTTAACTTATTTTCTCCTATGCTATATAAAAATGAAAGTGACACGGTATTCCTCTATCACACCACTATTGCAAGGGCGCAACTAGGCCTAAGTGCATTAGCTTCCTAAAACGCGGAACGTAAGCTTACCTTCAGAAGTGATGTTTTATTTCAAAATACCTCTAACTATTTTATAGAAATCAATGAGGGTCAAACTGCACTCTTCACACATGCTCACGTCACAATTGCAAGCACCGAACTAACTATAATATCCCGCACATTACTGTCGGTAAACATTTTTACACCATTTCTTGGCAATCTCAAAGCTATGTTTGCATCAGTTTAACGTAGCGTTTGGACGAAAAGTAAGATATTCGTTCTTTTGACTTGCGTGTGTCATCGGGGCTCATGCTGTTTTCTCGTTTTGTTTGCACATTAATTCCTTTTTCTTAAACTAATCATCAATATTGCTTTGAGATTGCCACGAAATGGTGTAAAAATGTTTACCGTCAGCAATTGCGCGGGAAGATCGTCCGCGCCTTGCCTTGGACGCTGCATGTGCAGACCATTTTGACGGCTATCTTGCTACACATCTGTTTATTAAACAGTACCAAAACGAAGCCAAGGGCATCCATTATTTCCTACATGCAGCAGCAAAACTGTATCTACCAAATTATTAGGCGACATTTTTAACTCCGCCAAGGAGGTTATGTTTTCGTCGTGTTTGTCTGTCTATCTGTCTGTCTATTTGTCTGTCACCAGGATAACTCAAAAAGTTATGAACCGATTTGGATGAAATTTACAGGGATTGTTGGGTATGTTGGGAGGATCAGATGATTAACTTTTAGTGAAGATATGTCCATCCGTTTGTTTGTTTGTTTGTCTGCGTTTTTTTTTCTCGATGCCATAACTCAAAAAGTTATGAATGGATTTTGATGAAATTAACATGAGTTGTTAGGTATATAACAAAGAGTAGATT
>LQNS02277097.1:37997579-38015796 GCA_001587735.2 Parhyale hawaiensis | reverse complement strand
AACTCAACCTAACTCAACCTAACTCAACCTAACTCAACCTAACTCAACCTAACTCAACCTAACTCAACCTAACTCAACCTAACTCAACCTAACTCAACCTAACTCAACCTAACTCAACCTAACCCATCCTAACTCAACCTAACCCATCCTAACTCGGTATTATTTTACTTTCACTTACACATGATTTCATAATTTTTATTGTGTTCAGTATGTAAATTGGGTCAATTTAAGACAATTTACAGGAATAACGTTTTCGTCGCAAATGCTTAGTTTTCGAGATACGTATATGACTTTGAAGTTCCCATTGTTTTTCTATGTGATAAAATACAGAGCGATCCCATACAAGTGAAATTAGGGTTGGGTTAGGTAAGGTTGGGTTAGGTAAGGTTGAGTTAGATAAGGTTGGGTTTGATAAGGTTAGGTTAGGTTAGGTAAGGTTACGTTAGGTTAGGTAAGGTTACGTTAGGTACGGTTAGGTTAGGTAGGGTAAGGTGAGGTAGGGTAAGGTTAGGTTAAGAAGGCTAAGGTTAGGTTTGGTTAGGTTCCTTTTAGGTAGGTAGTTAGCAAGCCAGTGAAGACATCGGCTATTTTCTCCCTTAGGAAAACAATGGGACCTTCGAAGTCTAATATATCAAAAACTAAGCATTTGCAACGAAATCGTCATTCATGTAAATTGTCTTAAATTGACCCAATTTACATACTGAAAGCAGAAAAAACCACAAAAAAAAACATGTGTAAGTGAAAGTAAAAAATTTACCTCCTAACTCAACCTAACCCAACCTTACCTAACCCAATCTAACTCAGCCCAATGTAACCTAACCTAACCCAAACTAACCTAACCTAACGTAACCTATCCTAACCTTACCCAACCTAACCTTACCTAACTAAAACTAACCTAACCAAACGTAATGAACTTTATCAAACCTAACTTAAAGGTTAGGTTGGATTAGGTCAAGATGGGTTAGGTTAGGTTGGGTTGAATTACATTAGGTTGTATTAGGTTAGGTTGGGTAAGGTTAGGTTGGGTAAGGTTAGGCTAGGTTGGGTTAGGTTAGGTTGGGTTAGGTTAGGCTGGGTTAGATTGGGTTAGGTTAGGTTATATTGGGTTAATAAGGTTTCTATGGGATCGCTAGCAAGCCTATGATGACACCGGCTATTTTCTCCCTAGAAAAACAATGGAAACTTCAAAGTCATGTATCTGAAAAACTATGCATTTGCGACTGATATATATGGGCATCATTGCACTCCTCTAATAGACTACCTAGTACCTACTATCATTTTCTATTAGTGATTTAGCTGGGCGCCATATTGGACTTTAGTAAAAATTTACTAGAAATTTTTATGCAATAAGCCTAGGTATCTCAAAAATTGATTAATTCCGACGCCTATAGTATATAAATTCAGGTTCAGTACCTAAAACTGTAGCTGAATAATGGGTCTATATTCTAAGGTTTAAGTAGGGATTAATGTACAAAAAGAACCTTAATATTTAGCCCCAAAGATGTATTTAAGCCAGATAGTTTTTGCTAAGAAAATATAGCCTAGGTATACGTTGACACGCATAATACAATGCGATGCTGTCGTAATGAGTGTGAACAACTTGTGTCTGCAGTCTCCTAAAATGGGACACACGGTAAAACTAAATTATCGTCCTAACGGTGCAGCTACGCAAAATATGCTACTGAATAAGCTACCAGTGATCACGTGCCTCTAAGTCTTTTGTGAATATTACAGCAATTTTCATTAAAGAAAAATGATCGCTCCGCCGAATTGTCAGCAAACGCAAATTACATCGCCTTCTTGAGAAGACTAAAAATGTCTACCTTAGTTCTTCAGAAGCCGCGATTTTTAGCAACCGAGATGAACAAATGCTCTCACACTTATAATTCCTATTGCCAGATATCATAATTGCAAGGAAACAACTCACTATCCATTTTTATACCAATAACAAGAAGCAAATCTTGAACACTGCCACATAGACACTCACATTAACAATCTCACTGGAGTCCTCGGCCCTACTGCCTTGTTCTGCGTGTACGGGAAGTGCGGTTGCCAATTACCTTTTAACTCAATTAATTAACCGCAATTTAAACTTTGATACATATGCATTATTTATCCTATAGCACTAGATGAATATGTTATTTTTTGTGCTCTAAAACTGCCTTTATGTTTTACGCGTGGTATCAATGGCGTTTATTGATGTGTACTTCGGAAATGTCGCTATCTGGCAACAGCCGCAGGTGGTTGTTGAACTGATGGTCTTCCAGCAGGTTACCTGCCGAACCGTTTCCCAGGCACAGCTGAAGAATGCTGCTGCTTGCAGAAGTCTGTCAAGGCGAGAAAGTTTTCCCTCCTATTGAGGACACTCGCTGCTCTGCTGCAGAAATGCCAAGTGCTTAGTTTAACCTATTAAGCAGCTATGAGCGGTTTGCGGCTGAAACAATCGGAAGTGGAAGGAACATGGTTGCTGTACAGTTGCTAAGGGTACTGGTGGGTACTCCTAGAGTAAAAAAAAAACCTTTTCACTCATCACAGTATACGAGTGCGTTGCTGTGTCGCTTGAAATACAAGCGAAGTCCATAGTTTTCTCATTTCCATATCACTCCCAATTTGAGAAGATATTCAAAAGGACCCGTTATAGTAGGTGGGAAAATTGAGAGTAGGTATTGACATTAGGGTAGTTCGGTTCTGCAGAATAGGTGCCTCTCCTCCTAAACTAATGGCTAGTATACACGCTAGTCAAACGAATGAGGATCCTCAGCTAATCGTCCGAAAGTTTTGTCCATCCCTCGTAAACACAGCTTTGAGTGTGATAAAAAAGGTGTAAAAATGTTTGCCGTCAAGTTTAGTTTGCTTAACAAGCGTCGTTTGTCCAGTTGCAGCCATTGCTTCAAGCTTGGAGAGAATTATAACTCGAAATTCTTTTAAAAGCGTATGCTATTTATATGGTCACGTCAACGCAGTCGGACGTGGAAATGATGAAACTCGATCTTATGACTCGCGTGTGTGCAGGCGCTTACAGATACACATATTATAACCTAAATCTCAAGTATATAGGCCGTTATCGGTTCCTTCAAAACTACGCGAGCCTAGTGATGCTAGCTAACAAGTCTATACTGCCTTAATGGCTGAAAATTCAATAACTTCACTTGGTAGTTACACATTTTTGTTGACTATGAGAACACGTTCATATCACCGACTCACCGTCATGTGCACAGGCTCTTAGTCTGCCGTGTCCGTACAACACCAACGCCGCACGTTATCGTATATATAAAATTCAAATATCGAGCTCAGTGTTATAGCGTTAATAGTTGCGCAGCACTACACTTTCATCATCTGGAAGTCCGTCATTGCTCAAGTACAGATGTTTTATTTTAGAAAGTACTGTTTCGTTTCACTCTAAGTAGTAAGTGTCCCGTGCCTGCTTAACAACTTTCCGTTTCCGTACCCGAAGCACTTTTCAGTTTGTGTAAAATTTAAATGTATCAAAAAATTATCTATAAAGCTCAGCCACAATGGTAATTTTTACTCCATAGCAAGTGCCTATGGCGAACTTTTAACTATCGACCCTAATTATGAGCAGTTTCAATACGCAAAAATTGATACCTTAAAAAGATAGAGCTCGATGTTCATAGACGCCATACTGAAGTTACGACCACGACTACGCAGTCGGATTAGCTGAGTTGACACTAGGCTGCTAGGAGCAACGAAAGTCGTTCGGCGGCACAGGGGAAGCTGCAGACTTCTCCTTCACGAAGCGAATGAATCTTTAACAGTAAATTCATTATTAGTGATTGGTAATGGGCTATTGAAACTTGGGGTTACGAAGGTGCAAAATTCTTAATTTCGTACATTGCTCCAATCACTGCTTCTCCTTCAGTGTAACGACTGGGCCCACACTTGGCAGTCAGACACTCTACTGATGAACGGATGTTCAGCTCGCAGATCGCTACACTTCAGTACTTTCCAGGGGTATCTTCGATACCGGCTTTCACTGTGTTAGCTGGACGACGTGCAAAGTGAACGTTCGTTCGTACGGTCTGCGTTTGATTGCATACTGCATAGTATGGTGCGAGGCGTATAAGGGCAGATGTTTATACTCATTAGTCTATTGAACGTACTTGTTCACTCATCAACAATCGTCCGAACGTGATCCCGTACCGTAGAAACTGCAGAAAATTGCACCTTTTTCTGTGTGTTTCTTTCACTCCAAATATGAAGAGATACAATAACTTGCCTATAGTGACACTTGCCGAGGAAACCGTCAGTGAGTTTTGCGGCGTGTACACTCATTTGTGTAGACAACGCCGCTACAAAACAGTCAGACGATTGAGTGAATGAATGCGTGCAAAGACTAATGTGTAGACAGGCCTTAAGACGAGAAAGAAAATTAGGCGAACTTAGCCATCGTAGAAAAAGTAACATTTATCAACCAATGTCAAGAGGCAAACTTGGGCATCACTTCAATCAGGAAGCAAAGAATGCAACGGAAGGACTCAATAGGACTAAAATAAAACTTAGTCGTGACCGCACGTACCAAATTTACATCACATTGACGAATCGAAGTATTTGAGTGTGGGACCTCAGGCCTTCGTATGTTGTTTTCTTGCATACATCCCCGTATTTTTTCGATTTATTTCATTCAATCTGCCGCTCATGACTGGCCAGCTACTTGAGCTGCAAAGTACCGTAAAATGTTGTCGCCATGTACGAAAGTTCGAGCAATAGTGAACTGTTACTGTGGTTTCTCTCGCGTACAGAATTTACTATAATGGTGCTTACATTTGTGGGTAAGGAATAAATATGTTCTATGAAGAGCACTGTGAACTGAATTTGAGGTGTAAATAAGGCTTTAATCAAGAAAAAGAAGTTAAGTCAGGTCGCCAAAATGGATAAAATTAGGTGCTAGTGCTATGAAAGTTTCCACCAGCATGCACTGCAAGTTTCTGTAGATAATTGCTAAATTAGTATATATTATCTTAATTTATTTATACGCCAGAGATAAATTTCGCAATTTAAGATTATTTTTCTGCTTAAATTAGTTAAAATACTCCTGGGCTGCTCAGCCACAGATTCGTCGATGATGACGTCACTTTTTGATGCTAATTTCTCGTGAGTCCTCCGGTTAAGTTCTCTGCTTCCTGACTTCAATCGCGTGAACAAATAGCGTTGAATATGTGGCTTTGGGAATGCGACCCGCGGCGTCGACATATGTCGTCGCTGACGTTTGACAAGTTGATATATTTGAGAGCAACGCGTGGAAGAAATCCTCTAAAATTGAGTTCAATTATAAAACGACGCACTGCTTATCGTGTGTTTTTCAAGGCAGTGTTTAATTAAGAGAAGTCCCCTAACACTTATTTAGGGGCGTGTTCGATTAGGGGCCAAAATTATGCCTTTGTGGTTTAACTTGTTCGAAAATTCAATCAAAATAATTGGATTCGTCACTTTGAAACGCAGTGCAAGTTTTAGAAGCAACGTGATTTCGATGACCCTGATTAAAACTCCATGATACGGAGCAAGATTTAGTTTCTAGAACGCTCAAGGGTAACCAGTTGAGGGTCAGTGCCAGAAACTCCATTTAACGGGCCGCAGCCGGCGCACATGCCTGAAGTTTCAGGCAAGTCAAGCCTTGATCGCTTAATTTTGGCGCCAAATCGAATGTGTCCTCAATGTCTAAACAGCGCAAAATGCTTCTGACATGACGTAAAATTCCTAGTAGATTTGAAAAAAATCCTATAAAAAATACATAATTTCTAAATTAGTACAATAATACTACACGGCGTGTTTAGTTCGTTGGTATCTACAGACTAGGGCAATTGTCGAAGGATTCTCCACAACATTATGTAATAATATAGTTAATAAAATTACAATTAATTTTGGGGTATCTATCTCCCTTAAGAACTAGACAATAAAGTAAAAGTCCAATAATATTCGCTCAAAAACTGCTTCATCTTCAAAACAGTTCAACTTATCCCATCTTAGCTACTGCAACCAAGAATACAAATTTCTTGACCGATTTGGCATTTGCCTGCAACAGTCTTATAGATAGCTGCCAAGACGTCAACAGGCAGTTCCATTTTTAATTTTTTTTTCTTTACTTATTGCCGCTCAAGGTTAGCAGGTATTGAGTCGTTGCTGGGCTGTCTGCTCATTTGAACACTAAACGCTATTTTTTTTCCTCTGCCACGTGGCATCGGTGGACCGAGTCAATTTACCTGCAGTTGGCTGTTCAGAAATATACCACGAGCAGAACCAGTAACCCAGAACTCTCACGGAAACCGGTTGCCAGCCGCACAGCTCAACATCACGCGACAAGAGTCCGAGAGGCACTTTAGAAAGAGCAAACAAGATCGCAAAACATAATAATAATAACAACAGCTACAGTCCACGCGGAAACTCACAACCAGCAGCAAAGCACAACATTCTGCGGCACTCTGCGCCGAACAAACAATATATATGTAATGCCACATTTTCGTGGAAATCCACCGCCTGCAGCACAGCACAACATCACGCAACAAGAGTCTGAGAGACGTTCGGCGTCGAATATTGGGCTCAGCAAGGCCCTCAGCTCGGACACACCAACACATTACTGTCCCCAATACAGCTCTCGCTTTCGCTTCACGACAGCTGGCTGAAAGGAGATTTGTTGGCTATATTCTACAGTCAATTTCAAACAGATTGTTCACGTGAGCACAAAATGCGAAACGTTAACATTTCTTTTAATGAAAGTTTCTGTGAAGGCACTACAACTGGAGGAGTTTGAATGTCGCGCTGAATTATATGCGTGTTTGTGAAATTCATCTCATTTACAATTAAGAAAGTGACATTGAACACTTTTCCATTAGTATTTGCTATAGTTCAGACGCTGCAGTGAATAGTGAGGCTTCAGACAATTTTTCCTTCTGCCTTAGTATGCGGCATACCTGTGAGTATGTGTTGAGCCGAGTTCACACGCCATTCATGTCAACGCGTTCACTCATCAGCTCGTTTGATGGTTTTGTAGCGTCATTGTCAGAACCACAAAAAGTTATTAATTTTTTACCGTCAAATATGCTTCCTCGCCAAGTGTCAGTAGTGGGTAATGCTACCAAATGCTAGTTTTTGGGGGTAGGTTCCGGCTCCACCTACTTCCGGTTTTCCAGGCCCCGTCCACTTCCGGTTCGCGCCCCTTGACCCCCACTACAACGGAAGTGCTTTGGCCTCCCTAAACCGGAAGCTCACGCGTGAGGGTAGCTGCGAGGGTAGGTTACCCTCAAAAACTAGTATTTGATCGCATTACCCACTACTAGTGTCACTAGTCAAGAAACGGAAATCTCTTCAACTTTGGAGTGAAATTAAACTCAGAAAACACTGCACATTTCAACTGTCTCTAGGACACAGTAAAACATTCCGACGAGTGGATGAGCGACCGCGTTGTTATGAATGGCGTGTGAACCACAGTTCATTTACAGAAGATAGTTGTGTCAAATTTGGGTGTAGGCGCTGCCCTCCTAAATTTCCAGGTTTGTGATGTGGAAATATCAAAAATTCCTGGCTGCAACAGTGACGTGCCGCAATTGTGACGTCAAAAACCTGAAAATTTAGGGGCGTATAGCGCAAACATTCAAATTTGACACAACTATCTTCTGTAAATGAACTGCGGTGTGAACTCGGTGTTTAATCAGGTAACGAACACGATCTGTGCGTCAACTTTTTCTGTTGCTGTCTACACGTAGAAACGTCTTTCACTGAAATGAAGGACGATTCGCGTTGTTATGCATAGACCGCAACAGTACTTGACTCTTAGGTCCAAAATGGGAAAAATGGGATTTTCTCAAGAGCTATTATGGACATGTCCAGACACGGTCCTGCAGGCAAGCGCCCAAGTGCGTCCCCGCCGTATCCAAGATTCCTTGTCCGCAAGAAAAATGTTGGGTACCTTGGAATTTCTTCTTCAGTATTAAATAGGGGGAAAAGAATAGCTCTTGAGAAAATCCCATTTTTCCGTTGCCGACGTTGCCAGCGTCACACCTAAGAGTCAAGTACTGTTACGGTCTATGAGTTATGACATCGTTTCTTTACATTTTTGTTTATATTTTGTGGCCGTTCGAAGTCCCCTTCGTATCCCATGATCTTATAGCCTGAATTTAAGTGGAACAGCCTATTTCTAGAATATTTATACTCTCATGAACCGGTAGAATTGAAATCATCATACAACAATCTGCTGTTTATTCAGAACGAACTATACGTATTTCATGCGCCAACAATATTTTTAGGATTCCTAGTGTTATGCATTACAATGATTCTGATCATTAAAGAGGCTACAAAACGCATTTTTATCGCTTTGTTCAAGATCTGTGATCGCTACGTGGGATAAAATCTTTTTTTCTCTCTTTATTGAACTTGACTGATGCAGCGCGTATATGAAACGTACTTGCTTTGTCTTTTAAAACTCGAGCACTCACCGTAACTCCTTTTATCACCGCGTCCAGCAGTTTGAGCGAGCACATTGAGGTGAGTGACGAGTAAAACACGCATTCAAAGGCCTGTCTACACGTTAGTCTTTTGAACGCGTTCACTCGTCCACTTATCCGAATGGTTTGTAGCGCCGTTGTCAACCCGCTGTTGTGTGCGCCACAAAAAAAGTTATTAAATGATCGCCGGTAAATCAGTTTCCTCAAGCGTCAATAGACAAGTTACGAATATCTCTTCATATTTTCGGTGGAATAAAACTAAAATCAGTGCACTTTTCTGCCGCTGCTATTGCACAGTAAGTAACACATTCGGACGATGGGAAGACGAACGTGTACACCGACCCTGTATTCCTCATGTATTTATGGTCAGCAAACGTGACCGAGAAGCAATTTGATTTTAGGCTAATATTCGTCTCATCCCCCACTTAAACTTCAGAATTATATTAACATATTTTGATTCGTTGAAAAATACTGATTCAGAATATATAGGTCTTTATTTGAGGAAATTCCGTTTTGTTTTTATCAAATTTTCATCTTTTCAGCTTCTTAATTGACCCGTCGGAGCGCGCTGCTGCTTTAGGTTAGGTTACATGCGTATGCGTAAGAGCCAAATTCGCCCCATTTTAGGCCGTAATGTAGGGTAGTTAGGCATAAACCCTTCAGATTCACCTCTCTTTAGGCCGTACTATCGGGTAGTTAGGTAAAAATCCCTCAGATTCGCCCCTCTTAAGGCCGTACTGTCGGGTAGTTAGGCATAAACCGCTTCATAATATCAGGCAGGGTAGGTAAGGCGTAGGCCTGGTTTGCTTAATTTCCACAAAAATGGATGACATTTTCATTTCCAGCACGTCTCAATTCTGATAGAAATCACTTTCTTATCCTGTAACTCGAGTGGGGGATAAAACGAATATTAGCTTGATTTCTTCATAATATTAGAAGTTTTCTAATAGTTATTCCTACATGTTGCCTATAAATGTATTGCTGACAGGGTTTATAAGCTTTAGAGTTGAAACTTTGTCAACGTAATGAGCGTCGAGCGAGTCCTACAGAATGCTTGAAGGTCTTAGGGCTGATTATTTCAGTCTACGCAGCTAATATAAGTTTTCTTACACTCTTAAATTCTCTGTTTTTGTCTTTACCATAAGCTTCGTTATTTATAATTCCATTTTTAAATGTCGGGTTTCAAATATTTTTTCTGTTGCTAACCTTGTTGCGCATTGACTCTCAAGTTTAATACAAACATGTGAAAACTTATTATGTCTATTTCATAACATAAATTTTGATGTTACTCCGCCAGAGAGGCAGAACTGTAACAAAGTTCTAGTAACCTCTAACCATCGTTAATAAGAACAATGAATACGTCATGTGAAAATAGTTCTAAACGAAAGCTGACGTCATCTTCCCGTAGCTACAATTAATTCAATTATTATATCTATTAATTCTCTCAAACACACCAGAGCTCCGTGGACTAATGTTTCTCTCGCCATAAATTAAAACTATTCTTTACATGAACATTACTCTTACTTGAACGATGAAATAGCTGACGTAAAATGAAATGTAGGGTTTGAATTTGCTAGAGGTTTGACCGACCCTCCCGTGCTAAAAGTTTAGCGGGTTTCCCTCCATTGATCGGTCCCTTCAGAGGATCGGCCTCAGCTGGCAGGATTCTGTGGCTCAAATGCACAGTTATGCACGTCGTCTGCTACTCAGTGAAGTCTACGGCGTGCTGGTGTAGAGTTTCGCTTTCGTTTCCCGCACTTTCTTTCGCTGCTTTCATTCATACTTTAGTTTATATTCAGCTAGGTAGCATTAACACAATTGTAAATGCTGTCAAGTGATGTGCCGTTGACGTAGGGCACAACAATAGGCCAGTCTAAGAGCGAATTATAGTTATAACATCGGATGCAACCGACAACGCAAGTCACTTATTCGTTATTTAACAGGACCAGTGGAAACTTCAGGGTCGTCAGCAAAAGTGGATTTATCCCCGTCGCACGAGGTTCCCTTCAGAATAAAATTGATTCGAATCTAAACGATGTAATTTTTTTTTTACCATTCCTGAACAGTCTGCTTGTATCCGGCACATCCTAGTTGTGCTGTATGCTGTATTGTGTCTTAATTTTTACCTTGTAAGGAACATCCCGTGCATGTACGTTGTTCAATTTAGAGTGAAACCAGCATTATTTTCCGTTCTTGTCATTAAAGTCAATTCACGATGAACTCATAGGATGCAATATCTCTAAAGGACTAAAAGGAGGAATAAAAATAATTGTTTTACGCTTTTTGTATTCACAGTTTATCAGACGTGCTGCATAAGTAACGGAGAAACAATCAGAATTACTATATTTCTTTCGTTCCTGCTGCTATCTCACAGAATATTTACGAGACCTATATTTTACCTGACGATGCATAAGCAGAATTAGGTGTAACCGCTCAGTGCCTAGAAACAAATTCACAATGAGATTTATTGGAATTTGGTTTGTGATGATGGTGAATGTAATGCTGTTTGGAATGGCTGGGTACATGTACTTGCTCTGGACGCAGTATTGGAAGTATTCAAGGAACAATCAGCAGTATTGGGTGGCGGATAACAATCAGAATAGCGGCTCCAGGTCATACCTTCCGCAAGTACTACGAGGTGAGTCGCTTTCGCTATTAACCCTTTCTCTCACGAATTAATCCGTCTTTTTCGTTCGAATTAATAGGGCTATTTGAAAAGTTGTACATAGACCACGCTATGCGAGAAAGGGCTAACACTTAATGTCCATTAAATAATAGCGCTGTTGTTACGAGAAATAAAGTGTTGGGTTGAATGAAAATTTCTTTTGCTAATATAAAATTATCAACCTGTTGATGTCGTAGTTTCATCCGCTGACGAATCATATGAAAGGAAATAAAATGCGAAAGACATATTGCAGTTGTTGCACCTTTCTGAAGTAACCAAAACAAATTTTTAATATCCTACTTCCTTACTAACTTAAGCGAAAAATCAATTGTTGCACCTCTATTAACGAATTGAGAGAAAAGTTACGTTATCGTTCGGATTGTGATATGAATTTAACTTTAAGAACGTAACTTGCCTTGATAGAGCTAGTGTAACACTATAGCTTATAGAACTCTATCTGTGTCAAAAATTGTAGCGTTTTCTCGAAATGAAAGTACTCTATGATGGTTTAACCCTCCGTCAAACATATCGGCGAAGAAACTTAATGGACAGCTTGTAGTTCCTCGTGCCCATGAACTGTTGTGGGTTTGCTCGAAAGGCAGTGTACCCATATGCTTGATCTTCACTCTGTAGAGACAGTGTGCCTATATGCTTGATCTTCACTCAAGAGGAGTGTACTCTTCATTGTGATTGACCTTCGAATTCAAAATCTAAAGAGATAAGTGCCGCTTTATACATAGTAGGTAGTTCCACTTCTTCAAAACAGCACTACATTACTTTTCTCGTGCTGACAGAACATACAGAAAAACACATTCAATCTTCTATAATTCGCACACCTTCCCCAGTATTTTCGCTGTGCCTCAGTAATACCAAACTTGAGAAATCTCTCCTTTTTTGTGCAGAGAGGCACACAGCGCAGTGCTTTGCTGCAGCCAATGTCAATCCATGACACTGTTATTCAGCTGAGGATAGAAAATTCAATTTTGCATGATTGACTTATGTTGTGTAATGCATGTACGATCATACCGAGGCTCTGATATTTCATCAGCGTAAGTGCTCCTCAAAAAGCGCTCGTGTGTGGTCTGTTTATAGCTTCTTAAGTTTTTGTTTGGTTTGTGCAGTGTCACGCTCTTACAGATAAATTTTAAATCAGCTCGGCGTGAAAAATTTCCATGAAATCCAAGTTTTTGCGGCGTTCTACGAGAGTTTTAATGTTATCGTGTGTCAGTGGAAATATTATTATATTTCACATAGGGTACTTATAGTATTATCTTGTTGTAAATTATTTCAAAAAATTATAAAAATTTCAAGGAACCAACCTTAATTCTGTAACTGACGTATAGATACTGTCATAAAAAAAGAATCGATCTTCATACCTGCACTATGTGATAACATACCCTAATTGGCTCTGCTGATCTTTGCTCAGCAGAGGCACTGTACCCATAATATTAATACCTTAGTGCTCGGTCTTACAGATGGCTACGAAACCATTAAAGTTCGACGGGGTCGCCCTCTGCTACGTCCCCGGCCACAGTCTTCTGCCGATGCGGATGAAACGAGCGGGGACAGTCTCCTGATGACTTTTTCACCAGAAGACGTTCAAGTACGCGAAAACGTTTTGCTGGATCGCAAGATTTTAGGCAAGGATGATGCGAAGAAACGCAAAAAGAACAGGCACAGTGCGAAAAAGAAACGGCGAAAGTTGGCTTACGAGGAAGACGAAGAAGAGTACGTTGAAGAAACTCCAGCTCCTTCTACAACTGCCATTCCACTGCCTGAGCTTCTCAAGCGAATCGAGAAACACAAAATGGCGCTCACCACAAACCTCAGGACAGCGCAAATGGATGGCGGAAGTTTATTGTTCAAGGTAAAAGAAAGATTTGTAATTGATTCGGCATAAATAATGGGAAACCACAGGGCCGCAGCCAGGCTTTGAGTGATAGGGGGTTACAAATATATTTTCCAGTCTTTCGACAACCCGTAGGGCCACTCGAGATCGCTATTGCGACGAGTCCCCTTTGTGTTTTTGACTTTTACTGTATCTTAGGTGCATTCTAGACCATTTTGTAAAAGTAAATAGCCTTGTTAAACTGTTGAAAACCTTGTTTCATTTTGCATATTTATGTTGTGAGGAAATTGTAATATGCAAGCAACATATAGAATTATAGATATTAGCTAACTGAGATCTTAAAAACGGCTCCTTTTTGAGTTTTTTTTTTTTTTTTTTTTTTTTNNNGTTGTGAGGAAATTGTAATATGCAAGCAACATATAGAATTATAGATATTAGCTAACTGAGATCTTAAAAACGGCTCCTTTTTGAGTTTTTTTTTTTTTTTTTTTTTTTGCGACTGACAAACTTGCAGAGCATTGAAAATGATGACGTAGAAAAATACAAAGAAATTAATATTAGAACAATACCTAACTAATATTCTTCTTGATGTATAAAGTTGCATGTTTAAAATCTATTGCCCAAAAGTTTACGCACTTTATAAAATAAAATTTGACAAAGAGTTAAATAAATAATATATTTCATTACATATTAAACTAAAGTTTTCAAAGAATGATAACCTAATTATGTTTTAGAAAACTGAGACAAATACGTAGGTCCTATAACCCTCTAGAAATCCTCTCCAGAAGCGGCCGCTGACACGCTTGATGAAAGTGCGTTCATGTGCTTGATGGCCTTGTTCAGACTGTCCATGTCGCTGTGCCTTTTGGTGTTGACCTCCCTGACCATTTGCGACCAGATGGTGTAGTCCAGGAGGTTCACGTCGGGTGAGGAAGGAAGCCACATGGAAGGTGGTCAGAACTCGATCCCCTCTTATAGATCAAGAATGCCTGCATTGACTTCCTTAGTCAAAGCACGTTCTGGTACACCACGGCGTTGCCTTCTCGTTCTTGGGGACAAAGATCACCGGACACTTCTTGCCGTCGCCGGCTATGATGACGAGTACCATGATCTTCGCACGGTTCTTGGACACCGAGTAGAACTTGATCTCAGGGCTTTCCAAGCTCACGGCAAGGTCAAAGATGTATATGTCGTTTTGCCTGTTGACCACGGCGTCCATGACGAAGAGCTTCTCGTCTGAGAAATTTCGCACTTTCTCGGAGTTGGCCGAGTTCTTTCTCCACTTTTTCAAGGCCCTCGTATGCTCCAACCTCCTCTCAGCACTCATACCAACACTTAACACGTCTTTAATCTCCAAGCTCTTTGACAAATCCTTTTTGAAAGCTGATGCTATGGGCCATCTGGCGGCTAATCATAGGGGTCCTGGGTACCTTGGAGATCGTGATAGTCGGGTTCTTGTTGATCGAGTAACGGGCCTTCTTGATGTTGGCCATCGTCCTCACTAACCTTGGCCTCTACCACTCCTTGACTTAGATTCAAGACTCAGGCCAGCTTTGATCAAACTCTTGACCTTCATGAGGGTCAACTTGGAATGGACACCTGGAGGTCCCTCACGATTTCGACGACCCTCGTGCCAGCTTACACGAGCTTAGAGATGGTCGTGTGATAGGCCTTATAACTTTGGTTGGCGGACATTTTTTAGCACTCTGTTTGTCTTCTTTTGTAGTGATAACCAAAAGGAATGCTTCGTGAAAGTTCCAAGTTGATCTGAAAATATAAGACGATTAGGGGCAATTATTAAAAAGGTGTGAGGACTACCGGGCAACAGTATAATTGTTCAGATGTGTCAAATACCAAATTTCAGCATCAAAATTCTTGTAGCATGCAAGTAGACCTATTATTTCATCTAACCTTGCGCCAAAACACCACAAGTTCAACAGATAATTTTCAACAGTGAAGACCCAAGGGGGGTTACAGACACCAATAAAAACCCTCTGGCTATGGCACTGAACTATATATTTAACGGTAGATTTCAACTTGGCTATGATTGATAGCTTGATAAATCTCTAAAAAATCATGTAATAATGGGGAGAGATACTTAGATTAGGTACTGTAAAGATAAGTGGTTCCCAACCTTATTATCGTAGCAGACCGTTCAGTAATTGACAATTTTACCGCGACGCCGGATTTGGGCCCGGGGAGGTGATGGACAGTTTATATCATAACAAGGAAAATAAAAAATCTTTAGCCTCAGATACTAAATACGAGTGATACGGTAACAATTATATATATCTTGTGCGGCCCGGAATCAATTGATCCAGTGACCGGTACCGGCCCGAGGGGTTGGGACTCCCTGGTGAAAGATGAAAGTTTTTTACGTACACCGAGTAGAGAGTCAGTATTAAACTAGAGCACTCTGAGAGCGCATACCTCCGCCAAGCAAGGCAACGGTAACAAAAAATTCAAATTGGTTCTGAAACTATGATTTTCTTTCTTATCAACACCAAAATCTAATAATTTGTTCCTTTTGACAATAGTAACAGTTTTTGTAATTTTCTTAAAGAGTAGTTCACAACTTTTTGAGTTATGCTGCTAACAGACATTCTGCTAAACATTAGTCAAACGTACACACAAACAGAACAACCAATCATCACCAAAATTTAATCATTTATCTCTTTAAATATTGCTAACAATTCCTTAAATTTCATACAGATCCACTCATAACTTTTTCAGTTATTGTGCTAAAAAGGATTAAATGAAGCACATCGACAAACAAACGAACGAACAACCAGATCATCACAAAAATATGGTCAGTTACTCTTCGTGATATACCTACCATCTCGTGTAAATTTCAAGAAAATCCGTTGATAACTTTGGAGTTTTAGTTATAAGAAAAAAGAGACAGGCAAACAATTCAAATGAACGGATCTGTACCAAATGTTAATCACCTGTTACTGTTATTATGCCTAACAATCCTTGTAAATTTCGTAAAGATCCGTCTTATAACTTTTTTTGAGTTAACTTGAAGACAGACAAACGAGATAACAGACAAACAGAATAACAGACAAACAAACACGAAAAAAATATAACCTCTTTGGCGGAGGATATAAATAGGTAAGAGCATTGAATCTATGCTTTGATCAAACTATAGGCACATTGGCATGTGATTCCCCTAAATTATAATGTATTTCAATTTTTTTTTTTGCGGGCAACATTAGCAGAATATTGTTTCATGAGTGCAATATATAATAAACAATGCTAAAAACTTGTACTATTTGCTGAAAAATGAGTCTGTCTAATTGGCTTGTAATCTTTCGCTCGTGTGTCCAACTCCTTTGCTCAGAATTTCATTCGTCTTTTCAGAATCATCTGCAATAAATTTAAAGGTTCATTCACATTGATACGCGTGTGCAGATAGCAGAAGAAGTTATGGGTTGTGGGCTGCTCTGTTGATTGCTATTAGGTACTGTTCCGAATCTCACGGAGTTTATCTATTCTAGGTACTTCCTGATACGTAGAGAATGCGATACATCCAAACCAGAAAGTTGTTGTTGCTCTTTGTTAGCAATATCGGTTGCTCTCAAATAACAATATTGGTTGCTCTCTGATAACAATATCGGTTGCTCTCTGATAACAATATCGGGTGCTCTCAGTTAACAATATCGGTTGCTCTCTGATAACAATATCGGTTGCTCAATCTTCTGTTCGACGTAAACTAAAGAGTTTCTTTCCCCTTCTTCTTCTACCAATTTATTTTCGATTTTCGAATATTTTCTGTTAGGATGGTCCGAATCGTGGCTCTACTTGCAAAAAAGAATATGTGTGATATGTTTATTACATACAAATACATTTGAAAGGTATACATTATACACATCATTTGCTACAAGAATAAGTTACACCTCTACAATGATGTTTCTTCAAAACCACTATAAAGTTATATATGATTTTTTGGGCAACACATAGCAATAGCTAATGCAATTGCATGGCGTATTCCTTGAAACATCTTTTTAGTACATTATCGGGAACGTGATCAAATAAATTTACAGGAATTTTATTGAGAGAAGCGATGCAATTTGGAACATTGTAGAGCGTTTCTCAACCTCAACACGTAAGTTTAAGAGATTGGGAACACGTCTCATTTCGTAATTTTGTTCGGGGATAAGTGAACTGAAATGCTTTTGCAATACTTGAAGATGATCATGAAAACACGCATCGAAAAAATTAAGTAAGGAATAGTTGTAAATATCCTGAAATCCCATAAGGAATAAATTGTTGAAATTGCAACATGGAATAAACTTTTATCACCAACTTTCAATGAAATAAAAGTGTTTTCCACTCATTTATTCGACAATGGTCAGTGGAAAATTACTCTCTGGCAAATAGCGACCAATTTTCATCGTACATTACATAATATTTCTCTTATCATTCCACTTATTTGCCTTGACGTACCTATAAAAGAACAAAAAGTGTTGGACAGCATTTAATGGAAGTATGTACTCTTAACCGATAGCTACTTATAATGTGCACATTAAAAAATACCGAATTTGTTCAGAATTCAGAGAGGCCACCTCTACTGGAATCTAAAACTCATGAGTTTTACTGTATAACGTAGTGAATCCTTCATTTTTTGTGATCCCAACTCCCAAATAATCAATTCAAAATGAGTCATGGACCATTTTTGAAAACACAAATATTTTTGTGAAAACCTGATTGCTATTTGATAATATTAATCTGCTCTTTACGCAAAATTTTACAGTCGAGTGAAAGTCAGTGAATACCACTGGTACCTATTCTCCCCAACAGAACTAATGACAAAAATTTAATGCCATCATAAAGACCTAACCCTAAAATTTAACGTAGGCCGTATCTTATTTTGAACAGTATCATTGCTAACTCTTGAACTCTGAACACCTTCGTTGCTGGAAATTTTTGACGCGAGTCTTTATTGGGATGTATATCGAACGCAGGTGTTAATTTAATTTTTTTTTTCAGCATGAGAACCACTATGGGGTTGTGTATCCCACCAAACCAACAGTAGATCCTGACACCATCCGTCCGTATCAGAAAGGAGACATCTACCCTCAAGCCCCGACCCGTCGACAGCTGCTGAAAGCGCTGAAATCTTCTGAAGTGCGGGGCCTGAGGGACGGGGATCAGCCCTTTACGTCCGAGGGCGTAGCGAAGTACTTCCCTTCAATGGATTTCCTCGAGGGTCAATACTTTAACACCTGTGCTGTGGTGTCGTCT